>JBBMOC010000017.1:8560318-8735660 GCA_037975185.1 Centropyge bicolor | reverse complement strand
GAGAGACACGATGACTGTTTTTGCAGCTGCCACAGGAACACTGTGTATGTAATACGTGGCGGTGTTTAAAGTACAAACAAAACAGAAAGAAGAAAAAAAAAATTCCCTACACGTTGCAAATCCAGGTTGCTCTCATAGTACATCATTATAGCTCACTACTCGTTACTAAATGTCCCTCTTTGCTAGTGTTTCTCTGATATTTGTACTGTTAACTTTGGAATATGCCTTTGCATTTATCATGTTTTACAGTGATGAGGGAAAATGTTTAAACCTCCTGATGATTTATGAACCTTTGAAGAAGAACATGTCTTTAATCAGATTCATATCTTGGTACAAAATACTGCAGCGGTATAGTACAAGAAATTAAGAAAAGACAGATTACAGCTTTTTAACTGAGTAATACTGAAAAAATAAGTGAGCAAAAATTTTGTTTTGATATGTTATTTTATTTTCCACAAATCACAGTTTTTCTGCTCGTCATCCAGACAACATGCTGCTAATTTAAAGGAACAGTTCAACATTTTGTGAAACACTCTAGTTTTCTTCCTGAGAGTTGGATTAGAAGATTGAAACCTTTCATATCTGTAAATATGAAGATACATAAAGTCTGTATCGCCATATTTAAGGGACAGACATGAAATTTATTTCAGTCTTCTTACACAACTTTCTGCAAGAAAGCAAAGAACATGTTGCCCAAAATGTGGAACCATTTCTTAAAAAAAAAAAAAAAAAGTCAATTTGTTCTGAATATATAAAAACAGTGCAAAATGTTTTGAATTTGAACAAATTTAAAACACAATATGGCCTATAGCACAAAGATTTGCAGGCCAACAGAAGTAAAATTTAAAAAACAGATGCATTGTGTGAAAGAGTGAACGTTTCTTAGCCCCATTTCCAGCATTTCAATCGCTCTCTTATAATGTGTAGTTAGGCCCCATTTGCATTGAATTATAATCATTTAAATGCTGTGGGAACATTATATGTAGCCTGGGTGTCACAAATTGTTCGCTTTTCAAACCAAATTCACCCCAATTACAGTCTAGACATCTAAATGACCTGATTCAAACCACAAAGTGCTTCAGATAAAGAAAGAGAAAGTTTAATATTCATTCTTTTGAAAGGTAATAAAATAACTTATATTTAAAAAAAAACACAAAAAAACCCAACTCTTGTCGTCCACACGATGAGCAGGCTGAACATCCAGTAACCAACGCTTCCATCAGTCTCCACTTTTATAATTGCTCATTCATCAACTGATGGTTAATGTTCACGTGGAGTTCAGGGAGAAAATGAGCGCAGAAATTGACAGTGATGAATGGGGCGTGTTGGCAGCTGGATGGTGGCTACTGGCTGTTCATGAAGAGGCAGGAACCTTTTACTGGAGAGGAAGAGATGGAGCCGTACAGTCAGACTCACACTGTATTTCTGGCCACACAGATGGTAGTTTAATGCCTTGCTTTAGGGCACTCGTGGTCGAGGAAGTCTCCCTCTCATCAAACTCTCTGGAGGTTTTCATATCTTCCCTCATCGCAGTATGTTAATAAGAGATTGTATACATGTTATTACGGGGTTACTTCTTTGTTATGTTAGAGTTTGTCATAATTTACATTTAGACTACTGTATGTATTAGAAATAGGAGCCACGAGAGGGCTTTTGTTTTATAGATAGAATTATATATTCACAATATATTGCTATGATCAGATAACTTTATTTTATTTTTTCGACGTGGTTGCATAGTGCCTATATGGGTTGTGTACCTGCCGATTGGTCTGCTGACCTGAGTCAACCAATCAGACGACAGACAGATGAGCGAGGCCGTGTTGCCACATGGGGAAACAAGGACCAGTTATGAAGAGTTTTTTTTTTTTTTTTTTTTTAAATCAGAACAGACTGTGATGTTACTGTACATTCCAAACAAACAACAAAAAATATATGTTATAGAAATGTCTGTCACCAGAATGGGAATTATTTTGAGAGATGGCAGTTTCTTTTTTTGGTTTTTGCTGAGTGTTGAATGTCACAAAGGTCAGCTAAAGGTCCAGCCGCTCTGCTGCTGTTGTTCAGTTTCACGTCGTGGGGAGTTCGAGTCCTTGCGTTCAAAGTAACAGTACAGGTAAAGAAGACACTTGAGGTACAACATGGCATTAAGAATTCACAAGTCGAGGCGATGGCGTCCCTTCTTCTCAGACGTGCGAGGTGCCGACGTTGGACTTTTATCTTTTGTGCAAACAGGTTACACAAATCTAGAAATACTGTGGTGCAAGTTTCAGAGTTTATATTTTATACAGAGGTTTATTTCAGCAAATCTGTTGCGATAAAACTTACACGACGTTCACATTTGTCAGTTTCGTCTTTGAAGAAAGACTCGTGTCACAGGTTCAGTTGAAAAAGCAAAAGACGAATATCAGCATTTATACTGTTATGATCAAACCAATGCAGATTTTATTTCAACACCCACCTCTCTGTTCAAGTATCTCCTTGCATACATTTCAGGCCGGTGAAATGATGTTGCATCGCAATGTTCATCCTCCTCAGTGACTATTTGACTGTAGTTTATTAGGAAGGGGTGTGTTGAACCTTTCTAGGCGATGGTGATGAATGTATCTGTGTGTTTTCTATGGTATGTCTATACCCGTCAAGTGCTTGTTCTAGGTTGTGCTCTCGGTGGAACTCAAACAGATTAGCTCAAAACAAAAATAGGAGGAAATAAAGACATCCACATCGAGGACCATCGTTTATTTTGGGAGAGGTAGTCTTCTTTTTCTGATTCAGTAGTCAAGTCCAAGCTCAGTTTGATGTATTTTTGGAGAAATTACGTTTGTACATGTATACTCTGCGTTGACACCTAATATGTAACACGAATAATAAAAAAAATTTCACCTCGTACAATGTGTTTATCTACTTGTACATGCGACTAATATATTAACTTCTTTCTTTCAGTGTTGATCTTACTTTCCTCTCTTATTTTCCAATTTGAAATGTAATTTACCTTCAGTTCTTCAAAAGTCCAAAATGGCTGTAGCTGGCAGGTAGTGCAGTGCTGTCCAGACTAAACTAATCACTTCAGTTGATGGAAAAATAAATAAATAAATTGAAAATTAGAACTTAAACTTCACACATGAGCACAGAAATTTATTTTTGACCATTTCAACTCAGGGTTCACTTAGTAACGTTTTCTGCATCTCCTCGTCTTCATCAGTGAATGGAACTGACTCAGGTGCCACTTGTTATCGGCTGACATGTTCCACACATACTGTTGGTCACACGATGAGGCAGTTTTATGTGCAAAAGAAGATCATGAGAAGCTAGAAAGTATAGCTTGAATTTATTTTATTTTGTCCTGTTGGAGGAAATTTGCACGTTTTTCTCACATACGTCCTTCTTTCTCTATCTCAACAGTTGAAAAAAGCTGTGTTTAAAGTAGAAACTGCAGAATGTTTTATTCAGAACTTCATTCAAATTTTGATAAACTCTAACTGGGCCAGTGAGCCTGTGTAATCTTCTGTGTAGTCAGACAGTTTGTTGAGGTCAGTGTCCTTAAAGAACCTGCTTTATGAGAGGCTCATGCTGCCAATGCTCACTTGTGGCACATTATATTATACATATATAATCCATCACCTCTAAAAAAAAAGTGGGTGAGCTTTTCACCTTTAAGGCAAAAGTCGTAGTCATTGATCTCTACCACTGTGGGTGTTAATCAAAGCGTGTTGGTGAGAATCCCTGTAAATGAGTCTGATGGGGATGATAAATTACATTCCAGCCAAATCTGTCCTGTAGGAAAGATTAGCTACTTTTTTTTGGCAGAAAAATGTCTTCCTCTGCCAACAAGAAAGACAGATGTTCCTTTTGTCTTTCTGCCAGTTACAATGAGGCTTTTTTTTTTTTTTTTAAAGATGAATGGAAAATCTAAATAACGACACAAATAACACCACATCTCTGTTGAAGTCCTGTGACACGATGGTTTATTTCCAGGAAGCAATAACACTTGAAATCTCATACTCTGTTTTCTCTTATTATTTTAATGTGACAGGTATTAGCTTATAGCTGTAGAGTCCAAATTATATTTAAAGTATGACTGAGTAAAGATATTTTATTTTCATGAATGACTTTAAAAACATTTCTTAACCAACAGCTGTGGTATGTTGTGAGTCTGGAGAAAGTCACTTCTTTGGTCTTCTTTTTCTGAAGGTGTTTCAGGAGGGAAGAGACTCGAATCTCAGTAGAAAAACGCAGGTGTGAATGATCAAATTAGTGCTAGATCCACTGCTTTGGGTTCATCCTTGTTTTGTGTGCGCCACCTCACTGGGGCCTTTAATAATACAGAGCCATCATTAATGTTATAAGCAACACCTGTGCTTTTCCTCCTATGGCCAAAGTGCTGCACAGGTGTGTCATATCAACAATCTAATTGAATCCAAAGCAGACGTGGTAGAAACAGGTAAACTATTTTATCATTTTAAACTTGTCTTTTCCTGTCTTCTTATTTATGAAGTAATGCAGAAATTATGTCCCCATGAGAATCTGTCTCCCTAAACCTGTCTTCATGTTCATAAAATTGGTGAAAATGGTTGCTGATGGGGGATCAACTGGAAAAGTCCCGGCGACACCTGTAGCTACTAGTTTTGACCACAAGATGGCAGCCACACCTCAACATTTAAATGCTGCACGGCGCTGCCTTCAAATGCATTAAGTGAAAGTGATGAAACACTGCACATATTCAGTAGTTTTCAATTGAAATCAACGCCAGAAACTGTTTTTGTTATTTGTTTTAAATTTTTTTCTAAATCAGCCTTAACACAGGTGCCTTGTGTTTGAAGCAGGAGGAAGACAAGAAAAAGAAGAACGACAGCAAACATGCCAGACATGTAAGTACCTCTAACATATCTAAAAGTTAGAAATAATTAGCTAAAAGTTATTTATTTCTCTCTTAATTATCTGGCTGTTTACAGCTGCAGCCAGTTCAGCGTCAATCCTTGTGCCCGTTAAATTACACAGAAATTATAATAACTGCAAATGCTTTCAGAAACTAGAGACATGTTTTCATTTTTCACACCCTGAACATCACAACTTATTTCTAAACCTGTATAAACACTGGCATAAACTCTCCCACCTTCACCACGTTGGTTCGTTCATATTTAACAGCTCAACTCGTAATTGCCAGTTCTCCCACGCCCTCCAAACGCAACTTCCCTCCACCTCAGGGCGCCATTTTGGCTCCGCAGCTTCTCTCCTTGATGCGGCTCCTGTTGTGTTTGTGCGCCTCTAATCCAGCATCACCTTTCAGAAACATGAAGAGAACAATCAGGGCAGTTTATTCAAGTCCAACTTTTTGTTTATTTGTGAATTTATTTATTTATTATATTGAATTTATTGCCAGAAAATGGTCTGTCAGAGAAGCTTTGAATCAGTTCGTTTTCAACAGGTTTGTAAGGTTGAAAGTTTAAAGAGCCAAAACATCCGGTTTCGCAGATTTATGAAAACTAATACTGCTAATAATAATAATTAGCTGTAGTTATTAAAACAGACACTTAAGTCCATGTTGCTGTAATTATAAACTTGCCTATTCACCTGAGAGATAATGTAAAAATGTATAATAGGCCTATAGAAGCTCTTTCAATAGTGTGTAAATTATAGTGTGTAAAAGTCATAAGATACTATGGAGCATCACACACGCACACACACACACACACACACACTGTACTGTGGCCTGAAGCAGTACAGTGAATTTACACTCACCGCAACATTATTATAATGTCTTTATTCCAAGAGGCCGGAGCTGACTGTAAAATGCACATAGACTAAAGATAGATTACAGATATTGTGAAACGTGCACGCCCACACACGCACATGCACGCACATGCACACATGCGCGCTCAGTCCTCTACCCTCCTCCCTCTCTCTGTCTCTCTCCCTCTCTCAGCGTCTCTCTCTCTTAGTCTCTCTCTCTGTCTCTCTCTCTCCCTCAGTCTCTCTCCCTCTCTCTTAGTCTCTCTCTCTCTCAGTCTCTCTCCCTCTCTCAGCGTCTCTCTCTCCCTCTCTTAGCTCCCCCTCTCACTCAGCCTCTCTCTCTCTCCCTCTCTCTCACTCAGTCTCTCTCTCTCTCTCTCCCTCTCTCTCACTCAGTCTCTCTCTCTCTCTCTCACTCAGTCTCTCCCTCTCTCTCACTCTCTCTCTCTCTCTCTCTCTCTCTCTCTCTCTCTCTCACACACACACACACACACTCACTCGTGTTTCACCCTCACACCTCGGCGGCAGCGTGCAAACAAACACACACACATTGCACACACACACATACATTGCACACACGCATACACACACACACACATGCACATATTTCTGCATCCTGTATTTTTTTACGCACAGGGGGAACCGGGCGCTTTATAAGCGGTCGTGGATTATGATGCCAGTTTTTATAACAGCGGAATATTGGCCTCTCCTCCGGCTCTGAACTGTGAATCGCACTATATCGCGTCTCTCTCTCTGTCTCTCTTTTTTTTAAATTTTATTTCTCAGATTTATTTCTAATTTGCTTCCTCACTTCACCGAGAGACCGCCGAGACGCACAGCCCACGTTCAATGCCGTTGGAACATGTCCTATGTTCCCTTTCAAGGTAAGACATTTCATTTCATATTTTTCTATCCTCCACTGCATCTTTCTTTTCTGTCCTCCTCCCCCCTTCCTCCCCATCCTCTCTCTCTCTTTCTCTCTCTCTCGCTCTCTCTCTCTCTCTGCCACTATCATATGCAATAGGCGCATCTAAAAAGCACCATAGCCGACAGGTGCATAGAAATAGCCTGGAGTGCCTTCTAGATGGATGCCCACACGTGCACGCGCGCACACGCACGCACGCACACGGATGCAGCGCAGCGTGTGTCCATCCAGACCTGTGCATGCGGCAATTATAGTATTATAATAAGGTCTGCATGTGCACTGGTGTCACGGTTTACTCCTGCAAGTGCATTCCTTCATCTGAGCAGCTGATGGGGAAAAAAACCCCATAATAATCCTGTGGTGTTACAGATCATATGGTTCTCATAAGCAGTAAAGAAAATACTTGATGTGTCACCTGTGCTGTGAAATTATGAACTTAATTATAGTTCATTTGTGGTGTTAAATTTCAGTGTAGTATAAAGAGTTTGAATAATTATTTCTTTAACTCCAATGAAATATTCATATGTGGACTTTTCTGTAGTATCTTATGGAATGCATTTTGTCAATAGTCAGAGTTGATTCCACCTCCTGAGTGCAAAAACTTTGGCCCACTAAAACATGTAGATGACCAGAATGAGAGGCTACTTCATTCTTGCTGGTCTTTTATTCCTCATACTCGAGTGTGAGTGGGTGAAAGGAGCCTCAGCGTACGGTAAAGGCAGATTCCCCTCGGTATCATTGCACTGCAACTGTGACTAATGCTATATGTGAGCAGGCGTGCTGCAGTGAGCTGCCTCGAATCTATCCAGTCGAAACGTTCAATTTGCAGTGTGTGTGTGTGTGTGAGTGTGGTTAGAGGGGCTAATGTGGGCAAAAGCAACACGATGGTCAGAGTCAGACTGGAGTGAGATGCAACGCCCAGCGCAAAGTTTGGAGGCAGCGTGAAGGATCGGGGGTGTCGTGGTTTTGTGTGAGTACCTGCTATCAAGGAGGGTAGATGCCAAAAAAGCTGTAGGGCTGGGGAGGATGTGTGTGAGTGGATGTGAGTGTGTGTGACAGAGCGAGAGAGAGAGAGTGTAGTCAGTGTGTGGGTTCAGGAGAGAGTGGAGGTGTGCTGCATGTGACTGTTAGGGTGAGAGAGAGAGAGAGAGAGAGAGAGAGAGAGAGAGAGAGTGATGTTTCATGTGTGGATGCAAGCGCACACTCAGACCTGTAACCCCTTGTAGAACAATACCTCCAAAATGGAGACTAATCTCGACGTGAAAAACACAACCTTCAGCTCTCTGGACTTTCGCCGTGACCCCGGAGTCATCATCTGAAAAGAGAGACCAAATTTAACTGTGGCTACCGGCTCGGCTCCTTTTCACTCCACTCTTTATTCCCTCAGAGCAAAGCAGATAATGGCCAAAATGCCCTCTTGTGCAAGTGCAGCTATAGAAGTTGGTTGCATAATGTTGGTGAGATGCTCTGCCACTGTGCGCGTATGTGTGTGTGTGTGTGTGTGTGTGTGTGTGTGTGTGTGTGCGAGCCCACTCTGGGAGTCATTGCCAGGAAATTGTGAGCACAGTGCTGCACCTTCGAAAACCTGCCAGCGATGGCACCGAGCACTCTTTCCTCTGCGATCGCACAGTGGCGTTTCATTTTAGACATTGTTTTTTCGGAGCTAAGCAGCGTTTAGTCTTATCCAATTTGGTACAACTGCTGAGGCTTTAGCCGTAAGCTGGATTGTGAGGCGTATCAATATGGAGAATATGGAGACCAATCTGCTCACTTTGAGGTTTTAACTTCATGATTGCAGCGATAGTTTAAATAATCTAACCCTCAGTGCAGATGACACCTACATCATGTGCTGTTTATATTGTAAAAGTCCTTATCCTCGTCCCTTATATGTTGAAAATCAGAAAAGCATGCTGAAATGTATTTGTGCCAAAAACTATTAGTCGCTCAACAGAAAGTGATCAACAAATATTTTGTCAAAAATTATACATGGAAATAAGTTGGCAAGTAGAATCATTTACTGGTTCCAACATCTGAATTGTGACAATTTGCTGATTTTGTTGCTTTTATATTGGTATTAAATGAATATCTTTTGGGGTTTTTTACTATTGATTGCGGCAACACTATTTTCTAATATTTTATAGATCAAACATGTAATTGTGAAAAATAATCATTAGTTGCAAGCCCAGCAGCTGAATTCACTCTAGACACACACTCCATCTCCCCTGTCTACCTATACATTAGAAGCACCATGGTTACTCAAAGCGATTATGTAACACTGTGTGATATTTATTGCCGCACAGTGACTCAACATCTTGAGATAAAATATGTGGTAAGACGGCTGATATTAGCGTGACATTGATTTGCAATGAGATATAGATCCAGATAACAGCAGAGGGGGGGAGGAGGGGAGGGGTGGGGAGAAAAAAAAAATCTCTCGACCATCTTGCAGATGTATTTGAGCCCACATTGACGAGTGTGTTAAGCTAATGTACCAGGCAAGACATTTGCAGTCATGCCAAGTACCGGCTCACATGAACAGGCAGTTAGTGGGAGGCAGGCAGCAGCAGCGGCAGCAGAGATGGGCCTTCCTATCTTGGCTAAATCTTTTTCCTCCCTCGTTCGCTCTCTTAAACTCACACCTCCTTTCAGTCTCTCCTTCTTTGCCTTTCTCTCTCTCTCTCTCTCTCCTCCGCTGTGGTCGACCCCCCTCATGCTGAACCACCCACACACACACACATATACTACACACACACACATGCTCTCCTACCCCCTCACTGTCTCTTCTCTCGCTCCCTCTTTTCCCATCTCTACAATGGCTGCATCCACGAGTGCAGATGGACAGTGTGGATGCGAGCAGCCAGCCGCTGAGCTATCCCTGGCCTTGTCGATTTTACAGTAGTTTGATACAGCAGCTCCTGTCAAGCATGGCCATAGTTAAAGAGACAGCACACCGCCAATGCACTGCAGCACTCCTCTTCTCCCTCCTTCTCCTTCCCTCTCTTTCTCCCATGTGACATAAGGGACTGTCTTACACCCCTCCACTACTCAGGCTGTGCCAAGAACCATCATCTGTTAGGCTATTACTGTACTGCATGCGCGAGATTCATCCAGCCCCGTGCACTAGATGATCTGTCAAAAGAGAGAGCCCATTCATTCTCCGGTGGGGCGCTGAGTGTGCTGGAGATGCGTTCGCGGCGGCTTTTTCAAGTGTTGTGTTGAATTAGCGGCAGAGACGACCAGTGATGAGCATTTGGGAGAAGTGATTTGCTTTTAATCACACGTGTAGGGCCGGATTCTCCAGCCGGAGAGAGAGAGCGCTTCTCGGCTGCTGTTGACAGATCTTCAGTGATCTGATGTTTTGCAAATCAAAGGACCCCCCCACCGTCCGAGTTGGGGGACGTTTTGAATTTGCTGGCCGAATCCCCTCTAGATGTGAGAAGTCAGCACTTCTAAATGTCAAACCAAGACTGTGCCTTCAGCTTTTTCAAGTATCCCCAAAGCCTTCTGGTCAAAGACACGTGATGATGTCAAGACAGCGAGGAAATATCACTCATGTCATCATTCCATCCCACAGACAGGAAGTCAGTCAACAGGCCTTCATTTGAATACACACATCATATTTTACATATTCATCAGCATGTGCAAGGATCCGATGAATAAGCACCAGGGTGGCACATCGCAGTTGCTTACTCAGCTTGTTTAAGCACGTATCATCCGGCAGACACTTCAAGGTCTTTGATACCCTGGAGGTCAATCAATAGCTGACCTCGGCAGCGTTGAATATGTCTGTATAAGACCAGGGGCTGTAACAATGCAGACCCATTGATAATCTAACATGTGGAAGAACCGTCACTTCAGACCGGATCTGAACACGATGTGACATTTTACTGGAGATATGTTCTTTGTCAAGTCTGAGCCCTTCTGGATTCTGGGCCCCGATAGTATAGTTCGTCATCTGCATATAGTGTGACTTTCCACTGTCCTTTAAAGGCTCAGCATGGTTTATTTCTGGCAAAGAATAAGTGAATCCTTGAGTCCAGATGTGTCGTCACTCTCTCTGCCTTTTTGCTCAGTATCAATAGATTGAGTCCAGTCGTCAGCTGATCCTCTTTTCTGTCGCCCAACACTAAACTAGCTTTGGTGAAGAATGCCCAGACCCTTATCCTCTAAGAGCCTTTAGTGCTTTAGTGATACTGGGGGAATCTACATGGGGGCTGCTGGAGTCGCTGGAAGGAGTGGCCTTTTTAGATTCAGCTACACTTTGGGTGGGTGGGTAATTCAATTCTGCTGCAAAGCCTGAGTGGAATGACTCAATGGGTTTGTGCACAGAGAGCGAGAGAGAGCGAGAGAGAGCGAGAGAGAGAGAGAGAGAGAGAGAGAGAGAGAGAGAATGCCTTGGCTTTTGATTGATCTTGTCAGGATTCACTCACAGCAAAAAGGTCAGGATGAGCTGCCTTGTCTCCTCCTGAGCCAATCAGTGGGCTGCCAATCCGGGATAATGATGTCCCTCTGGATATGGTTGGCTCATAACGTTTGCGGGCATGATGTCATCCGATCTCATGGATGCCCGTGATTCAGAGCTGTGAGGTTTTAGCCAAATACCCAAGGCTGTGTGAGGAGTTACTGTACATATGTCAGTAGTATGAGTCATGGGGTGACCAACGGATGGACTGTTTTTTAAAGATGAATTCACAGCAGGAAGGGATATTATCTACTCCTGCATTCACATGTATGCGTTGATGTATGTCTGCTCAGCATTACAGCTGCAGATGTCGAGTCCAATTGTTTAATGGTGTGATGCTGAGCTGTTGTGTCCGACTCACATTTGCAAATTAAAAAAATACGACACCTACAAATCACATGAAAATAAAAGTTTTCAAACTGAGACGACTTCACAAAGTTGCCAAGTGATAAGTTTTGCAATTAAAAATAACTTTTCTTATTAGATGTAATAAGATACTCAAATTGTTTCACATAACTTGTCCAGGCTGAACAGACCCACATTAAATAACATTGTGCATAATTAGAAATATATACATTACACCAGGGGGGGGATTTGATCATTTCCTTTGACGTGCACACTCAAAGCAGCACATTTCACACACCTTTAAAAAGTCTCCCTGAAGTAGCTTGAGGGCCAGTAAAATCAGGGCTCCACAGGCTGTAAAATAATGGCCTCTGAAATTAATAGAAAAAAAAAAATACACATCTCTGTGCACTGAAGCCCGAAGCTGGATTAAACATCAGTGTCAGGCTATCAATCTCTGAATGAGGCCGTGGTTTCAGCCAGTCTAATATTCGTCATGCTACACCACTCTGAACAAGACTGTAGAACACTGCTGGGGGGTTTAATCAGGCACCTGTAGAACTGTTTTTCTATTTTTTACCTCTTTGTGTTTGCTTCTATACGTTTTGTGCATTTGCATGTTTGGTTGTTTGTCTGAGGCTGAGATGCTCCTCTCTCCTCAGCAGAGAGAAGCGGTCATATGAGGTTATGGAAATTACTGTACAGGACCAGCTGGGCTGAACCAAGCCTCCATTCAAATCTGGAATAGGTGTGAAAGATGTGACCTTCACCTAACAGTGGGAATGTTCTGGACACGTTTTCTGCCTCAAATGAGGAACATTTATTTTTACCGTTGGCCATATTAGTACAAGTAAACAGCAGTGGAGTCATGCATCATAATGTTGAGAAAACAGGTCTCTTCAGTTCCACTTCTGTCCCCTTAAACATTTCAATGTTCTGTAAGCACAGACATAGATGTGAATGGCTCTAATCTGAAGTGACGGCACTTCTTGAGCAGTGAAGAGGCAGTTTTTGGGCACAATGCCATGGCAACATGTAAAAATTCTGGTGTGACTGGTAAAATATCAATGAATATTTTACTTTTACTCAATAAAAATTACACAGGGGCTTAGAATGAAAGCGTTTTCATGACAAAGCCGTCAAGAATAAGTGAGAAGCTGAAAATGAAAGGATTGTCATTTTTTGGGAAAATGTCACTGTTGTGTGTTCAAGCTCGAGTTCAAGGGAGGACAGGGATTATTTGGGAGATAGGTGTGTGTTAAGGTTGCATATGAAATCCATCCTGGAGAGAGCACACAACAGGGAGGAAGCAGAAATGATTAGACGATTGATCAATTAATTAAATAGTCACTTGACAGGAAAGTAAGGTTTTTTTTTTTGCAATGCATTGAGTCAAAATGCCAAATGCTTTTATGCTTCTCAGATGCAAAGATTTGCTGCATTTCTCTGTTCTATCTAATTCTAAGATGAATATATTTGTATATTAGTTTTGGACTAAGGCTGCAACTAGTGATTATTTTCATCATCGATCAGTCTGCTGATTATTTTCATGATTAATCCTCTAGTCTATAAAATGTTAAAAATTGTGAAAAATGCTCGTCATAATTTCTCAGAACCCAAAGTGACGTCCAACCAACCAACAGTCCGAAACCTTCATTCACTATAAATGACAAAGAAAAGCAGCAAATCCTTACATTCATAAGCTGGAACCAATGAAACAATAATTAAGGTGATTAATTTTGCTTTGATCAACTAATTGATTAATCAACTCATTGGACTGTTGGTCAGAAAAAATGGACATTTCAAGAGACATTATATGAACCAAAGAAATGATTGATTATGTGAGAAATAATTGACAACATGAAAATGTTAGTTGCAGCCAAAGTCACAATACGAGTTGTGCACAATAATTATTTGGTTTAGTTTGGACAGCGGCGGGTTCAGTCCTGATCCAACGTATATATACAACTGATTGGTCACTGTCAGATCCTCCTCATGTCCGTGGCAGGCTCCCACTGCGCTTGATGTGCTCATGAAAGTAACCTCCGCAGGTTTGGGGGTTTACACTATCGCCTCACAGCGAGAAGACCCAGGCTTGATCCTTGGCTTCCTGTGCCGAGTTCGCACGTTTGTGTGGGTTTTCTCTGGTTTCCTCCCACATTGCAAAGTCAGGCAGAGTGGAGACTCTAAATCGCCCGTAGGTATGAATGTGAGCGTGAGTGGATGTCTGCCTATCTGCGTTCAACCTGCGATGGACTGGCGACCTGCCCGGTGTCCTGCCATCCGCCCGGTGCATGCTGGGATAGGCTGTAGCCCCAGGTGTGCCAGAAAAGGATTAAGTGGGCAGAGATATTGAATGAATAAATGATTAAGCAGATGCATCTTTCTCTGCATTAAAATATCAAATAAAGAAATAGAATATTTTAACAGTTTTTATGAACAGTTTCTGTTTTTTTTTTCGATAAAATTAACCAGTTTTTTGATGTGAAACATTTTAGACCCAAAAGAATTAATTGATTGATTGATGGACAGAAAATTAACTATGAACTAAACTAGTTTTTAAAAAAAATGCACTTTTCATATTTTATTGTCAATCTTCTATTTTCTACTTATTGTCATGCACCAAAACACCCAGTCAAATTCATTGTATGTGAAAACCTACTTGACGATGATTTTAAAAGTAATGACTTTGGGCTTTGGACAAGTAATGAGCGATTGAAGCTTTAAGAAATCATGATGGACATTTTTCACATATGTCTGTAATCGATTAATCAGATTAACCAGGAAAGCAATCGATGTGAGTTGCGGCCACGAACCGTTTCCTGTCGGTGTGTGTTGTACGATGCAGCCAGCATTGATCCAAACTGTGGCTGTTAAGTTTCGAGCAGAAGTCAAAGAGCAAAGTGCAGCAAAGCCAAACATGCAGCAGCTGCTTCTTCATTATCACCGGCGGCTTTATGGACATCAGTCGCCTCAGCGTCAGGCCAGATCCCATTGTACATATAGCTCATTAAAATAAGTGAAAAGTGTCGTCGTGCAAACTTTGATAGGAGGCCGACAGTACCGACAGTACAATAGCTGTGTGAAGGCAGAGCTGAATATTTTAATTTGATCTGTAGCTGCACTCCACTGTGATGAAGTTGTTTTCCCCTTCCCTCGAGTGTAATTGTTGAAAAGTGGCCAAGTAGCATGGCTGCTTAATGACACACGTTTATACTGTGAATTGGGATTTTCGCTTTGTGAATTCACGCGTGAGATAACAGAATATGTTTGAGACGTTTCTGAATGTGAAGATCGCAGAAGGTGGATTAACTATTGTCTGTTAAACAAGGACTTGAGTTGCCACATGGCCTTTATACTTTGCTTTGTTTTCACATTTAATCACTTTATAAATCATCTTTTTTACCTGTGATCTGACTTGGAAATGAAATTCTTTTTATGCTCTTGTTGTGAAAAATCCCCAAACATTTCAAAATGCAATCAGATAATTTTTTTTAAATACATCATGTAGGTTG
Source organism: Centropyge bicolor (assembly GCA_037975185.1). Lineage (NCBI taxonomy): Eukaryota > Metazoa > Chordata > Actinopteri > Pomacanthidae > Centropyge > Centropyge bicolor. Next base: position 8,720,686 of record JBBMOC010000017.1, on the reverse strand, counting down.
TGCCTCGATTTCAGGCGGCGATTAGAGTCGTCTGTCGGAGTTTCACGAGAATGATGATGTTCTCTGTATTTGTGCCTCTGTATTCATGTCATTGTGTGTAATATGTGCGTAGTGGTGTTTTACCTCCACTCAAAGGATCTCATAAAGGTTAGCAGGCTCACTCAACAGCTGATGGTAAATTTAGCCTCCTTTTCACACAGTCCCACACACGATTTTGAGTATTTTTCCGACTCTATCAGACCATATCCAGGCATGTTACCGCGCCGAGGAGATGTGCATTTATTTGACGGTATTAATGATTTAGAGGTGGTTGTGATGACAGCGTCTTTGCTGAAGAATTTTATGTGTAAGGAGTAATGTTAATTTTGCTACTGGACGTCCTGGTTTTGTGTTTGATCAAGTTTGGCACTCCAGTTGTAGTAATGGGTTTTTCTGGACAGGGTTGAATGTAATAGAACAACACGACTGTTGTTTTTGATTAATGGCACTGTCAAACAGGTAGGAATGGATGGTGATGAGAAGAGCTTTGCAGGATGCCAAAACCACACTTTTAATTTTGGGTTCTCACTTCGCTCTCACATTTAAATTTGGAAATTGCAAGCCCCACTCAAGAGCGTCTAATATTTCCTCGTGCCATTTAAGAGCAGAAGGAATTAAATGCTCCCGTCCAAAGAGAACTGCATGAAAGAGGCCATTTTTTTCTAATATAATATTCCTTTGTAATCCAGAGGAGAATGGTTAACCCACTGTTCCTATTGTTGAAATGTTGAGGTGTTGAGATTGTTGTATTTAAGGACAGAAGTCGTCGTCTTACAGATGGAAACTCATGCACCTCTTTGGTCAAAGGTCTGAAGCTACGTCGAATGAGCTTCTCTGGTCGTCTTTGCTTGCTGTCTTTGCAGTTGTGTGCAAACCACATTACCGACATTTCCCAACCGCTCTCAGCTCTGGCACATGCCGACATTATTCATGGGTGAAAGATTGCCTTGCAGATGCTGCAATCCAAGTGGTTCGCCACCACGTCATGACCCCCTGGTCCCGGAGCCAGGCTTTATGTAACACATGTAATGTAGTGGAAAATGAACATATGACTGAGTTTCTGTGCGCTGGGTTGTTTTCTCTCACGGGATCCGATATGTTTGTACTCGAAAGGGTCAAAAATACTTTATGTGGCAAATGCTGGGTTGAGATTTTGCATGTCGGCTGCTTCAAAGGAGAAGAGTAGTAAATTTATGCAGTCAGATGGGTTCTGATATTAATGATGTGCAAAGAAGGGTTCACAAATGTATTTGGTGATTTATATATAAATGACTGATGATGAAATGATTTCCAGAAGAAATAACAAAAAATAGACATAGTTGTTGATAAAAGTAAAACAAATTCCACTGATAAAAAAATATGGTTCACAAATGTAAGTGGGTATTTCTGAATCACTCAATCAACTTTTTTTTTTTTTGAAAAAATTTAACAGAAATCTATTAATATACGCATTCAAAAGTATCTGTAGTTTTCAGGATTTCCTTTTGAAAAAAAATATTATGAATCGTGCTATAAGGTCTTAAAGTACACGAGTACATTATTGCCATGTTACAAGTATTTTTGTTGAGAGTCACTCAGATATAAATCACAAAATACATTTGTAAATCCGTCTGTGTGCACTCATTAATACCAATGATAAGTTAAAGATGGCGTCAAACGGTAATTCCTCGCAAGTGCAAACATATTGTTCAGTCAGCATTTCACACCTGGAAACACTGCTACAGCTTCTGTGTGAGGTTTTGATATTTATTCTTATAAACTAAGGTTTAAGGTTTTATGAATTACTCCTTTACTTTTAGGTCTAACAAACAAGACTAGATTTAAAATATGTTAAATTGTGAATGTAGTGGCCTTGAAGGAATTTTAAAAGAATCCATTGAACTGCAGGACAAACTGTGATGATATGTTTTAGGATCTGAGCAGACGTCATAAAGAAAAGGAAGCAGAAGTTGGGTTCACATTGATCTTGGACAGCGAGGATTCCTGGGATGTCAGTTTGTGTTCATGTCTCATTCGCCTGTCTGTCTTCATCAGTGGTGTCTGCGGGACGCTGTCACTTCAGCTCGCAGAATATATCAGTAAAGAAAACATCTGATATCACAGCTGGACTCTGATTATGTGACCGGATGATTCGAGGAAGAGGTTTGATCGTTCGAGCCGCCGAGTGGAGGGGAGATGTGGAGTGCGCTGAGGAGAAACAGGAAGAGCTGACTTGCATAAAGCGAACGCCAAGCTGTCCCCCAAAGACAGAGCATGCACTCTGAACAAACACAGTAATCTCCCTGCATATGCTCATTCTTGAACCATATTTCCATCACAAAACAATGTGAGCCTGTGAAAACACTTATGGACTTCTTGACTCTCTGGTTTTGATCGTTTGCATCTCACAATTTATGACTGAATTTTTTTAAACCCTAATTTATCCAGGGAAGGTTTAGCCCCGCCTCCTCCTTTTAGCAACCCCCCCTCCTCTGGCTCATGCAGTCTGGAGCTGCCTCATGCAGCTGCAGTTTTCCTCAGGTGATTCCTGAGCGGCCCTGCCGGAGCTGCCGGGGTTTACCCGCCTTCGCCCGCTAGCTGATTGTTGTCGAGGGACAGGAGAGCGTCTGTCACGTACGATAACCACGAAGAATTATTCTACCAGGCTCTCAAATTTGAAAATTTTTGGCGCACTCGTCAGAGCCTCCAGGGAGGGAAGAGCGTTAGGCCTTCACTTAACTCGCCATGAATTCGCAGTGAAGATGTGAAGTGATGGCATGTGGCAGGAATGGCCGCTGCGCACTGGAAGCCCGCTGCTTATGTCTTGTTTGTAGCCAAGGCGGATGTGGCTTCCATTTGGAGGTATGTGTCCATTCGCATTAGCGGCAGGGCAGAGCGGCTGGGGGCCCGAGGTGAGCTCCGCGGGAGCTGGCAGTGACATCACTCCGTACTGTCTGACATCATAACAGTAATGGGAGTGAGTGAATGAGTTCATGTTCACATAAACACAGCGATCCTTCAGGGGGAGATGATGACTTACACACCTGAACACACACACCTACACACACCCATAGGCGGAAATATATGCTGCTGAATGAACTATTAAGCTGTTATAATAGATATTTTTGTGTCTCAAATGATAATGTGGAAAAAATGTGAAAGAAGTCGGTCGTAGTGATGAACTTACAGAAAAGTATCACCTGAATCTGCAGCAAAAAGAATGAAATAGACAAAAGATAAGAAAAGGAATTGAAGAGGAAAGACGATAAAAAGTGAAGTAAGAAAACACCAGGTTAGGTTGTGGCAGGTTAAAAGGATCTTGTCATATTGTTCTGTTCAAATTGATAATATCAAGCAAGTAAACAACCAAACAAACAAAGTTCATAGCATTGAACACAATACATTTTCCATATTGTTATTGATATAGAATATTCTTCCTAATATCATGATCTACATTTTAATCACGCTTTCAAAGTCAGAAAAAGTGAGTTATTTTTTCTTCCTACTCTAACCTGCCATCAACTGGACAAACACACATAATATATACACACATAAAAAGATGTGTCCAAACACACTGAGCAATCCTCAGGGGGCCCAGAAACACCGCTGAAAGCAACAACTGGAAATAAATAATTTGCAAGTGCAATGAGACAAACACGGGGCTTTTTTTTTTTTGTTTCCCTGAGATGATACAAATACTCTCACTCTGTTTCTCTAATTAAAAAGAACAGGTCATGAATTACAGCACTTATGTAAAGGTGGTTGCAGAGGACCGGTTTCCTTCAGCTCCAGCATTTGTAGTGAGCTCAGCGTTGTGTTGTGCCAGCTGAGCTGCTGCTCTTTACCCATTCATGTAACTCTGTGTGTGTGTGTGTGAATATCTCAAATGTTTGCAAATGTCAGAGTATCTCATGTACTTTTTTGATTGTTTGCTTGTGAATGTGTGCCATGTGTTTACTCCCCCGGGTGTGTGTGAGTGAATGTTCGCTTCATGTAGAAAACAGGAACACCTGCTCTTTCTATACAGTCGACGTTCCGCGCGAGTCACGTGATCCCTCGTTAATTTCCTCTGCTACAGCAAATCTACCTCAGCCGTGACAGAGCGTGGCCGTGGATGAAGCGGAGGAGACAGGTTAAAGAGGCTGGAGCTCAGCATCAGGAACGTCTTGCTGATGTTTCACACTCGTGCACGCGCGTGTCCTCGTGCACGTGCGCCGTCGTTCATGCGCTTGCTGAAAAGTGAGCTGTGAAGAATGAGTGAACGTGTTAGCCTCGCTGGAAGACGTATGCGAGAAAACAGATTTTTGTCTCATACGCCAACGGCTCTGACAGCCCCGTGGTTAATGGAGTTTACAAGCATGTGCACCGGTGAACTTTTATGGGAAGTGACAGTGCGGCGATGGTGTGCCATGTAGTCATGAATATCTAAGAACTGTGGAGTGGAAACTGTCAAAACAAGCTGGTTAATGTCTCAGAGGACGGGAAGGTTCTCCAGATCTTCGTAGACATGGAGGCCTGTTGTTGTGGATTTGTAATGCACTTGCACCTTGGTATGGGTTTTGATGGTTCTCTTCAGATTAGCAGCAGGAGCTCCACACTCTTGGAAAGATCAATCCACCCTTCATGAGCATTAACATTTTCAAAATCTCCATCTGACTTTTCAAAACTGACCAAGTGGAAGTTCATTGGCTCCATTTGGATCTTGGATGGACTCTTGAACTTGTAACCTACAAAATTACCGTAATGACTAGCTCTGATTTTACGAGTTTATTGACTAATAGATCAATCGACAAATCATTTTGATAATCAATTATCTGAATAATTTTTCAATGAGAAAACATCCTCTAATTCCAGCTTCTCAATTGTGACGACATTTTCATCTTATGCGACGGTAACCTAAATGTCTTCTTGTTTCATGAACAGACAAAACAGAGCAACACACAATTTTATAAACCAAACAATTAATTGCCAGAATTGCCTGCAGATGAATCAATGATGAAATATAGTCATTAGTTGCAAGTAATGATATATAATTTTTGATGAGTCGAAGTAAATAAAAGTTCCCCTTGCTGCCAGTTGTCGTCAACTGAATAAGTGTTTTCCTTTTATTTCTGCTGAAGCTTGTTCATGTCTTTCAGTTGTCACGTCATCAGTTAAGTATTTGCCACCATGATCACTTTCCTTGTGACTGAGTGATCCTGGTGAGGTCGACACCATGTAGGATCAGCTGTTTCCTGCTTTGAACGAGTCTTTAGAGTCTTACACTCTCTCCATCTGACTTAAAGATGATGCTAAGTTTAGAGATGATGCTAAGTTTGTTTACAATTAATAAGCAGTCGCCACCAATAAAGTAAAACCAAGCAAACAGAAAAGATATTAATGTCCAGTACAAGAGGAAAAGAAAGGAGGCCTCTCTGTAAACAGAGGCACAAAGAGGCTGTCGTCATTATGCAGCTCTGAAGGCCTCAGCTTTACCAGAACCCCAATAACCCAGCACAGTAAAATGTCAATAAAGAATGCCAGCTGCCTAAATTGACATCATTATCATTTTAAGAGTGCAAAGCTGGTCAGACTGATTAAAAAAAATACCTCTCACAATGCTCAGCAAGCTACAGCAGGACAGTCCACACATAATAATAAGTCCAGGCGCACTTTATTCAGAACGCTCCCAACAGATAAATTTAATCAAGCCCATCGACGTTTCGGCTGATGGGATCAAAATGTAAGTGGAATTATTGCAATCTGCCGTATCTGTCTATGCCGAACACAGTGTGCAGCTCTTATCTGAAGCATCCTGCCAGCGAAGAAATGCTGGCTGCTCACTCAGCTGAGAGATGGGCCAGGTGGAACCAACCATGTCGGTCCTATGGTCTTCATCCGGCTGCTGCCAAACAAACGACGCTCTGATGGATACGAGCTCTCTGAAAGATGATACACATATTGTTAGACTCAAAGCTGCAAAATCAGGTGATAGTTTGTACCGATATTCACTATGTTAACGTTTGATTTTTTTTATTCCAAAAAAAAAAAAAAAAGCTCTCAGGGATGGATTTGCTTTTCACTCGTTTTTATGTTTCACTCAAAACCTGTGTTGAGTTCTAATCTCATTTACTAAGACGGCAGATAATTATGCAATCAGAGAGTCAGACTGACTTGTCGACAGGCTGTGAGCGAATGAGAGCCCACGAGGTGCAGTTCAGACATCTGCAGGCTAAGAATAGACTCAGAACGTAATTATGTCGTAATAGAAATCAAAAACAAGGTCACTCCGGGTTACGCATAATTAAACTCTGAGAAAAATATAATTGTAATAATTAAGTGAAATTATGTTTGTTTTTTGAAAGTTTTGTAAAACAAATGCAGTGATTAAAGATACTTAGTGAAATGGAAATGTTATTGTTTTTTGCAGTGGTCAGATCTTGGCTCCTCATAAGCTGTTTTTGTTTTTAAACTAATTTATTAAACACTTTTTTTTGTTTGCTCACCGTTTGTGTCCCGTCATTGAAATACAGGCTGCTGTAAATAAAAGAAAAACAAACAACATAAATAACATATTTCTTGTGTTTGCAATGAGGCGCGACAGATTTAGTAAATCTGGCACTCGTTGTTAATTCGCAGTCTTGTATTCTTGTCAGGCTTGAACACAGTATTTAGACTCGGGGTTACTAAAACTCCATTGAACCCCGACTAATGAAATTCTTGCTTTGTAGGTTGGCACTTCCTCAAGGCGCAATGGCCGACCTAATCTTTTCAGTCGTGGAGCAAAGCTGGCTTACATAAAATATACGCTTTGCAGATTTAAGAATAATCGACGCACTGGTCAATGATATGAATAAATACAACCTGAAATAAAACATAATGTCTGTGTCGGACAGTTTTATTGTGGCTATAAAGAGGGAGGATCCTTCATCATGGTGGTGGCTGTCATTACTTGTCAGTGTATTTGCAAAAGGATTGTTATGACCCTGGAAGACGCCCAAGTTGACGAACAGCAGCAGAGACTTGAGACACACAGCTGGTTCACTCAGGTTGTCGTGAGTTAGTGCTGAGTAATGATGGCACTGGTGTTGCTACCGGCACTTGTTCTTCTTCCACTACTTCTACTAAAAGTTACTTATGATAATGTGCTTTATTATAGAAAGTTTCAACCTTGGCCAGTTTCTCTGTCTGTCTGTCTGTCTGTCTGTCTGTCAGCTGTTTGTCAGACGCCACTGAGGCAACGCGGAGTTGAGGTGTGTCATGAGTGAGAAGTTTCGGCGACAACCCTTTGGGTAATAAGACAATGACACAGTTCCTAGTCTATCTCTGGATCGAGGACAGATGACTATAATTGTTCTTTATCTCTCAGGGACGACTTGGCTCGACCCGCTTTCAATCAGCGTGGCGACACCGGCGAGAGAAACAAAAACACGCGGGGGGTCAGGGAGCGAGGAGCGTGACCTGCGGGCGCCTCCGGGCCAACACGGCCGTGATTCAGCTCGGCTCAGCTCAGCGACCTGCTTTAGAAAATGTGTAGAAGATAAAGTTTGACACATGCATATTGGATAGATTGAACATCCAATACAAACAGTATCATGTGTACTGAAACAACAGGTGTGACACTCAGTTACAATGCATGAGCATACGAAGAGTAAATGAGGACACAGCTCAGTGTGAGAGCAAACTAAATCATCTCCTGTAAATTAAAAACACTGAAAATGAGTTTTGAGTGCATCCATCATAGTTTCATTCATCCTCACATGTGGTCAACAAGCTGTAAGAAGATGAACAGTGTGGCTCGTTTTGAAGTCGACCTACAGCTCAGGCCACCTGGAGCAGCTCACTCACAAACATCCTGGGGTGTGTTTTCATGATTCCAGTGGACTTTTGGTGATTTGACGGCGCTGCTGTGTCCGTGCCGCACCCAGTAAAACAGCGGGATTAGTACGTTATCAGCAGTCGTGGTCGGAGCTCAGCGGCGCCCTGACGCTTTAATGATAGGAGGTTTAGAATATCTGGCACCGTAAATTCAATTACCATGGGAGGAGATAACATATTGGCTTACTGTACCATGTTGCTCTTGTCCGAGGCGAGCCCCGCTGTAAGTAATGGCTCGATGATATTAGGTGAGAAGCCAAACACAACCGGCGGCAGTTTAACTAGAGGACAGGGGCGTCTATAAACCTCTCCCTGACATCAATAGTTCTGCTTTCTCAATCTGCGCTCGGTGCTTTATGGCACCTGCAGATGTCAGCAACAAGGGAAGTTCCTTTGTCTTGCTTGAGGGACTTCTATCAGGCAAATTGGTGTTTGTTGGGAGCGACTGAGGAACAGTGGTTACAGTTCGGATTCTAAATAATGTTTAACAGTTATATTGCTATAATCATGGTGTTTGAATGTTGGGATACTGCAGGTAACATGATGCAGTACAGTCTTCAGACTCACAGTCTTGAATTTGAAAGTGGGAGCAGATTTTCATGAGAAATTCTGTGAAATATCAGGATCTCAATTCCCTTTATTCAACCCTAATAGACGCTGGAAAAGACTCATTAGAATCAAACATAGTATAGAAGTTTAAGTTTTTCTGTAGTAATTTTTCCCAAGATTCATGTTATTTGTTTCTTCTTCTCTCCTGCTTTGGCTTTTTTTTGTGGATCGCTGGTCTCAAGTTCAAGTTCAAGTTTATGATTGTCAGTCCATCTATATACATGAGCACATATACAATGGAGAGAAATAGCATTTTCTCTAAAGTGCAGTGCAGCTTTGCCTCTGAGAATTATTGATATTACTAAAAGCTGTGATTGAGTATTTGATCAGCTTAACCTGAACTTTTGGGTGATAAAAGTTTGGGATGGACTGATCTTCAGGAAACCGATGGCGGATATTTGGAACTGATAGACATTTGTAGTAAAAATGAAGTCAAAACTTAGAATAATCAGTGATGGAATTTACATATGTTATCAAGTAAAGTATCGATTTTGAGGTACTTTTGAGGTATTTGAGTGTTTCCATTTTATGCTGCCTCATACTTCTACTTCAATACTTTTGGAGCCACGTTGTACTTTGTACTCCACTACATTTATTTACAACTGTAGTTACTTTGCAGATTCATATTATTAAAACAAAATTCAACTAATGCATTATGAAGATGTGCTCACTCTGACCTGACAAGGGCTTTTATAGTAAACTGTATATCACTGGAACAAGGTACTTTATTCAGCGACTGATTTAAAACCTGCTGCTTTTGCACTTGAGTGAAATCTTTTAGGCTCTGACATTTTCATTGGTTGAACTGGGGAGCTGGATGCGCTCATCATCGTGGAAATAGATCATAAGATTGTCATGTTTATTACAACTTTGGCACCTTCAGTGTTGACAGGCTTTTACTGCGACCAATCAGATCGTGCTGTGGGCGGGACTTTGAGAGTGACTACAAACAGAGAGAGGCGGCTACATCTGAGCTGAAGTAGTGCAGTTTTAAATTAATTTATGTTATCCCCTGTTGGATAAAAGAAATCCCAATGATTGTAAAAATGCTGAGTATCAGATCCAATAATCAGCCAGGCCGATAATTGGTTGACCCCTATTATATGTCCTGTCTTTTGCTGCAGCGGCGTTACTGCTACAGCTGCTTTAGCCGTCAGGTTCAAAAGACTTTAAAACTGCACACAGTTATGTGGGATTACTTGATATATTCTCCATGCGTGCACACACACACACACACACACACACACACACACACACACACACACACACACACACACAGTCTCCTTCTCCCCATTCATCTTTATTTCCTCCTCTCAGCACATTGAATATCACCTTCACAGCCAGGTGGAGAGGCAGGACTGCGCCTCTGAATGAAGCAGCAGCAGAGAGAGATGTCCAGCGTCTCATTCTGCTCCGTAGTGTTTATTTATTCACACCGTGAGCGAAAGGGGGCCTAACAGAACAACCTGGAGAGTTTCCTGTGTAGCCTGTCAGACTGTTTAGAGCAAAATGCAGCAGAGATCTGAAGTCGGGGAGAGATAAAAAAGATGGTGGACCGGGGAGTTACGGGAGGGAACATGAGAGCGAGCAGAAATCACAGGGTGTGAGGAGAGAGAGAGAGAGAGAGAGAGAGAGAGAGAGAGAGAGAGAGAGACCGAGGATCGAGCCAACCAGCTTGTCTGAATTATGACAATTTCTAAATAACTTTTTTACCTTCTTCGTAACCTATTTTCTACTTTTTCACATGGAAGTTCAAGATAAAAAAAAAAAAGTGAATGATGACTCGATTACGACACACACTTGGCACGAACAATCCCCAATGTGTTGTTCGGTGTAGGCGTACAGCAGCGCAAAGGCAGCCTGGACTCTCTGAAGTCTTTACCTGCTCACCGTGACCTTACAAAAATATCTGACGCTGCTCCCATGAATGGGGGCGCCTATTTGGATTTTATGAACATTAGCTCCTGCATTATTCTGTTTTATGTCATGTACTTTTTCTTTCTGGTTCTTCTTGGATATGGACAACATTTGCAGAGACAAATGAATATTTTGACAGGAAATGCAGGATGTGCTTCGGCCCATAAACCCGATGGAAATAGACCCACACTTTATATCTGTGACATTTTAAAAGTTTGCGAGAAGAGACTTGCTTGACATTTTGATAGAGACGCGGCAAAAAGGAGAGAGTTTCAGTTCCAGTTAAAAGACATTAGGTAAGTGAAGGAGAGAACAGAGAACGAGGGAGAGAGCGCGAGCGAACGAGAGAGAAGCAAAGAGAGTTGTGGGAGTGAGTGTAAGCGAGTGGGAGACAGAACGAGCGAGCGAGAGAGAGGGAGAGAGAGAGAGAGCAGTGGAGAGGGAGACTGTGAGAGAAGTACAGCTATAACAGGCAAACCCAACTTTGCTATTGGCCAAAGCCTGAATGGTCTCAAGCTGTTCCTGTCATTCATCCGTGTTTACTTGAGTCCGACCCATTCAGAATCTTGGGGGAAATCCTCACCACATTAAAATCGTGAAAGAGAAATTGTGTCTTTTACATGCACTTATCAGAGAGTTTTTTCTAACAATGAAATCAAACATTTAAACGTCTTGTTTTCTCTGTTTTTTTTTCTATTGAAGCGTATGGCACATGCAAGCAACATGTTCAAGATTTCCTCAAAAGTTTCAAATGAGTTGCATTCAGATTTATGCAAGTAAATGCAAATGAATGACGGGGACATCTTGAGGCTGTTTGCGCTCCTGGCCCATTCCACATGAGTGGTGAACATGGATGAACACCAAAGGACTAAACACAAAAGTTGAGCAGATGGAACCATTTGTATTTATTGTGCATTTATTGTGTAGTTATTATTGGCAATCTGTTAATCCCGACATGTGTGCCTATGCGTTTGTCTTTGCCAGCGTCGGTTCGATGTTTAATGAGAATTTAAATCTGGCAGGAAGATGAAGACGAGCATCTAGAGGAAGAAGGGAAAGGCCACATGTGAGAAAAGGCTGCGAGATCAGACTGAGTGTCAGGTAGATGCATTTGAATTTGGGTTCGGAGAGGCAGAGAAAACATCACAGAGATCTAGAAATAAAAATAGAAGAAGCGAGTGTGAGAGAAGATGGAGGAGTGAGAGGGAACAGGAGAGAGGTGAATGGTAGAAATGTGATTCTAGGACAGATATTTTTTTTGTTATTTTTTTAATCCCACATAGAGAAACACTGAGGATGAAAGGGTGAAGAGTGACAGTGTAAGTACATAAGGGAGGAGGGGGAACGCGAGATAAAAAGGTTGACAGGGGGGGTACGAAAGAGGAGGCCACATCCAGGAAGAAGAAGCCAGAGAGGGAGCCAGAGAGCGGAGGGGTGGGGGGGCTGAGAAACAGATGGGCAGAAGGAGGAGGGGAGAGATGGATGGGAAAGGGGAGGAGGGGTTTGGAGGAGAGGCTGCCAGGAGTTACTGTCGAAAGTTGGACTTCATTGGGATTCATGGAGGGATGGTGGCCACATCGATCGCCCCCCTCCCCCGTTAGACATATTGCATTTTGGTTTTTATCTCGAGGTCGGCTCATGTGAGTCACATGACATCGACAGTATGTCTCTACACCCTGAGGATGGACTCACAAGTCTATCATTATACAACCCTGATTCTTAAACAGTCAAAAAAATTAAAACGAAATTCAGTCATTTGCAAACAAACTGTGTGTACAGTAACAGTTTTCTGAAGTGTTCCTGAGTCCATGTATAAATCTCCTTTATACAATCATGTGTTCACAAAGTGCTGAACCTCTCTCCATCCTCGCTTGTGAACGACTGAGTCTTTCCAGGATGAACCTTTCATAGCCAACCATGATCCTATCACCTGTTACCAATGAACCTGTTTACCTGTGGAATGATCCAAACAGGTGTTTTTGGATCAGTCCACAACTTTCACAGTCTTTTGTTGCTTCTGTCCCGACTTGTTTGAAACATGTTGCTGCCATCAAATTCAGAATAAGCAGATATTTACAAAGATCCACGATTTCAATGAAGTCAAACTTGAAACCATTCTGTTTCATTGATGTTTTACACAGCATCCCAACTTTTTTGAAACAGGTGTTGTATGTAAGCGGCCGATTTTTTTTTTATTTTTTCGGATTGTCCATGTTGGTTCTCAATTGATGACTTTGTCTTAAATTTCTGAGCAAAAATGTGTTCTAAACTTCACCTGAAGCTAAAATGAGGATGCAGACGTCTCAGACAGCCAAATCAAGTTGGTGTCTTTGAAGATTATGGCCTTTTCAGTTGCCAGATTCCGTCTTTGGTGCGTTTTTACGTGCTGAGCTACAACACAGGGATAGCCTACGTCACGGTTGTCGCTAATAGCTAATGTAGCTTTGACCTCTTAGCCTCAAGCAGAGATGAGGAGTGGCCTCCATAGATCTTGTAAACTTTCCAAAAGTTCTTTAATTTTTAAGCTTGTAGTCCTCAGCCCCAACCAACGCTGACTCAAGTTACGTCACAGGTTTTATCCGACTTCTCTCCAGCTTCCTCTGGAGCCACAGAAGGCTTTGTAAAACTTTTCTCACATACCTCCTCTTAGGCAGACAATTTGTATAACTTGCAGAACGTGACATTCGCTCTCATGATTGGTCCAGGTGTGCAGAGGCGTAAAGGTACACCTGGACCGACCCTCAGCTACACTCAAGCTCGCTTATTTCATTCCTCATTCAACTTCTTCCACTCTTCATGTGAAATGCAACAACATGAATTCCCTTAAGGACAAACTCTCATGAAGTCGTAATTTATCGTGTTTCACCCATCTCTGTAACAGCAGGCTCTTGTCCAAACTGTCCAATGTGGCCATTTGGAACAAGCACTAATAGTTTAGCCTTTGTACAAGTTTGAATGACATATGAACTGCTTTGCTCCAGCAGACCTTGGCAGACCAGTTCCTTTAGGACTGGCTCACATCACAGACAGTATTACAGTGTCCGAGCACTCTCTTAATGTACATGTGAGCATTGTATTAAGAAAAAAAAAAATCCATCCAAGATGTGTCTCATGTGAATGTAAGACGACAGGTGACTTCCTGCGGACGGATGCATTGACGGTATATTTGGTGCCTTTTGATGTGTTTGACAATGTTGCAGAGCTCGGATTACTGCATCCATACTCAGTGCCAACTTACGCTCACGGTGTGTGTGTATATATAGTTAGAGAAAGAGAAAAGGAGAGGGGGAGGGATGGAGAGACAGAAACAGAGAGAGTAAGAGAGTGAGAGGGAGGTACAAGTCAGTATTTCATGGATGGCTGTGTTGCTATGGGAACAAGATGTGGGCTCCCTATTCCCAAAAAAGTGTCCTCCTTCCTTCCTCCCTTCCTTCCCTTCTTTCCCTCTCTCTTTTCTCTCCTCACTCCATTTCTCGCTCTCCTTCTTCGCGGCATCCACGGCACCTACACCTCTCTCTCTCTCTCTCCTCTTCCCTTTTCCACCCCGATCACATCCCACCACATGCCTCCTCTCTCTCTCATCCTCTCTCTCATCCTCTCCTGTCATCCATCTTTTCCCCGCCCACTCATTCACCTCTCTCTCCCCCCCCCCCTCTCTCTCTGTGCATTCTCTTCCTCTCCTCATCATCACTCTTCCCCAGGTTTCCCCTCTGTCCTCCCCTCTCTGCCTCTCTCTTTCCACCCCTCTTTCTCTCTGTCTCTCTGATCCCTCTGTCTCTTTAACACTCACTTATATTCTATTCTTTTCTCGGTTGTCATGGCAATAGGCTGGGGGCGTGAGGGAGCGAGCGCGAGCAAGCGAGCGGGAGTGGGTGTTTCGGAAGTGACATCTCTTGGGCAGTAACCTTGTTTCCTGTGTGGTGGAGTTGGGGGCGGATTCAAGGCGCTAGCAGCGCAGCAACAGTGACGCCGTGTGGACGCTTTGGGTGAGCAATGGGGAACCTGGGACGCGCCGCGTGAGGGCTGGGTGAATGATCTGATAGGTGAGAATACTCTCTCTGCATCTCTCCCACTCTCTCTCACACACACATGCACACATGTACATATATAGACACCTGTACCTCCATCCTCCGGCCTCCTCGTCCAACATCTCTCCTCCATGAGCTGAAGTGGATCCACTGCAGAAGGTGAAATTAAAAGAGGATGACAGCTTTTGCCTGGATTCATACGATAGTTTGACTGTATGGGTTTTTTTTTTTTTTTTTTTTTTTTACATGCAACCCTGATTCAAGAGAAGTTGGAACACTGTAAAACATAGATAAACTTTACATATACTCAACTGAAAACAGCACAAAGACAATATATTTAACATCATCAACTTCATTGATATTTTCTAAATATCTGCTTATTCTGAATCTGATGGCAGCAACATGTCTCAATCAAGTCGGGACAGGAGCAACAAAAGACTGTGAAAGTTGTGGGCTGATCCAAAAACACCTGTTTGGATTAGTCCACAGATAAACAGGTTCATTGGTAACAGGTGATAGGATCATGATTGGGTATGAAAGGTTCATCCTGGAAAGACTCAGTCGATCACAAGCGAGCATGGAGAGAGGTTCAACACTTTGTGAACACATGATTGTAGAAAGGAGATTACTACATGGGCTCAGGAACACTTTGTAAAAACCGTCAGTGTTTTACACTAAATCCCAACTTTTTTGGAGTCAGGGTTGTATTTATCGCCGTCGATCGACACACGCACACACAAACCATAGACAGACACATTCTTACATGTCTTTACATTGTTGTGGCAGCTGTAGAAGAAGAACCAGAAGCCTGGTGTTCCAGCTCTGTAGTAGTGTGTAGTACTCAGAGCAGTAGTACAATATGGAGGGTGCAGTTCTGAGGGAAAGTGAGGATAATGAGGAGAAGGGTAAAGTGATGATGGAAGGTAGGTGTCAGTGCTCAGGGCAATGTGACGCATACGTACTCTAGGGGGTGCTAGAGTATATAAACAGTGAGACTGAGAGTAGGGATGCACTGATCTGATGCACCTGATTGATACTATCTCCAATACTGATCAGGTCTCAGCTATGATGTGGTCAATCCACATTCAAAACTGTTTCTATGTCAAAATTCTGTGTTTTATCTGTTGCTTACTTTCATTCAGTCATGGCTGACTTTTTGTTACAATAGCAATCCCTCATGTTGCCTTATAACAAAATGATTTCAGTTTGTTTGAGCAGTAAAGGATACAGATTTAAGATACACTAAGATGAGCAATCAGGATCAGCATCAGGAGTGAAAAAGTTGGCTGGACCCTCTTAAAAAATAGATTTAATTTGCACACTGTGATTCGCCTTTGATTCCACAACTGGTCGACCACTTGAAGTTGACAAATGCACACATAAAGCCACACACAACACCACACATGAATGTTAGCATATAGTTGGAAGGCAGGAGTCACAGGAGAGAGCACTTAACTCAAAAGTTTGGCAGAAATAATGAAGAGCTAAATGTCATTAAAACAACATTAAAATGCACAGTCAGTGGTCAAACATCTTATTTAAGTGCATTGTTACTTTTAATCAGCAATATTTTAATCTTTGATTGATCATGTTTCAAGCAGAAATGTCAAACATTTGCTGCTTCCACTTGTTAAACATAAGCAGCTTTTCTTTATCTTCTATGATAGTAAATGAAGGTTTTGGACTGTTGGTTGGACAAATGAAACGATTTGAAGACATCACTTTGGGCTGTGGAAAATTAAGAGCATCTTTCTCGATTTTATAGGCGATTACTTGTGAAAATAAGCAATGGATCATTCAATAGTGAATAATCGTTACTTGCAGCCCTAACATGAAGACGTGTCTGTCCTCATGCCTGGAATGATGAGAGGATGAAGAACTGCACTGTCATTCTGTTTATGCTTCGGATCAGCCCACTCTAATGCCACTTTTTAGTTTGGAGAGTCATGTTCCGCTGTGTAGGATGTGTAGGATCTGTGAGCTGCGTCTGTGAGCCAGATTAACGTCTTAAAAACACTGATACTTAATACAGATAAAGCAACCTAAAAATAAAACTAAATCGAGATACTGACTTGCTGTTTGACTGCAGCAGATAGATGCTCTTTACCGTTCCGCAAAGTGTGTTTTAGCGCCATTATTAATTTAGTTTATAGTTGATTCTGGTTTGATTTGTTGCAAATAGTGAAGTATCAATTGTTGTAACAGGTGTTTAGGCATCAAATGAATGTGTCAAAGTCCACATTACACCCAGTATAATTACAAAAAACCTTCATAATGTGATCATTAAAATGACATTAAGTAATCAGCTGTAAATGCAGCGACACAGATAAAACTTATCTCCTACTCCAGTCTGACACCGCCTCCGACTCCACCAGCACCCCTGAGTGATGGTAGCCTGTAATTGGCACAAATAAAGTCACATTCTCACAACACAGATCCCTAATTAAAGTGGAGATCCAACAGGAATGTCTGGTGAAGAGCTTGTGTCATGATGCAAAGTGCTGTAATAGCGCCGCCGCTGTCACTCCCACAGCCCAACAATCGGTCGCCGGTTGATTGCTCGCAACGCCGCGCTTCATCTTTGAGCTATTTGGGGAGCAGCTGTGGCGGGAGGTGGCGGGACTGAGGGCGCTTTAAATTGCACAGGCTTGATATTGAGTTTTGAAAGCCAGAGGTCTCGCCGCCCTCTGAGGTAATCGTTGAGTAATTGGTATTGATAAACAAAACCTATCAACCCCCCACAGATATATTTAGGTAATTTTGTGCTATAGAGCAGAAAAATTATACTGATTACCTTTAAATGAAGCAAATCCTGATTTCTAAATGTATGTTATTATTATTTATTGCACTCGTGCCAATCCGATAGCATGGCCCAAACTAATGTAAATCAATGCTCCCTCGCAGCTCATAGCAGATGTTGAGGGCACGTCTGATGTGCTTGCTCAGCGAGAAGCCTCGTACCTCTGGGCCTCTGTGACCCCTCGCCTGACACTTGACATCGCCCTTGACTCAGCACCGACAGCAGCCTACTGTACGGCACATATGCACCAGTCTGACTCACGGCTTGTCAAAGTGCAGCGCTGCATCTCTCCTCGCCATCCACATATATATTCATCTTGGGAGAAGCGGCATCCGTATTCTGTTGGTTTACTTTCCAGCGATGTGTTTGGAGGCAGTAATATGTGATGCGGGTGCAGCTGAGGTCACAGTAATGACATGTGCACTGTGCGCTACTTTCCTGCCTAGAAAGTAAGATGCTTCGGTTCGCCATGCTTGCAGGAGTACATTATCTGCCCCGGGCGGCCCGCGGATATTGCAAGCTTTATTTTTAGCGCTGTTTTGGAGCTCAGCGATGTGTATAAATCAACATTAGGCCTGTCGGCTTCCAGTAATGACAACGTTGACTAAGGCTGACCAGTCATCCGATTGGTGCATGGCACTCTTCTTTGTAAACTGCTAAGGATGGCAGAAAAAGGAAAAAGAGCCCGCAGAGAGGGGAAGGAGAGAGAGGAACAAAGGCCGAGCGAGGAGGACACAGAGAGAGAGAGCGGGAGAGTGAATGAAAGACAGATGAGGTAGAGGAAGATGAGCGGAGGAAAAGAGGCATCTCAGCATTTTCTGCTTGTGCCAAATCGTTACAGTGTATGTTCGCCCCGTACGTACGAACGAACGGACGGACAGAAGAACGAGTCTGCTCATTGAAATTCTGTCCACTGCGCTTCACAGGCCCTTAATAGGCAGCCTCGGGGGTGGAGAGGTAGGCCTACAGTAGAGTAGCGCAGATTGGGCTGCGGATGACTCACGCTGCTATCCTCCAGTGACTATCTCAGCATCATGACTTTGCTCTGCACAGTTGCAAAGTTTGGATTCAAGGGCTGAGGTGGGTTTTTTTGGAAGGGAGGCAGCAGCAGGCCACACGGTGCTTCATCTCTCTGAAGCCTTGTGGGAACGTCCGGCGAGCCTCAGCATCCATCACATCTGCTTTGACAGCTTGGCTTTAAGTCGACACACACGTCCAGGACGGAGAAAGGTGATACATCACCATAATTGCTCGTCCCTTTTTAATCATAAAAAAATATATGAAGACGACTATAACAGCCAGAAAATGGTAGGATTTTGTTGCAGGCTGTTACACTTTTACAATTTCCCTTAGCAACAAAAATATTTTGCCATGTAGCCTTTGAAGATAAAATTACCAAACAACCCGCTGTGCAACATAACAGCTCAGAGGATATTAATAGAGTGTAAAGCCTTGTACCTTAAAATGCTTTTTCAGCTGTAAATCCGCGCTCGTGAAAAAACTTTTGATGAGACACATCCTTTCCGGTCTTAATGCTCCACAGTACATATTTTCAGGACCGTTCCCCGACTCTGAATTTTGTCAGTGGAATCAGATTTGGCTGTTCAGGACAAAGATTCTACTGTCCCTTCCTTTTTCTTTCACATCACATCTGGAAATCAGAAAAAAACATCTGCATGAGTTTCTGTGATGATTTTGACGACAGAAGACAAAAGATTCAAGAGATATAATGTGAGACTACTGGATCTGAATATTGAGATGGGCAGCACATGAGTTATGTTTTAAATCCAGCTCTTGTAACTTATTTTTTTAATTTCACTTTAATCATGAACATATCAGCCTAAATGAGTCTCATCATGTTTTACCTGTAAGACTGTAAAAGCATCAGTGTTACATACAGTCAGTCAAAGTGAGCGCGTGCATCCTGCTCATAGTTCAGTCATAAAATCCCAGCACACATTGAGCGTCTCTCCTGTCGAGCTGCTGTCAACTGAAGACTCACTCACAGTGGACGACATCAGACGAGTCTGAACCACCGCCTGCTTCTTTAAGTTGACTTCATGGCCGGTCATCACCAGAGCAGAGCGCTGCACAGCGGCCAGCAGACCGGAGCCCCACCGTCCCGTCACCGCCTCTGCTTCCATCACAGCTAGTTTTGTAGTTTGTGGTCATTTTGAGAGTCTGTAAAGTTCACAGCCTGCCATGATGTCGCCCCTGCCTTTCTCTGTGTACACTGATGCAGCTAAAAAACACCAGTGTATTGATTTGACTCACAAAATGCCAGTGGACTCGGGGTCGTGTCATCGACCTTTAGGAGGCAGCTCTACATATTTCCTGAATCGTTTGTGAGTATCCTGGCTTAGTTTCACCAGCTGGATGCGACCAACTACAGAGAACCACAACTGAAAAACTTTTGTTTAATGTTTTTATTCTCGTCTCCATCGCCGGACAATGCATTTCAGAATATTGAAATCAGTCAACATTGTTTCCATAAGCATCAGTTGGATTTTTGCATGAATGGCAGACATCTTCATGTGTGTTTGAGAAACATGAACATGTCCTAAAGAATGTTTTGATCTATTATACTAAATGGCTAAAACTGACATTTATATAAAATATTGAAAGTGGTAATCCTTAAAAAAAACGGAGTGAGAGAGGACAGATTAGAGCTGCAACAGTTAATCGATTGTTGTTATTGAAGGAAAATTAATGAGAAACGTTTTTGATAATCGATTCACTCTATAAGTCAGTTTTAAAGGTAATTGCCAAACATTTGATGGTTTGAAATTCTAAGATTTGACAATTTGCTGCTTTTCATGGTTTAACATTTCAATCAACTTGATGTTAACAAAACAAAACAAGACATTTGATGATGTCACTTTGATACTGTGATGGACATTTTTCACTGTTTTATGATCAAGTCATCAAGAAATTAAATAGCAGATTAATCAAGTATGAAAATAGCTGCAGCCTCAGAAAAGCTGTGGGATTCAACTTTTCTACATGGAAAAAAAAATCAAACAAGATAAAAATCAATTCGCCAGCTGTTGAAAATTCCCTGAATGAATTATGTACTTTTGGTCTCTTGCAGAATTTTTGCCATCCCCCACGCTTCAGTCTTTTCCAGTCATCTTTTTCTTCCTTTCTGCTCGTCATGTTGCTTGTATTTTGAAAATCTGTGCAGAGACAAAGGCTCAGTTGAGGCTATCATGACGCTTTAATGCAGCCTCATGGCAGTAGCCTGTATTCACGGCCTCAAGTCTCTGTCCAACCGAATGATACATATTAGATTGTATTACATCACAAAATAATATGTGTATTTGTGCAAACTGTTAGCAGAGCGATGATCTCACATCAGACAGAGCTGAGACTTTTCTATAACACCGTCCATTTGTTTGAGTGAATGGCCCTTAAAACTGTGTGACCACATGTGAGTCCACGTGAAAACCCACTCTCCACGCTTCGCCCCTTCCCGTCCCTCAAATCGTCCATACAAATTAGCTCAGCTTGTTTAGGAGCTCATCTATATTTCAGCTGCTCGATTCATAATTCAAACAGGAACTTGAAAGATCAACCGAGCCGTTATTTCGCCACAATTAGCCGACCGCCTGTCGTGCCTCTGCACTCCGGCAGGGGACAGCCGTCGACTCCGAGAAGTGATGATGCAGTAAAATAGTCGGTTGTGATGTGCTGTAGTGGTGCATTGTGGGTGACAGGTGACTGTGCATAGAGTCTCAATCGGCCACGTTGTCAAATACAGATACAAAAGGTTACTATCAGGGCTTCATCTGGAGGTCATAGCTCGGATCCACTTCTGTAGAATATGTGTGTATTGCGTTGAATAAATATCCTTTTCTCTCCCTTTGCCCGTGTGTGATTCAAAATGTGTGTATGTGTGTGTTGCACAGCCTGCAGATGTTGTAAGTGTGAGTTTGGCTTTTCATCGGCGCAGGAGGTGCGAGCCACCGGGGGGTTGTTAACTTTGATTCACACACTGCAGAACTCCACTCGTTTACCCCAGGATTTATTTTAAAATTCACATTTATCCCATTGTATAAACTTAAAAAAAACCAAAAAAAAAACCAGACAACATGAGATCACTCGTACAAATGAATCTTCCTGTCTGGACCGGAGCGTGTAATCCTGCTAGTGGAGTTATGATCTGTCTTATAGAGAGATGTATCATCATTTGTTTTATATATAATGCAAAGTTTTAAGTGCGATCGATCCAGCCTGTTGGCAGAGTTAGAGGATCGTATTGTGCTTCGCTCGTTCCCAGCCATGTTCCACTGGACCGTCTCTAAAACAGAGAAGAGTCTTTGAATTCCAGCGTCAGGCAGCAGAGAGTGTGAGAACTGCCTCCAGATGTTTGCTTTTGTACGTGTAGCTGAAAACTACAAAATGCTCAGTGGTGTAATCTGAAGCATGTGAGAGATGCTGCTTTTTGCTACATGCAAAAGCAATAAAAACGTCTAAAGCGGAAATTGTAAAAACAAATAAGAGGTCGTAAGAGGAGGGAGAGGAAATGCAGGGTCAGTATTAGGACGGATGGATCTCGGTTAGATCTTGAAAAAGTCAGAAAGAAAAGAGAGAAGTATGAAAATGGAAAAATCTTTATAATATTACTATTATTACAGATTATACTAACACAGCATGGACTCAGTATTATTCTGCGCCTGTGGTGTGTTTCCTGAAGTTAAAACACAAGTTAAAACAGTGCAATAAGGCCAGAAAAGTTAGACAGCAGCGCAGGAACCAAAGACAAAGTGCTTCATTTACCAAAGGTCCTCAGCCACATTTTTCACTTAAGACGAAGTCAAACAGCTACCTGGGAAAAATCCATATTAATGTCTCCAATACTGTGTGATCAATTTCTTAAATTATCCCAGGCACACAGCCCTCAGATATAATTTTCATTTTTTTTCCACATCTTCTTAAATGATCCTCCGAATCGTGGATAACGTCGAAGATAATTCGTACCCCCGCCGAGGAGATTATATGAGCTCCTCTGTCTGTCTGTCAGCGGGATATCTGAGGAACCTCCGAACAGTCTCCTCCTGAATTTGGCGGACAGGACGGCCTCGGGGCCAAGGAAGAGATGATTAGATTTTTGGTGGTGAGCTGGATCTGGGACTCAATTAGACAATTATCATTTTTAGCTGTGACTATAAAACTAAGAGAGATAGAGGCTTGATTTGAAATCCAAAGGGTGTGTTTGCAGAGTCACCGTCGGGCGTCTTCGTCTTAAAGATGAAGCTCAGAGTGGAGAATTAGTGCGAAGGGAGCTGCACCTTCTTTCATTTTGTGTTGGAGTGTTTCCAAATATCTCAGGAAAATGGAGGTCATGCTTTTATATATTTGTCTTAAGACCTAAATTTTGTTCACAAGCACTTCCTGTTCTTTTGTTTGCGTTTTGGTCCTTTTCATGTGGATGAGTTTAGGGAATCAGGGCAAGAAAAAAAGAAAGATGTGAACTAGTTTAAGGTGTTTTTAAGCTGTGTAGGTTTGGGTGACTGGATCAGTGCTGCAGGTCCAGCTCTTGTCATGACTCATGTCCAGCTGTTTTTGACTCAAACTGCTCCAACTGATTCATCAGGTTTTTGTTTTGTCCATAATCGTCTATTTAGGTATTTGATATTTTGTGAGCATTGAGCTCTCAGTTGCTCTACATGTGTGTGGAAAAACAAATATTGGTAGATTTTGTAAATGCAAGATCCATTAGTGTTATTTTTTAAAGGAATAGTTCCACATTTTGAGAAATACTTTTGCTTTGTTTCTTGAGTAAGATGAAAAGATCAACATGACTTTAACATCTGGAAACTGTTTGCTCGGCTTAGCATAAAGGCTCGAAAGGGAAAAAAAACATCTCTATCAACACCCTTAAAGCTTAATGGGAGTTTATATACTGGACTAAACTTCCTATGGACTGAGTCAGACGAGCTGTTTCCTCCTGTTTCCAGGCTGAACTAAACTGGCTGTAGCTTCATATTTAAGTGACACATATGAGAGTAGCACTGATCTTCTCATCTAACTCTTTTAAGACATATATCTCAAAATGTCAACTATCCTTCAAATGAGATATTTTTCTACTATGATGTGTCAGTGTTTGCTGCTTTATGATTTCATGCTGTAAGTTTTAAGGCCTCTCACTGTTGTTATGAGGACAGATGTGTCACAGCATCACACTCCCACAACCAATGATCCTAACTGACCTTCTCTTTCCTCCCTCTCTCTCCCTCCCCCAACTCTCCTCCCGTCCAGATGCAAGGTGTGCCGTCCCCCCCTCCTACCATCATCACCATCATCGCACCCACGCCCACTCGTTCCACACTCCCTCCTACGACCGTCCCGTCCACGAACGTCCCTCCTACGACCGTCCCTCCTTCGACCGTCCCATCTACGACCGCCCTTCCTTCGACCGTCCCTCCTACACCCGCCCCTCGCACGAGCGCCCCATCTACGACCGCCCCTCGCACGACCGTCCACCCCACGACCGCTGGAACCCCGCTCTCCGTGTGAGCTCTGGAAATCAGCTCTACATGTTGGACCAGGAGGAGGTAATGTGCTCCACACACCAGGAACACACCGATGCTGCTTTTGCACAGATGAAACACCAGTCGATAACATGGGGCAATAGGTTCAACAAAGAACTTCAAAGGGACATTTGATATCTACACATTTGATCGCAGTTGGGTGATGTCAACAGTATTTCAATGTTTATCCTTTTTCTTTTTTATAGTCTACACTGAAAAGGGAGTCGAATCGCTCCAAGTCAGTTGTGGCTTTAACTTGCATTTGTTGATTTTTTTTGGGGGGGTGGGGGGGGCAGCACAATAATCTCTAAACACAACATTGACATTGCCAGAGTTGAAAAAAGTAAAGGTGCAACAAACTTACAACAAACATGTCAAAGAAAGTATAGAATACATATGAAATATTCCCCTCTCCCATGATGCAACACAGTCTTTAGATACACACAATTCATACTCAATACATTCACATCACACATTAATGTAGAGTCAAGGGTCTAGCTTTAAAAGCATTGCAGTGTTACAGCTAAAGTCACTTTGCATTTCTCATGTGAAAGGTTCTATATAAATAATGTCTTTGTAATTAGTGTTATTAATATTATCACTGGTTGGATTCTAATTGCTGATTCCCATTTGGATCTGGTTCCAAGTTTGTAAGAAACCGACTCAAGTTTTAAGACTATAAAATTACTTAAACTTGCATATTATCAAATCATCTTAATATGACCTCAGAGCAACATTTTCATCCATTTGGACTTGACCACATGTCAAATGTAAGTCCAGTATTCACTCTCTTTTTAGCTCTGTTTTGGTCTCCACCAACTCTTTAGCTATACCCTTCTCCATGATTTTTACTAAATTGCAAATGTAAGTCAAGAACTGAGTCTTCAGTTTTGCAATGTCAAACTTTGCTCATAATTGTTAAGAAATTTCTAATGTAATTCTTGGAAATTAATCCTAAATAGTGAGGGAGCACACTCATAGATCAGGACTTCATCAGACTGTGGAAGAAAATGGAAGTCATGTCGATTATATATAAGAGTTGTCTTAAAGGTTCACATTATAATTAACTTTTAAATTCCTATATGCATCTTTTCCTAACAACATGACAATGACTGAAAACTGGTGAATTGTTAAATCCCAGTTTTACAGCTCTACTTGAGGTTACAAATTCTCCGATCTACATTCTGTTTCCATATCTTGAGACGTGTTCAGAGGAAGCATTTGAACCTGAAATCATCCTTCAGTCCAGCAGGTGTCATTGTGTTGAGTGTTGAAATCCGGTTCATCTCTCTGAAGGAGAGTAGTTTGAGTAGATTTCCCCCTCTGGCTGGAGGAGCTACATCCTCATCAAGTCCATTAAAGTGCAAAGTGACTGGCCTGCCTTTGTGATAGTGCTTGACTATGGATTATTCCATGTTCCCTCTGTGAGTGTTTTATGAGATTTGTTGTTTGAGTGCTTTCTTTGTCTATCATCTGCAGTGGCATGCACGATACTGATGTTGCAATTTATGAATTGTTTGATAGGAAACAGTGATGTTGTGACAGTAACTTCCTGCATCAGAAGTTTCCTTTTAGTTGAAGCCAGGTGTGGTTTGGTGAGTTGAAGTGCAAAGTTGTGTCTGATTGTGATGGTTCTGCCACTGTTTCTTGATTATGTCCAGGAGTTTCTGGTGACAGTGACTGACTTCAGGTATGAAGATTATATTCAGTTTTTCAGATACTGATACAGAGAGACTTCAGTCTTAAGCAACTCAGATTTGTCCATTATATGGATGGTAATTTCTTTCATGGAATCTCTCTGTCATCTCATCTGCCTGTATTTGAATTCATCCAGTTCTGAGCAGCCTCTCTGAGAAGTATCCATTAGGTATGTTGTTGTGTCAAGCGGTTTGTGTGGTAGCTCTTATGGCTTCACACAGTCTTTGAGCTGCTTAAATGACCCTACGTTTCAGCTCGTATCTGTTAGAAATGAGGTCAGAGGCTAAATGCTAAATGTGTTTTTTCTGTGTTTTGCAAAAATATACAGTGTGGACAGACATGTTCACTGATTAAAAAAAAGAAAAAAAAGAGATATCAGATTTAAAATGATTCAGTGTCGACTTTTCTTTTGACAGTTTTACATAAATACGACTTATTTCTTGCTTGTTGGACAGACATACAAGTTTAAGTCTGACGTACGTGTAGCTGGAAACGTTTAAGTGAAAGCTCTTTTTCAGCCTGTTTGTCATGAGGAACGTTTTAGCAGGAGTTTTAACACACGCACAGTGATCTTCAGCTGTTAAACGAGCAGAAAAAGACAGAGCTCTTTCTCCTGTCAGATTGCTTAAAATGGGCTTATCAGTATGTTAGTGTTGATTAACGTGACTATTTTTGTTCCTAAGTGTGTGTGTTCGTGTATCAGACTCTGACAGTAAATCACTGAACCTGCTGACTGTGAGAGTGAAGTCTCATCTCACTCCGTAGACCAGGAGAGGGTACTGTTCCTCAACTTTTCTACCTCTGCTCTGCAATGAAACTGCTTCTACACACAATACTACACAGTTAAAGCCAAGAGTGCTGATTCATAATACCACTGGTAAGACTGCTGTAAATGGACCGAGGGCCGTGTAAAATCCATAGGTCACCTCCCTAAACTGAGCCGGGCCCATTCTCAGGCCATTTATACACCAATATACTTTTTAATTTGCTTTAAAACCCCAAACTCTGACTCATCAGCTCTTTATAGAAGAACAGTGTGGAAGCTGGAAGTCTGACATGTGGTAATACAGTCACTCTGGTGTTATTATGTTTTATCTTTTATTTTATTGTCGTCTGCCTCAGTGTTTGTTGTATTTTATGTACTTTTGTATTTTTGAGCTCAAACTTAAATGTTTCAATACTTGGAGGTTACTTTAAGTCTGACAACAAATCCAGGTACATTCCTCATAATGTGATGGTATAAACATCTGGACAGTTAGATGTTTCACAATCTGGGTTATATAACTTCATTTAGACTAATCATTTAGAAATTTGTTTATCTTCCACCTTAATATTAACAACCTTTTTGGTGGCTGTCAGACCTGAAAATAGAAGTCTTGAGTCTGAGATTTGGCAAATGAAATTTCAGAATAAAAGCATTCTATAAACTAGTCCCAGTTACACATAGCACACGTGTAACTCTAGACCAAAATGTCTTCACATGTGGGCAGAGCCAAATTATATTGTGAGTAAATAAATTCCCACTTCGCTATATTTCAACGTGCAAATTGTTGGAAGACAAAGCTGGAATGATATATCCATTTTGTATTTGGGTACTGTGTTTGATTTAGGCCCCTGCGCTGAGGCATATTCCCGTGTTCAGCTATGTTGGCGAGTCAATAAAGTAATGAATCTTTACTGTAGTGTGTGTGCATGGCTGCCAATAGTATTTCAACTTGTCATCACTCAGAGGAATAGGCCGCACTGTGATCCCGATAAGAGACCTGTACCGCTCTGGAGGGACTGAATGGAGAGCCCGGTTCAATTAATCAGAGCCCTATCCCTGTCTAATTGTGCCAATAAGGCGGCAGCTGTGAATGGATCGGAGGCCGGACTGGCCGTCACCTCGGCGATGGCGGGAGGCGTTAGATATTCATGCTTGTCACTCACCTCGTGCAGAGCGAGTGTCTCTCTCTTCCTCTTTTTTTTTGCATGCACACATACACACACTTCCATTTATTTTTGTTTGTTGGCTTCAGTGGCTCGGCAAAGAAAAAAAAAAAAGCAATCGTACTGTTTCCATAGAGAAGATACGGAGGATCAGTGGAGCTGGTGGCTGCTGCTTCCTGCACATTTCGATATCAGCTGATCTTAAACACACACCTCTCACCTCTCTGATTTTCTGTTTGCTTTTATGCTTGTCGTCCGAGCTCAGCATCAGCCGTCCAATCCCCTGCTCTCCCTCCCTCTGCCTCCTCCTATCTAAATCCTGCTTTTAATGCCCTCCATCGATCTCGTACCTTTTCTCTGTTCTGCTCTGTGCTGCCTCCTATCTCTCTCCTCTTCTTATCTAATCTGTCTGTTGTTCCATCTCCTCTCCTCTCCCCTCCCACCCTGCCATCCATCACTCCCTCCCTCCTTCCTTCTGCCTCCATATTGGTTGCTGCTACACCTCCTCTCCATCCTCTCTCTCTCTCCATCATTTTCTCCCTCGTTTCACCCTTTCACCTCATTCACTCGCCCACTCTCTTCCCCTCCTCCCTCCCTCCCTCCCTCTCTGGGGTGACTGGCAGTCGTCTCTGGCTTCTCCCACAGGCCACCTGTCTCTGTCCTCCTCACAGCTCCATTCACTTGCTGCTCTGATTTTTTTTTTGGGTTGTTTGTTTTATGAATGACGGCCATCAGACAGACAGGAGAGACGTCCTCCCGCAGAGACGAGGTGTCGCTTCGGGGGGGGGAACAAGACTCCTCTGTTGTGTCTCGAATGTGTCACTATGAACATTCGTGTTAATGCCTGTGTAGCTCGGTGCGTTGGGTTCACTGAACTGATTCCCAGTGATGGAGTGGAGGCACTTCATAGGGCTAGGATGGGATTTACACCCTCAACACCGCTGACTCATTTCACTTGCCAAGGATAATAGATATGCTGACAAGACGTGTTGTCTGAACGGCGTGTTTTGACACTGTGCATCCAGGGCAAAACACCCTTGAAAGCTTAAAAAAAAAACGCCTGTGAAATTAAAAATGACGAGGAAAGACATGCCACCTATAATTACCGTGCCCTCTTTTACTATTTTTTTTTGTTCTTGAATTGTCACTGTGTGCTTACAAGTGAATGTGTCTTCTCCTCACTCCCTGGAGCCTCTGAGCGTGATTGGTAGAAAAGTCTTTCCGGCGCAGTCTAAGCAAGAAAAATGGAAATGTGTTGCTTAGAAAACAAGCGAGCGCGCAGCCCGAAGCAGCAGAAAATGTCACTCGGTGTTACTGTCTCCTTGTGATCATACATTAGGATTAGAAGAAAAATATTTTTGTGGTGGAAATGGATGGAGTCCAAGAGTTCAAATCAACACTTCTGTGGAGCCGTCGCAACAGAAATTTCACATCACAGACTTGATGATATTGTTCAGCAGTGCCACTTTTCTTTTGTTTGACTTCAAATGTTACATTATGTTAGTATTCAGTTTTCTTAGTTTACAGTAGAGCTGAAACACTTGATTAATCGATTAATCAGAACAAAATCAGCAGCTATTGCGTTAATTGACTCTTCACATAAATCAAAGCAGAAACATTGACTTCAGCATCTCCTCTTTTTCTTTGTATTATGTAACAGTAAACTGAATGTCTTTGGGCTTTTGGACTGTGGTTCAGACAAAACAAGCAATATTAATATCAAATAATATTATACATTATTCACTATTTTCTGACATTTTAAGGATCAAACGATTTCTTTATTAATTGAGAAAGTAAGTGGCAGATTAATAGATAATGAAATTGTTAACTGTGATCATAGTTGTGTGTGAGCATCAGTGCACTAATACAATCATCATAAGAATTAAAACTAATTCATAGATTGATTGATAATTGATTGAACACTTCTGATGTTATAACTGGATAATATTTCACTCATTTTGACAGATTGATTTAAAGACATTTAGTTTAAGAAAGTGGATTTGTTACGGACCTACACACTAACTGGACCAGTTAGTAAGTAAGTAAGTAAGTAAGTAAGTAAGATATTTTTTCAGGACCTGCCATTTCTCAGACTTTTTAAATAATCTGTGAGATCTTCATTTGTGAGTCTTCATTTCCTCCCTGCTCCTTTCTACATGCTGCTCTGCCTCTTTCTCTCCTGTAGGGGGAGTGAGAGGGCCGGCAGTGATGGCTGCCTGCCATCCTCTCCTCCTCCTCCTCCTCCTCCTCCTCTCCTCTCATTAACATTAATCTGAGTTGACAGAGTTTCATATACCACCGCCACGCACCAGTGCCCTGTCCCCCAGGTCATGTGTCCCGGCTGTGTCTCCCCCAACTGTGCCAGCGTTACGCAAGAGGAGCTGACGGGGGGCACGAGCCCTGTTCAGAGCCGGGAAATATCAACACTACAACACACTGACAATGTACCTCTGTTTAAAATGAAGTGGATTGTCGGGTCCTTCCCATGTCCCATTTGCAGCTTATAGTTTCAAAACATTAGTGCACGAGCCGTTCTGCAAACAAGCCCCATGCAGCCCCTCGGTGGCTCCGGCCTGTAGCTGCTGCTGCTGCTGTCACAGTGCATGAGGAGGTGGATAGCGTGTTTGCTTACGACCCTGGAGAACACACTCAGGTGGCTGTCGCGTGGGAGTCGGAGGGATTATTTATGTAACACAAACGTGGGCAGCGATTTTGAAAAGAGAAGAGAAAGGTTGATTGTTTTAGTAAGACGGCCGACCCGGACCCCCGTGGCGGCGTTAACGAAAATAGTCTTGGTATTTGAGTAACTATTACGTGCCATTTAAATAAAAATTGTCACTCACTCGCAACATTTCTCACAAGGTCATCCTGTACATACAAGGGTTTAAATGCTTTTATCTCAGCGCTTTGATTAATTCTCCTCCCTGTAGATAGCGCTCAGCTTTTTTTTCTTCAATACCTCAGAGGCACCGAGAGAAACAGGGAAAACTAGGCCTAATTTGTCTGCTGCCAACTTACCAGGAGCGACCGCCAGATCTCCATGACCTTAAAAGCAATCCTCTGCCATTTATCAGTTTTATTAAGAAGAATTGTACTTGGCCAGGTTCGTCTCTGTGGGATGTGGACAATTATGAGCGGTTTGAACTTTTCCTGTGCGCTCATCGTCCGCGGTTACGCGCGTAATAAACCGACTCCACAAACATTTACTCTCTGAATATTTATTTGATGGTCTCATTCACAACAGCTTACAGTTTGTGCAGCAGCAGAAAGTAAGACGCTCACTTGAGAGAGAGACTTAATCTTGCTCACTTTGCATTTTACCTGCAGAACTCTTCAGGTAAACAAACACTCAGGTCACGTTTTCAGTGTGATGAGAGTTTTCTGCTTATTTATATCACATGATGCTGTTTTCAAGTCAGCCAGCGTTTAGTATGTTTTCATGTCTGTGGTTTTATGCAACTTTTTCAGTGTCTCCTGGATTGATATAAAATGTTAGACAGATACACTACCACACTTTATTTCCACCTACATCTACTGTCTATAAAAAATATACAGTACATTGAATATCATGGTCCACAAAGTTCTTTCCAGACATGCAAATAAGAGCAAATTGTCATCCATTGCTTCTGCGTGTGAAAGGCCAAACATGGTCAAAATGTCATCCCCATTGGCCTGTTCATTGTGTGTGTGTGTTGGT
The DNA here is from genome assembly GCA_037975185.1 of Centropyge bicolor. Taxonomy (NCBI): domain Eukaryota; kingdom Metazoa; phylum Chordata; class Actinopteri; family Pomacanthidae; genus Centropyge; species Centropyge bicolor. The sequence continues at coordinate 8,689,600 of JBBMOC010000017.1, read as the reverse complement.
ATGTGTGTGTATTCTGTGAGAGCGATCATGGTGTGTACACTGAAGCCGGTGCCTGAGGTCAGGAGGAGGAGGAACATCTGTCCGTGAAAGAACGTTCCTCTCAGTCTGAAGGACAAATCGCGCTTTTGGCCAGCTCGACCACCTATCGCTCGTGTGTGTGTGTGTGTGTGTGTGTGTGCTGAGGTAAAATTTATTTATATTCGCAGGTGCATAGGCATTTTTTTTAATTATCACCTGCATGTGTTGTGCAAATGTGTGTGTGTGTGTACATGTGTGTTAGTCAGCCAGCAGTGCTTGATCATTGTCCTGTTAAGAAAAGATAAATTGCACCGTTTTGTACATTACACACTCTATTTCTTGTCTTACACACAACGTACTTTCCCTCACACACACACACACTCATACACACCGTCCCATCATATTCCCCTGCTCCTCACAGCTGGGCCTGAGGAAGCAGTAGTGACATATGGGCGAGCCAGCCTGCAGCATCGCTCAACTCAACCTGCCAAGCTGAACAAAAACACCCTCCTCCCTCTTCAGGTCAGCGGCACTCCCTTCACTCCCTTTCCCTCCCTCTCTCCCTTCTTTCCTCCGCCGCCATCTCTTCCTCCACCGTCTACTCCTTCCTCTCCATGCCTGGACTTGGAGCTAAATGTGGCACAGTTGTTTGACTGAAATTTGACAAGCATGTTCATTTTTTAATTTCCTGCTAGTTCAAATTGAATTCAGAAAGGGATCGATTTCAGCTCGGCCCATTACAGCAGCGGTCATGGATGCTTTAATCCATCAGGCGTTCAATTTACAATTCACATTGGATGAAATTGATTGCTGCACCTCGACTGTCAACAAACATGATCCAGACCCTCGAATTCAACATCCATCCACAGATATTTTTACCCAACTACTTTGTGTTTTTGAATGCAACTCTTCATCTTCAAGTTGCTTTTGTTAGAGAACTGACAGAATGCTGCACCCAGATTAGAGGAAAGAACTGAAAACATTACATGCGAGGCACCATGTCGGCATCACCATCACACGAGCTGTAACATCTGGTGATGATGGTGGAATTTAGTGAAATGCTACTGGGACGCTATGGTTGCATGATTAACATCAACATTGGAAAAGACAGTAACAACCTTTTTTCGCCTTGCTAAAAGTCTGGTCCATCTGGTCCGTCTACCCGTCCAACTTTCGGTCCAGAACAAGATATCTTCCCAAATGCTGGCCACACTTGTGTTGGATATGTATGGTTCTCTGCTCTGGTCCTGATTTATCTACAGTAACCTTGAACAACATTGGTCCATCTGAAGTCCATTCTAAATACTATATTTCCTCATCTTTATTAGCTTTTTGGAAGATAGGCTATTTTTCTTAACCTTGTGACCTTTCATGCGTTAACATGATTTTTACTGTTTTGATATTTACTGGAACTAAAATATGGTTACTTAAGATAAGCCTTTATTCGTCCCACAGTGGGGAAATTCACAAAAGGTAATGCGCCCAATGTGGGGCTCGAACCCACGACCCTGAGATTAAGAGTCTCATGCTCTACCGACTGAGCTAGCCAGGCTACTTGATAGTCTTATAAACCTACCTGAAACCTTTACAAAGGTGTTGTTAGTTGTACAAAATAATGTGACATCCAAGTTTAAAAAGAGCAACAATTCCACAATTCACTACCATAACAATTTTAGTTTGAATAAATAAACCCTCAGAAATATAAAAAAAAATGACACTAACAAAATGTCCCCATGTCTTGGGTGGTTTTCTACCCATCATCAATGTTAACCCATCATTGCATTGGAGCTATTTTGAACTGAATGAGGGCCAATTCTGACCCAGTAATTTTAAGTGGTTGTCCCACCTTCAAGCACAAGAAATACCCAAATCTTATGAAAAGAATTTACTGATTTGACCCATGCTTCTCATTCTAATGACCCCATGGTCTTCTCCTCCAGCACTGCTCTCTGGATGAATTTTAGATTGTCGGCCCCCTGCTGGTCAGGCTCTACATACAGCAGTATGCTTCAAACAAAGTGTTCGTGTGATCGCCTCCCAAGACACCTTTCAAAAATTTGAATTGGGCTGGCCTGGACTTGGGTGGGGAAGAGCGGGGGGTGTCCTCCAGTTTGCATGTCAAAGTGTCCTTGAGCAAGATACTGAAGCCTGAATTGTGAGAGAGTGCATGAATGGGTGAGCATAGAAATATGATGTGTAGAAAGTGTTGTGTTGCTGATGATGAGCAGGTTGGCAGCCTGTGCTATCAGTGTGTGAATGGGTGTGTGAATGGGTAAAAATGACACGGGTTGTGTAGCCCTGTGAGTGGTCGCTAGGCTAGAAAAAAGCTACATAAACGCAGTCCATGTACCGTTTATTTTCTGAAACAGATAACCCAACGAGCTCACCCTCTTTACGCAGGGACCAGTTGTGTGTGTGTGTGTGATTTCAATGTGTCTCAATCTCTTTTTACTCTTCACACACCTTCCATCACTGAACACACAAGTGAAACACCATGACTGTCTCTAAGAAGGTAAAACGAGTGTCATTATTTCAATTGTACCAAACCAGCCTTCTCTATCACTGAAGGCTTTTTCAAACCTGTCTGTGGTTTGTTCCTTCTCGTGAGGTATAATAGTCATTCTCATGGCACCATACCAGGCCTTTCATTCAACACAGTACAGTATATTTCAGTAGCAATATATTGCTTGCAAAATGGAATCGTTCCTCTGGATGCGTGTGTGCGGTGAAGCGGTTAAAAGTCAGCGTGCTCGCCTCGTAGTGCCGCCTCTCTGCGGACGCTGAGCGCAGGCCTGCCAGCTTCCTGCGCCCGACTCGTGGCGACCTCGGAGCTGGTCTCCAGCTGCAGACCCCGCCACGTCTGACCGATCGAATCTTGCCGCACGCAGAGTGAAAACATCCTCCGGGTGTTTTCCTCCCGCTGGAGGTGGGATGCTCGTCGGTGGGCTGATGTGCCAGGGTGGGGTGGAAAGGCATTGTGGGTCTTTTGCATGAGTCAAGTTGTGCAGTGATGAATTGCAGCGGGCAGGGCAGCAGTGGGAGGGGGTGCCAGTCGACTTGTTCTTGTTCAAGTGGATGTGATTAAGGAATATTTACCCACTTGTGATTGGTTAGTGTTGACATCTACATCTGCGTGAATTTGACTTTTTAAGATGATTTTAACTCTCTTTGCCCAGATCATCTTATAAAAAGCATGTTTCCACTTTGAATCCAGTGCATAAAGAAAAAGGTGTTGAGGCTCCAACCTGTGCCTCGTCTTACCGAACATGTATTTTGTAAGCGTCTCACAACTCATACTGTAGATAAAAGTAAACGCAGCCCATTTGTCTCCTCTGGATTCCATGGCAACAGCTGAAAATCTGGACAGAGAGAAGCATCACTTTAACCCTGCTGAAAATCACTACTATTCCTTCAATAACCCAAAAACCATTCAGCGAGATTACCTGAGGTCTGAGTTTCCTACTCCTCCGTACTCCGCTCCTCATTCCTTCTCTCCTGGAGTCAGAGCTGGCACGGCGCTCGGCCCGGCATTATGAAACCACTTGGCTTATTACGTATATTTAGAGACACTATAAAGCAACATGGTCGCAATAAAGCTACAGTATGCGCCCGTGGCTTCATTTGCATCCCTGATCAATGACGAGCCGGTAGAACGCGAGGTTAATTCAGGTTTACTGTTACTGGTTGGCACTAAAGCATATTCATTTAGTCGAACAGAGTGCTCGGCCACTCTCCGCCGCTGTTTCCTACATTAATCTGGCAGAGAGAATTAAAAGGGGGTTAGAGAAAAGCTGCGTGCACTGACAAGACTTGGATTTAAATTGAAGCAGGATGCACTAAGAAGGCTGGAATTTAGATTGAAGCTTTTTTCCCCCCCCTTCTGGTCTAATAATGTCTCACTGGTATGAGGGATATTCTCACCAGGGTTATGGTGTTATAAATACTGTGAGACCATGCAAATTTGCTGTACAGTTAACACCATGGGAGCTATCACTTTATATCTCTGGACGTATGAAGCTGCTTTAAGCAAGGCTGCAAATCAATGAACAGGACTGTTGTATGGCAACATTTGTTTTGCTTTCGCCCTTTGAGACATTTCTGTTACTTTGTCCATAGTTTGCAGACAATGCACTATATGACAATGTATTGTAGACTTTATCAAGTTCAAGTATATTTGTAGAGCATTATCTCACACAGAAGGTTCTTTATAAAGTCATATATCGAAGAAATACAGACCAATGCCAGAGATAAAAGATGCAGATATTAGACACTTAAACACACACACACAAATGAGAAGTTCAAAATTGTTATGCAATATGAAAGCAAATAATCCATGACAGAGGATTGATAGCACTAAAGTACAATAGGAATCTAAAATTGTGACTTCATCTGACTTTAAAGCAAATGTAAGAAAATGACTTTGGTCAGTTTTTTAGTGCAAACAAGACAAACTGGACAACATTTATGACAATTTAAATACATAATAAATACATCTAATAAATAATTGAATACAAATATGATTTCAGCAGATATAAAAATTTGGATCACTCATTGTGTCTTCAAAGCTGAAATCTGCACAGTAACTTTACATGTTATCGCTGCCCTCTGTGGCAAAAAGAGGCAACTGATGGTGAGGACAGCATGCATTGCCAGCTCGCTAATATTGACCATGATATATTAATAATATGCTAACAATAACATATATGTCCCATCATGATGATCAGGTGGAAATGTTGACCTGTTGGTGGCACCAGATGAAAAGCTAGTGGAGTCATTTAGATTCTTATCTGAAGCTAAATCTTATGGTAAACGAGTTACATTGTTCAGGATCAAAGTCGAGGACCAATGAAGTGAAGTGACAGCCGGATAAAACACTTGATAAATGGCGAAACGTCTCATGGCGTAATTGCCCCAACAAAAGGGAAGCTCACTAAATTAACATACACGCTCTGTGCGTTCTCACACTGGACTCATAAAGAATGGATGCTGCGTAATATATTTTTCATTAAGGAGGTTGTACAGTAATTTCATCACAACAAGCAATATGTTCCAATATATAGCTCCGTGCACTTTGGTTGCACAAGTAGAGAGTAATCATATAGGCGTTTGATTTATGATGCTTGTCCCTGATTAAGTTGGATATAGAGACTCATTTGAGGAGGATCCTGATGCTGTGATGCTTGGCCGGTCTGACGAGATCACTGCAGGAGCCTGTGTGTGTGTGTTCATGTGTCCAACGCGGTGCAGCCGTGGCGTGGCAGCGGAGAATATTAGCAGCTTGAGGTGCGGCAGCGTGTGCATTAATTTTTGATGTGCCCTCGCTTTGATGGACACACATCTGCACATACAGAATAGTGGCGAGATGGAGGCAACACGCACACAGGAGAACACACACACACACACACACACACAGAGGCACCCTGGTATTTTTCATCTTCACAGAGCTCCTTTAGAGTGAGTGGCACTCGGCTGTCTTGTGGGACATATGGCTCAGTGTGACCTGCCAGTGTCCTTCACTGTTGTTGGCTTCGCCCCAAAACCCCCCCGGGCTGCGCTATCCTGCACCGCTCTGCAGCTATAGTCCCACCTTCTGACACCGGCTCTCTGTGTTCACACCAGCTCTTTTATGTCCCGATGTTGCAATTCTGTTCGACGCAACTCTCAACAGGACGCCCTCAATGGCACAGCAGTGTCGTAGCCGAACACAAACAAGGCTGCTGTCGTTTCCACACACTCCTTGACTTCATGTCAAACATAGAGGACGGCGGCTGCATTTCACTCTTAAAGGGCTGAACCTATATCCCTGTATGAAATCCTTTAAATCCATTATTTGACATTTGTTGAAGCTGAAATTATGTTTTTTTTTTGACTGCAGAACAACAAGCTGATAAACACATCCAGTACATAAACACTCATTACCAACTTTACTAGGTTTACCTGTAAAATCTGATGCAATCCATACATTGAGGTAGAGGCTTCCTTTACAAAATAAAAGCATAGATGAAAGATCCCAGACACCAAGAAATAGCAAGCTTTAGTTTAAGAGTTTAAAATGGCGATATATAGCAAAAATAATAAATCAGTAAAAAAAAATAAAAACCTTAGCAATAAATAAAACTTTAAGCAGATGAAGCAAGTAAAACAAGAATATATAAATACATATAGTTGCATTAACGCCTCTCTGAAAGTTTTCACAAAAAAGTGGACGTTAAAAGCTTCATGAATATGTGGCAAAGCTGTTGTGCTGGATCACACTGAACCTGATAAAGTGGACAGGGAGAGTTTTATCACAGTGGTTACAGCTAATGTGTTAACACTGAATTGACTTCACACTAAACAGACATGTCCACCTGACAAGCTCAAAATCTCCCTTTAGTAATAAAAGAACACTATTAATAACAATATTAATAAGCTTTATTTGTATCACCCTGTTATGGAAAATGAAACAACAATAGTGAAAATAAGATAAAGATTAAAACCAATCAGCTAAAGGAGGCTAAAAAGCTGTACAGAGTGCACACAGTTGCCAGTTTATTAGGTACACCTTGCTAAATCTAACGCAGCTTTCGCCTGTCGTTGCATCACAGTGTGTTCCTCTGAAAGGAAACTCGTGAATTTCTGCAGTGACTTTTTATTTCTTTTTGTGTTTCTTGGTGTTCTGGGGCCCAGCGCCAACAAAGTACCAGCTCTGGTGTTCAGTCAAGATTTATAGGTCTGTACTTTACAGTGCACGCTGTATCTTCTGAGCGTAACTGTGATGTTTCAAAAGGACCAGTGCTTCTGATTAGTGTGGCACATTCTTCCATTTATTTTCCCTCAAGTCTCACTTTTATGAATTCAGGGACTGTGGGGCCAACTGTGCCGCAGCTGTGAAATGTGGTTTATTTTTTCTATATACATTTCCCCCCCTCTTTTCTTTTTTGTTTTCAGTTTTCAGCTCCAGATCAGACATAATGTATCGCACAATGAACTTCTGTGGAGGATGAGATCTTACAGTTTTTTGGGTTGTTTTTTTTTTTTAGAATTCTGGCTTCGTCTCTTACAAGATAAAGCATTCTTGCTTTTACTTTTGTTGAATGATGTGTTAAGACTTTAAAGAATATGATGTAACTGGCAGCCTGTGAGTTGCATCTGACCCCACATTAACCTTATGTGTGTTTCTCCCATGGATTTGTAGGTTGCGACTGATAATTCATTCATGATTTTGGGAACCTCACTGCCACCTGTTCTATATCTGTTTTGCATTTTTCATCAGTCATTTTAATCTTTTCAGTCTATTCTCAAACAAAAACTCAGATAAACTGGCTAAAATAAATTTAGCCACAGCTGTTTTCTGCCACTATAACAGTATCATACTGTTATTTATAAAGTATAATAAGAACTCAATGGTTCCTCAAATGCAACAAAGGACAAAGAGCTCAGTTGCACTTGTGTGTTCATATTCTGCACAGAGCCTCAGGATGCAGTACTTCAGGAGTGTGTGTTTGTGTACTGACCTTGTGCTCTCTCTCTCTCTCTCTCCGTGCAGGTACACCCTTTGCTGATGCGCGAGAGGCGCTCAGAGTCTCACAGGAACAAGCTACTGCGGCGGACAGTCAGCGTTCCTGTTGAGGGACGGCACCATCCCGAGATGGGTGAGCAGACAAACCTTTCAACAGCTTTCATTCAAAAATGTTTTCACTGACTCGTCCGACCAACGTTTTTTGTTATATTTTCCCTTTTTGAAACTGAAATCAAACGGTATCAAATGCAGTAAACACCTCAAGGACATGCTCGACTTTATGAAACAGTTTTTGGGTGCGTCTCAACTTTATTCAACTTCTCCTCCTTCTTGTCCATTTGAGAAACATCATCACCTGTGTTACTTTAGGTTAGCTTGCCTATAATAATAGGATAGTTGCATAGCAACGACAGTGATGTAAAGCTCTTTGCATCCTTTGAGCCATTACTCTCTCTGTTACTAGCAACGCTCGCAGCAGTACTCTGCGTCTGAGCACAGATAAAAGCATCCCATCTGATCAGAGCTTAAGGCAGCTGTTTTCTCTCCACCAGCTTCTGCCCAGATCTTCTTTTGTCAGGTCGGCTGATTTAGCAGCTATCTTGCTTTGAAATGAAATTCATTAATGATACCTTGATAATCAAGCACATCTTTTAAGTTTCCTCTCTTTATTTCTTAATTTGTCAGAGAAGCTTTATTTTGGCATTTTTTCTCTCTCTTCTCTGTATTTCTGTTGCCATATTGTCTCTGACTCTGACTCGCGGAAACTGACCCTCTGATAGCTGCCTCCCTATGTTTGTTTTGCCTGACTCCATCTCTCTGGGCTCTCTACAAACGTCCCGCTCAGTTTATCCCTCTTCCTTCACCCTCCACCTCTCCGTCTCACTCAGCTATTTTAAGGGTCTCCCTCGCGACGTCCCCCGTCTATGATTCTGCCGTCGCTGCCACCTCGACTGTTGTGCTGATTCAAATATTTCCCTCAGGTTTTCATGAGCGGCTCTCCGACCTCTGACGCATCAGTCCCGCCTCGTTTTGACATATGCTGACATGGCAATGCCAGTTCGTATAGCCCATGTGTAAGTGCATTGTAAACACATTCACATATGTTAGTTTGCTACGCCGCAGGCCATAATACACTGACACCATTATGGACCATCTGTGGCGACTACAACCAAAGAGCCAAAAGAGATTAATGGGCCCCGGGCAATTAGTAATTATCAGATCAACAAAAAAGCAAATGGAGGTTGTCATAAGGCCTCAGTGATAGAAAGTCTACAGGGAGCCACATGACCTATTTTATAAAACCTCTGACATGTAACAGTGAGCTGACGAAGGTTCACTGGTGATATTAATTCAGTGTGAATATGTGCTCACCAACACCGTTTAATGAATCATTGTATGAAAATATATCATCTATTTATTTTGACAGGAATGGTGCAGATTTTGGACTCACATATGAGGTGTAGTCCGACCACAGGTGTGTGAAACAGAGCACATTGTGCTTTCTGTTTTTGAATATTAGAATCCGTATTATTTGAGTGTTCCTGTAAAATATCACTCGTTCTCAGTTAGTGAATGAATTGATGAGTAAATGCATAATCTGTCTGGCTTGTGCGAGTGTACAGCCTGGGCTTAGCGCCCAAAATTTAAAGGAATTGTTTGTCATTTTTGCTTTATTGCCAAGAAGCCAATGAGGAGATTTATACTAATCTCATGTCTATACACTAAATAAGATGCTTCCACCAGTATCTTAGCTTAGCTTAGCACAATGACTGGAAACAGGGGGATACTTTTAGCCTTGTATTCTGCATAGGTATCAAAATCTGCTTGCTTTATGTCAAAACATTACTTGTTGCATCCCTTAATATAACCGTGTGCTTTCATCTCATCTCATCAGCTATCATCGTACCGGATCCTATAATAAAGTCTAAAGCTCACTAATTAAAACTTTTAATTAAAACTTGTATGTTTAACACAAGATAAGCAATATATTTACCACACAGACATGAGAGTGATTGTCCCTTCTAAATCTCAGATCACCTTTATTTCCTGAACTATTCCTTTAATTAATCATCATCTCTATGGTTTGTCCCAATGTGAAATTTGGCTCCAGTGCAGTGTCGATATTGGGATATTGAACCTGCACCTATTGACCTCTGCAGAAATATGACACACAGGATCATGGCTGGATTTGATGAACCATTTTGAGCCATGTTCCGGTGCATGAGTTTGAGTCTCAGGCTGCTTTATCTGCTGTCTTTATTTAAGTCATTAAATTGAGTATGCTCATATGACGTTCTTGCCCCTTTCACCTCTTGCATTGAGCACATTTAAGTCCATTGGTTCCAAAATAATGAATGAACTGTGTCTTTCACAAAGCCGAAAGACACGACCTCGCTTTTATCAGGATTCAAATTGTGACGGTTCGGAATATTTCCATGTGCTGCGGGGAGATTAAACTGCAGATGCTGCAGCTGCCAAACACCCGTCCATGTGTTTGTGACATCGCTAATACGTCAACCTTGATTCATTATTCATCGGTGGGGTAAAAGCCTGCGTTTTTCCACTAGATATTGATGAATGGAGACATTTGACAACAATCCCAGCTGGAGGCCCGATGCGCTGACATGCTCAGATGGAAGACGTTGGGCTCTACAGTCGATCTGCGATTAGTCTAACACATAAAGCCTCAATAGGTTTTTTTTTTTTTTCCCACTCCTCCGTCGTTGTCGAGCAATGATGATCATTTTCCCTTTTCACCCACTTCTGGTGCCTTTAACGTTCCAGAAAACATTTTAAAGTTGAGGAGGTAATTAACGTATAAAGAAGACATTAATTTTTCCCGGATAATTACAGTGCAGCATAAGCATTTTATGCAAATACGAGGCTTAATTAGCATTTTATTATTGTGACAGGAGGAAATGACTTCCCTTAACTAGACGAAAAAATATATTTCTTCCTTCTGTGTATTTTAATGTTTGGTTGCAAAGGACTGCATTAATACTTATCGTAGAGGATTAATGTACTGATGATTGATCAAAATTAGATGTTAGATTTGATTAATAGTTGACATTTAATTTCATAGCATTAAGATTAGAGAGAACGATACTGAATTTTTTAGGCTGATACAGAATAATATGTATTAAGATAAGATAAGATAAGATAAGATAAGATAAACCTTTATTCGATCCCACAGCACAGGGGATATCAGAAGTTAAGTAGTGAAAAGAACAAATAACTAAAAGAAGGTATTAACAAATTTACATGACTTATTTACTGTATTACATTCAAGTATGGATCTGAAATATAAAATGTGAAATATATAAATATATAGCCGGTATAAAAAATATATGACTTTAAATATGGGAATATTAAATACTAAATACAAAATATTGCACATTGGCGAAGTATTGCACAGTGAGTGGAAATTACATAAAAATATTGTACAAATGTACTGATAGCAGTATATTCATGTAAAATGAATTGGCTGAATTGTATTTTAAGCATAAACAGATGATTTAAACCAAGCTTTTGGTATTTAAAGATGAGATAGTAACACTGTCTTAATTGATTATATAGACAAAGATATCGTAATGTATTAATCAGACAAGGCGAACCTGGGCTGAGGACCAGCAAGTTTCCATAATATTACAAGATGTATCGTCCTCCATGCTTTTATATATGTTGTTGTGGGCAAACAAAAAGCAAAAATTCTCCCTCTCTCTCCCTCATTAACCTCTCCAGAAAGCGATGTGATAATCCCCATTAATGAATTTGGCCTTTAATGCTATGCGTTCAAATTGTAAATTGACTTCATCTAACTCCGTTATTGAGAGAAACCTTATTATCTGAATGACTTAGCCGCGGGGAGAGAAAAATTGCGACACTCCAAAGTTGATTGGTTGTTAACTTCGGCTGAATAGTTTTCCAGCAACGGCAGTTTAAACATATGGCGACGCCTCCTCCGTTCGTCCTTGTAGATCTCGCTTATTCCGTTAACCACCTCGGCTCGGCAGACGCTCGTGATGAAGCGGGCTCAGCTGAGCAATTGTTCCAGTGCTCTTTACAATTTGTGACCTTCATGTAATATTTTAAGTGTGTTTCAGCGTGGGTGCTTCATTCCAGGCGTACTGCACCTTTTCTCAATGCCTGCTTACATCATTTTTTCAAAATGCAGATATAAATAATACAGCATACGAGACTTCGAAGAGTCTACTGTCGTGCTTCTTGTCCTCCTCTCCGACACCGTCCCACCACACTCGCCCACTCGTCCCACAGGCAACACGCTCCCTCCGAAAAAGAGGAGGAACAAACACCATAAATTAAAGATGGAAAAGACAAATCACATAAGAAAAGAAGGTGTTAGACTTAGACTGTTGTTGGCGTCGAGACAAACGTCACGCGTCGCTCCAATCTGTCATCTCAGGAAACAAAAGGATGCAGATGAATTCTCGGCTTTATTTTAGTTTTTCCGTGTTCAAAGACAAATGTTTCCCTTCATTTTTAAAGTCAAAGTAACTTCTGCTTTGCAAACACTGTGAGAGAAGTAAAAACAGTTTATGCACAGTTTGAATTTCCCAGATTCCCAGAACACATGTATCGAGTTTTTGCATGATGTGCAAAACTTCTACATATGAAAATCACATTAATGCAACATGTACAAAAAGGTCACTAGTAAATATAAATATATAAAAACTAAAACGTCCATGTTGAAAACTATATGTTGCTGCAGTTTATGAGGCTATTGTAACTTGTCATTGCTACCTTGGTTTTGTCTGTCATGTCTTGAATCTTTGACGTTTGTTGACGAGGTGTCATCTGGTAACGAGCGGCTCTGTGTTGTTCAGTCTATAGACATCAGTCAACATCTGTCTGCAGATATGAGGCTGATGTCAGGAAGCACAAACAGCAGGAGCAGATGAATTAGTTTGCAAACTTTTCTTCTCTGTCTGTCCAGAAACTTATTATTAGACTGGATGCATGTGCTCTGCATAGTTGAAGCATCTGGTCGGGACAGTCGACGGCTCTACGGGATTACCTGTAACTTTTTAATATGCAAGCTCATGACAGCAAGTGGGATCAGTCTTTTGTTATTCTTCCTTAACTGTTTTGCACATGAACATCACGTTTCAAAGAGGCTGCATTCTTCACAAATCACTTTAAAAAAAGGTTATATATTTTTTATTTTTGGCTTTAGTCTGAGCACAAATATTTGAACACACTGTGCGGTGTTGAAATTTGATAAGATGTTGCATGCAGAGATGGCAGGTACAACGTCATGGCTCCAGTCCCACATCTGCTCATTGTTTTTGCCAAAACAGACCTAAAATACACAAATAACACAACACAGAAGTTGTGTCATTCAGCAGCATGTTGCAGAGTTGCAGACCAAACATACTGGGACGTGGACAGACGACGATCAGCTAAATGGATTCTGCTGGATTCGTGGATGTTTTGATACATTTGTTTCCTCCGTGAACTCGTCTTCATTGGGATCCAGTGAGAAAGGAAACTACAAACTTTACGAACTTGAAAGCCTACAAATGATGAATATTTGATACATGTGAGTATTGGTGAAGGATCATTTTAAAGAGATGCATGTGTGTGTGTGTGTTTCCCTCAGCTTCATGTGTGTTGCTTCTTTTGTGGAATTACGTAACCTACAAAATCTCAAAAGGACAATATAATATCAAAGCAGGCATGAGCCTCAAAATGCCACTGATCTTGTGTCCTCTCCGTCAGTGCACTAACTCCCAGCTGCTAACCTCTGTGCCGTCTTCTGACTTAGAATTTATTTACATGACATTTCACGTGATTACACGGCTGAGCCTTACATACATTGTAGACTCAACTTTGATTTGGGGCACTTCGCTGCAGTTGACCTTTGAATCTGTGACCTTAACGTGCCGTAAAATTACCCGACCAGCAACCTGCACAGTGCTCGTCTTCTTCCACTAGAAATAAAAGCCAATCTGTAGTGAACCTACTGTCGAGAAAGGTCTTAGTGAGGAAGCTGCCAGGGCCAAAGTCACATTTTTACTCAGATTTTGAAATATATGAAAAACCTTATTGAATTATTAAGGAGGTCCAGGAAGAGTCACAAGACATTTTACGGCCTTTTAATCTGCCTTTTAGTTGTTAAACTGTATCGTGAAGAAAAGCGGGCTCCATAAAGGAATTGACAGTCTTTTGCAGTGTGGGTATTGACCAGGATAATTAGCCGCTTCAGTGTTTCGAGCTCAGCGATAAGAGTTCATTTAGAGAGCTGTGACAAAAGCAGCGTCAGTGTGAGCCGCAGCAGCCGTGTTTCTGTGCAGGGTGACAGCTTATAAACCTGATTCAGTCTCTGGGAAAAGTGAAAAGCTGCCCCTCGGAAGCCTGGGCTCGTGTTTGGAGAGATTTGCTGAATCATCTGCCTGTCTTGGCTCGGGAACGGCGAATGAATACAAATGGTTCGCTCCGGCGTTGTGTTCGGCTTTTGATGGACGTGGACACGGAGGCCTCCTGAAAACGAGTGCAGCACTTTGTGAAGCCGCGTGTCCGCTGGGTTGGATCAACAGACTCTCTCAGTACTTGCCGAACTGTTTTATATGTATTGAATATTTCACCGAGTTGCATATTTTAGCTTGTGCAAACAATGAGTCACTATCTTACTGGAAATCAAAGAGAGTTTGTTCCTGGAAGTTTTCGGATTTTTACCCCCAGATTGGAAGCGTTTAACCAGGGTTAAACCAAATGAAAGGCTTTGTGTGACTTGAAAATGAAAATGAGTCATCAGGTAACTGTTTGAATGGATGACATTTGAATAACTTTGTGCTGTGCAGTTTGTATTGTAATGCAACATTTAGAATTTAGCTTTTATTTTTTCCACTGTGACTGAATATAAAGGGATCGAATGCTTCTGATTATAAATCAACTATGTGGAAAATATTTGAAAGATTCCATTTCCTGTATTTCTAATGTCTTATTTCACCATTTTAATTCCACTAAGAGGAAACACACACACACACCTCTGCTCCCTGTGTGTGTCAGCTCTGTCGACTTCCTTCCTCAGCAGTCTGTTTCATAAAAGGCCCAAAAAACACAACTCGCTATTTGGATTCTTTTTCACCTGCGATTCCATTTCCACAACAGCAGGTGTGGAGGAGGCTTGTTGGTAATGACATAGCCAATCAAAACCATCAAAACCAACGTGGTGCTGAACGGCATCGGCACCAACCAGGTGCACTTACAAGCTTTTACCAAACAACAGCGTGAGTAAACTCGCTCTCTGTGCTTCTGTGCAGAACATGTGTGATTGTCAGGAGTCTGGAGGGGGCAGACTGAGGGGGAGGGTGTCCACTAGTGGGCATCATTGTCTCGGAGATGATTTAAAAAAAATGAAATGCTAAAACAGGTTGCCGTGACATGTACAGATATTCATGGTCCACAGAGGATGATTTCTAAAAACTTTAGCACCACCGTGAGGACATTTGTGGTTTTGAATGAAACGTCAGGAAAACTACTGGATATTGGACAGTTTATTATCGGAGAGCTGTGGCCTGGTCAAGTGGAAACAAAGCATAATTGTTTCCAGAAGAAAGAAATGCTTTCCTGTAGATATGTACTATCTTCCTCTTTGCGGAATACATAACAGAAAACCTTTATTCACCTGAGCATCAAAGCCTAAAACTCAGAGTCTAATACAGTTAAACCAGATTTGCGAGGGCAGAGCTTTACATTGGAACATTCAAGGTCTGTCTGAGTTGAGATGAGAGAGTTGGGTGGACCAGAGAAATCCTTCCTCCGGTGCTCGGGTGGGCGGTTACAGTCAGTGAGATGGAGCGATACCAAGTCTGACATTATTAGAAAACAGCTAAAGAAGAAGACTGATATTTCAGACCGAACCCTCTCACCACCTGGCTGACAATCAGATCTCCTTCACTTCTTTTCTCGAACGTGTTTGCTCACAGCTGGCATTTTGTGATAATATGGCAGGGCAGTCTTAACAACACCATGCATTAAGACTTTTATGCAAAACGATATGTAAATGGGATGATTATATAACATGGAACGTCTTTCTGAGTGATATACCCCGTGGGCTGGTGTGATATAACGGACAGCTATATTATCATACCTTAACAACATGCATAAAGTGAAAAATAGCGAGAGAGAGCGAGCGAGCCCGGCCTCGGTTTGAGTGACAGCCGGCCACCAGCTCGGCACACGAGGGTCTTCAGCTCTCCAACGCTGCGGTTCTTAGTCAGCTTCAGGTGTGGTAGTCAGCTTACACACACACACTCACACACACACACTGCTCTCTAGTCCTTGGAGACCGCTTCTTTCTGCCATGCAACGATGAGAGGATTTAAAACCCTCTGTGAAAGGTTCACTCTCCAAATGCTACTTCTCTTCAAGGTGTTTGAAAGAGATGATTTCAGACCAGTCAAGTTATCTTCCTTAAGTGTGTGATATGTTTAGGCTGCATATGCTTTGACTGTAAAGTATCCATATATCTATACGGTATCACATATAGTATCTGCATTCATTAATTTTCTATAAATATTCTGGGAATTATTCTTGATGGCTTTAGCGCTGAGAGACGGTGACGGTTTCACAGCAGTACTCATTGATCTCGACAATATATCACTGATCTGAAAGCTGAGCGATCAATGAAATACTGATGATCTCCACCAGTGATTCTCCAGCAGGGGGACAGGTAATCCAGGGGGTACAATTACGGCTGCCAAGAGGTATGAGGAAAGACTATGTGAAGCTCATTCATTTATAAACATGGAAAATATGATTTTGTAAAAAAAAAAAAAAAAAAAAAGTCCACGTTATTGTGTTAAGGTGGAAAACACATCTTGGGTGTATTTATTGTAGCAGCTATTGGCCGACTGCACCAACCTGAGTCAGTTAACACACCTTTAGACCACCTGCTGTGATAAAGAGTTTGTGGAGAACAGGTTAATAAGCAAGTAGAAAGTAATGGATGAAAGGAACAGACTTCCAGCTTCCACCACTCTTAGTGATAAGAGCATGAATGATAACTTCAATCTTGCATGCCAAAAAAATATTGTATCGTATATAACGCACTCAAGCTGCTGGGATGCTTCAGACAAAAAGGTAGAGAACGACAGATCTACACTATCCTGATATGTGTCTGTGAAAATATCTGCAAACTCAGCTGCTCACAGATCAGCCTTTCAGAGAAGACAAAGACATTTCCCTTCGTAATGCAGCGCTCTCTCACTCATACGTTTGCACTGTCACCGTTCATCTGTGTGTGTTTTCCCCCTCTCTGCTGTTATGTGTCCCTACAGTACACTTGCCATATTTTCTAGCAGCAGCTGGCTCTGCAATACATATACATACAAATACATGGACAGGAAGTCAGGTATAGTGGAAAGACAATCTGTTGATAAATGTGAATGCAGATTCTAGACGTGAATTATTCGGTTTTATTCAGGTCAGCAGTGCATATTTAGCATATTGTGTGCAGGCCTTTGAAATAACCTCAGTGATCAAGTTTTTATAAGATCGGCAGCTTTTGCTCAAGGATGAGGTCAAAATGGCGCCGTAAAGCCGATGGACAGGTGAGCTTGAGCTTCAGTCTTACAGGTAAATTTAACATTTAAAATAAATTCTGCAGAATTCAGCTTTTTCATTATCATCTTTGGGGATCTGTTGCCAGCACAATCAATAAATCTGATCAAACCGTGCTGTCTTGATAAAGCAGATTACCCTAACGGAAAAGCAACCCTGGAAAACATGTAGACTTTACTGCAGCGAGCCACAACTTTGATCTCATGGTTTCAAGGTTTAAAGTTCATTTATATGTCATTCTCCAACACAGGGTTACACTACGAGATGCAAGCTGTAGTCTCTTTATGCTACATGAGAAAAATATTTTTTAAGGCGGAGAGCAGAGGTTGAGTTGAGGAGTCTCACAGCCCGAGGAAAGAAGCTGCCCTCTGGTCTGGTGGTGCAATGCCAGCAGATACTTCTGTATCGCTTGGCAGGCGGCAGCAGGGTGAGCAGGTTGTTTCTGGGGTGGGTTTTATCTTTTAGTATCCTTTGGGCTCACCTCACCTCCAGATATCACTGAAGCTCAGTAGCTCAAACCGATGATGTTCTGGGCCGCCTTAATCAGCCGCTGCAGATCCCTCCTGTCCTGCCAATGTGTAATATTTCCAGTCAGATGTTTTCTATCGCTCATGTGTAAAAGTTGTCAAGAACTTGGCCTGTTCCCTAGTTTCATTCTTAGTGTTCATAACATACTCAGCTGGCGAAACTGCTTGTTTATAATTTGTCTAATCATCTGACTGCACGTGTTTCTGGCACTTCATTGTAGTGATGTTGCTGTTTCCCAAACCCAGCAGCTACTTTGGGGAGTACAGTCTGATCATAACTGATAGAAACGAAAGCCAAAACTACAAAAATATAATCCAAGCTCCAAAAATTCAGATGTCATTGTAGACAGACCAAACACTGTATTCTTACTATTTCTATTTTCGCTATTTAGTCAGCTAATATTTTCCCGTTGGCGTCAGAAATATTCCTAATGTTTTCGTGACACAGGCAGTCACGTTGATGTTGACATACAGTACATGAGATCAGACAGACAGGCTGCGCATACAGTACGCCACATCAAACCACATCAACTCATTTGACAATTTCCCCCGAGGTGGTATTATGGAGATCTGTCACATCAGCATATATCCCTGTGGGAAATAAGCTGCCTCGTACAGCTGTTTAATACGTTTAAACTCCCCCAGGACTCAAACTAGTTATCATCAAACACTCACCGGTTTCACCTCCAGACAAGATGGCTGTCATTCTCTCACTGTGCAGCTTCCTACTTCTTTTCAGTTTCAGCTGAGTGCATGTGTTCGGTGACACCCGGCCTCACACTGAGCTACACACATTCACACCTGGCAGATGCCCAGAACAACCAGTCTTTTACTATCGGGCACTTCACAGCTCTTCAGGCAGAGTTTTGGGGTGAAGTGTTATGTTCATGTGTAGCTGCAGGTGGGAGTGCATCTCATTCAGTATCCTACGTTTTTACCAAAGTTTTCTGCCTTTTTGCACACGTTCAACGCTGCAGGGTGAGTGTCAGCGTGACGTGGGTGAGAAATCTTAAGTGCATTGCATAAAAAGTATGTGAATAGGTCTAAAATGTGTGCGTGCAATATCGTAGAGTCAGTGCAGATCACCAGCATTTTCTGTAATATAATAATGTTTTGCATGGAAGCTATTAAATTTGCCACATCTTTAATCAGAATAACCTTCATCAGAAGCTTAATCCAACACTCATCTTCTTCCTAAATATCAGGCCAATTACTACACTACTACTACAACAACTAAATAATCAAACAGCATCATACATATTGCATATTTTCTAACATGAAGGAAAGGAAAAGAAGAGCTTAAATATACTGCACCAAAATTCAATTCACAAAAAATGTTCAGTGGTGCAAAGTTTTGCCACCGCAATTTTTCAATTTAGCCGTTATTTCCTGGGACTAAAGATGTAAATTGACTCAGCGGCAGTGTCTCTGATTTGCATCAAGTGCCACTAAATAGGATCTAATGCCGGGCTGTGTTGATGCCTGTTCTGGATGGAGCGTAATAGAAAGTGTTTTCTACTGATGGACCTAAAATATCGATTGACAAGAACTGCAAGTGTGTTTTCATAACACGAGAGGATGAGTGTGTATTAACCAAACAGCCGAATGTCATCAGCTCAACAAAAAGGTCAGTGATTGAATTAGTTATGAAAATGAGTGTGGGAGATTTTAGTTGAAACTTTTTTTTTTTGATTTGCTTAATAAAGAGCTTGCTGAGAGTCTGGTGTCATTCGTTTGACAGAATGTTTGACACACAATGTTAAGACGAGACAAAAAGTCCAGTAATCACCAAAGTCGTGATTTATCCTGTGGACACCATCGATGCCGAATTTCATTTAAATCCATCCAATAGCTGTCAAAGTGTTAGATCAACTGACCGACAGACTCAAAATGAGAAGTTGTGCGTCAAAGCATCACTTTCAGTCTGCAGTTGATCGATGTGGTCCAGCGTGAACACACATCAAACAGAGAAGCACCGGAGGCTCAAAATGTGTCTCTAATTTATCTGCATTTGTCCTCTGGCCTCTCCAAACTTCTGTAACCCCACACACACAAGCCCAGAGCACTTTCCTAACCTTTAGCTTCCTGCCAGCTCTCAGCGATGCATCGGCCGCCCGGGTGTGAATCACTTTCTCACAAATGCAGTATTAGTGCTGTGGCGGCACAATGGAGCAAATGTGGAGATGCACAAGGAAATCAAGGTGCATCAACCTTGACAGAGCTGCTGGCGAGTTGGCAACGCGTCCGCCTTGAGAAAGGGGTAAAAATAGACTTGAGGAAGCGGTGGATAGAAGTCCAGGACAAGGTTGCCGGCGTGACGACAGCAGTTACAGTCGAGCTCTGTGAATGGAGACGTCAGTGCCAGCTCTGTAACAGAAGATGCTCCTGTAGATATCCATTTGATCTGTGTTCACAGGGGTGCAGTGAGGGAGCATGGTTTTCCCAAGGTTTCTGGACGGCTTCGGTGCTGTGGTTGCAGTCAGGGGTTGTGTGATGGTGGTCCTTGGTGGGTCCCTCCCCCACAAAAATTGATGTTATTTACATAATAATCTTTACATTTATACAAGATTTAAGACTATTATTATAATATCTCCTTCAGAAATTAGCCAGAAAAAGTGAAACAAATACACTCAATGATAAAATGAGCACAATGTCCTGAAGTAATCCTTCACATTGTGTGTGCCGTAAAAAATAATAATCACAAAATAACATTGGTTAAACGAGACTTAGAAGGGATTTGAACTGCGTTTTTCTCTTTTAACTTTTAACTTTATCAAGTCAATACTCTGAATAATCTAACTGGTTCTTTTTCATTACAAAAGTTTTTTTAAATTGTCAGTTTTAAAATAGAATAAACTCATTATTATTAGAACTGATTTAAACTGATTTATGCTCTTAAAGCAGAGACAGTAACAACACCAGCGTCACCACACTCAAGAATATCTGATTGGAAACAAATCTAAAATGTCGTTAAAATGAATAATATTTCTGACATGAAAATACTGAGTGCAGTTTAGAAACATCTCATCAGGCCTTCTTCCTGTCTTCTGCCCTCCTCCCTCTGCTGCTGTGATTCACTGCTCTTCTAAACATTAAGGTTTAGTGAGAGTTAGGTTAATGTCAAAATTACCTTCGCTTCACCTGGTTCACCTGGTCCACCTGGTTCACCTGGTCCACCTGGTTCACCTGGTCCACCTGGTTCACCGTCTTCACCGTCTCCACCGCGCACCCTTCTGCTCTGCTCTCCTCTCTGTATGTGTCGGATCTGAGCCCAGCCCAGGTTTTCCTGTTCATTTGGTGGCTCTGTGAAAAACCACTTAGGCGCCGTATGTCCGTGTTGTAATGGTGGAAAACTCTTCTGCCAAGTTTAAGATCGTAGCTGCTCCTAAATGGTCATCTCTTTTTCCCATTTGTTACTTTAATAGTACAGTAATGTGAACTTTACTGAACCATTTTGGACGTCGCTCTTCAAAACACTCACAGTTTGGAAGAATAATCACCTGAATGTAAAGATTAGGTTTCCTAATATCAGTCAAATATATCTAATACATAGTCTGCATAATCTCCAAATTTACTTATAGTGAAATTCAGGTTTGGCTTTATTTATTTTTCGTTTTTTGCTTGATATTGAAATTTGTTGTCAGTGTGTCACCGAAGGAAACTTTGTTGTTTTAATTACAATGCAATAAAGTGATGTAGATGAAATAATTACACGGCTCAAAGCTTCGCTGAGGGATTCTGATGAGGGAGTGTTTCAAATTTACTAAGCTGTTGTTTAAAAGACAGACAATGACGGGGGAGGTTACTGGAATTCAGAATAAAAGCGCTCACACACACACACACACATCGTATCTGCAGAGTTACTGTAGTTTAAAACACCTTTAACTTCTTCAGTTCAGTTCATATCAAAGGTTTTTATATAACAGTAAATATGAGGTAACTGAACCAAAGTTGACCGTTTAGTTTAAAGTAAAATTGTGAAACCAGCTGAGGTTAATTTAGTGAATTAGAGAAAACAAGTTGTCAGTTTAAAGAAGAACTTTCTATACATCAAGTTTCCATCATATCAAGATTCTTTGGAGATTTTGAACCCTTAATTTAATAAGTGAACTCTCGGCGTTCATCCAACTCATCGTTCCAAGACTTCAGAGCTGAATAACTCATGTTTATAAGATCTGAAACAAAATGAGTTGACTTAACTTGAAATTAGAAAACTTACATATTTACATTAATAACAAAATATTAGCTGGTTCCACTCAGTTCCTTTATGATGTTTTACATTACGAAGAGTCTAAAGCGGCTGGTTTGTATGAAAATTTAATCATCTGTGTCAGTCTTATTGAAATGATACTTTGAGTCTGCACTTGCCAGAATGACTGGAAGACAAATTCAACACTCACAAGCGACTGGTGTTAATTTATTTCTTCCTTTCTCTGTCTTTTATTGTTTGATCGGTTCCAACTCTTGTAGTTTTACATTGAGGCACATTATGAGCTGTCGGAGTGAGACACTAATCAGTCGCATCGCAAATCATGCCCTGCGGTGGTAGTAAGTTTCGGGAGCGATAATTTATGAATGAAAAAAAAAAAAAAAAGGCGAACGGGACAAAAGAGGGAAATTAAGAAAGCTGTATCATGTATTAGCTCAATGAGAATTTTAGATGTTCCTCGCAGGCAAATCAGCTTCTCAAATGAATTATTCCGTATCAAAACAGATGTTTGTGGCCTGCAGAGACCGAGCTGAACAGCTGGACATAGTAAAGGGAAGTTTGCTTCTTTCCTCCCGGTGATCGGCCATGTTTGACTACACATGCACAAAGACCATTTGTGCTGTTCTGCTGCTTCTGCTAATACAAACACATATGCTTTGTAGCTGCAGTGTAGTGAACATTTTGAAGAATGCAAACATCCATAAGAGAGAACAGTTTTGTGACCTGATTTCCTTTTATTTCAATAGACTCTCAGTGCTCTCACGTGCTCTCTCCTTGCTGCGAGTGCACTTTGAATTCACAGTGTATTGATCAGATCATATCAGACTCCTGCAGATTACACTTGATCATGCCAGGTCAGGAAAAGGTTGCGTCTTTTAAGAAACACGAAATGCTGCTGGTAGCACCTTTAAACTAATCACTTTGAGCTCGACGAGCCCGGTGAGGTATCCACCAAAGTCCCGGAGATCAAAAAGGAGGCGGCTGCCGGGTAACACCTGGCTTTTGCTGCCCTATGGACTGATGCCTAACTCTGCATAATGAGCCAACCGACTGTGGGTCAATATCAGGACAGTCTGCCTGAGAAGGAAGTCAGCTGCTGATTCCAAAGCAGGGAAATGCATCGTCTGTGAGATAGAGACTAAGAAAGGTTTAGACTTTTATACTGTCTCTGCAAGCTTGTTAGGAGGAGACAGCGCTACAGGAGACGGATCAGCCCCTTCTTTTTTTCTTCAAACTGTTGGGGAAAAAGTCCCTAAAAGGAGAGAGTGTTTGTGCTTCGCAAGCAAGTAAATTAATGAGGGATAAATATGATCTCAAGCTTGTATCCAGATTGTCAAAGATGACAGATGTCTCTTTGAAGTCCTCCTTGATTCCAGTGTAACTCAAGGGACGTGATGAACATCGAAGCTTCAAAAGCAGTGTGTCAACGCCATTCATTCTTTCCACTGGTCTAAAAATATATTCATGACATCACGAAGAATTCACCTGCAAGAAAAATGAAAGAGTGTTTGTGTTCACCATAGAGCAATTTAAGAATTAAAAAAAAAACTCAGTGGAATGAGCTTGATAAAAATCCGCGGCCGCGTACAGTTCTCGCTTTAATCCAATTGTATCTCAATGATGAATATCTTACGATCTCCCCATCCCTTTGCACCTACTGGTGTGTGATATTAGCCTGCATCTTCCTCTCGCTCTCCATCCCCGGTGATCTGTGTGTAAGTGTGTGTATGTGTGGCACCATTAGGCTTTCTGGTTTTGTACTCGACAGACTTTTAATTGAATATCTGCACACGGTGATTGTAATGCAGCTCGGGAAGAGAGAGAGGGACGGGCGGAAAAGAAAAAGGAGGAATTAAAAGAGAGGGAGGGAGGAAAAAAAAGAGGAGTGAGACAGAAAGTGAGGGAGGGCGAGAGGAGACTGGTGATGTCAGGCCAACACCGGCTCTGTGTCTCGCTGTCACCTCCAGGCTCGGTGCTGTTCTATGCTGATGCACACAATCTTCTTCACCCTGGAGTAAGATGTGGCGCTCTGTCTGTCTCTATGTGTGTGTGTGTGTGTGTTCATGTTTAGTTTAGTGCTCTTTCCTGCGAGTGTGTCGTCCATATATACCTGCCTCCTATGAAATGTTTCCATCACTTATTTATGTGTCTGTGTCCTCGTACAGTACATGCAGCGCCATGTTCCTGCAAGTGCTTCTTCTCCAATACGTATACGTGTGTAGGTGGATGTGACAAAGCCGGCAATATGCTGGCGTTGTCGCGCAGGTTTAACATATGTCAGTGCTCAGAACTCGGCTACTTTGGGAAGCATCAGATCCCCAGAATGTTTTGTTTGCCGCTTCACACCTCGTGATGAACGCTGGGGAGAGCAAACTTCAGAAGTAACTCAGTCTTCACACTTAGAAATCGACTGTGTGGTCTTGAAATCTTGATATGCTGGATCTCAGAAAATTTTCATCTGCAGTCTTCTTATTAATTCCAGGCTTGACTCAGTAGGTTGAAGGTTGACAATCACAGGTTATACTTCTTCCTCTAAATGCATCCTTGTGCCTTCTGTAAACTCTATGAATTACCATCTAAAATGCAGCATAATTCCAGAAGGAAGGATGATGGATGACAGTCAAGCCAAGGATGCGTCACATGACTTGTTTTCAGGTTTATTCTGAAAGCAGCACGTGACATCCAAACCACACAGCCACATATATGAACTGATGACGTCTACACACACGTCCATATGAGGCTGCAGACATCACTTCCTGAAGGAGATCGCTCTCTCCATGACAGCTCGGGAAGACTGCTTCCCACGAGGACGTACCTGTGGATCGACTTGGCGTCGTCGGATTCGACAGTCACCTCCTCAAAATCCTTCCACATCCCCTGGCACGGCAGTGGTTGGCAAAGCACCGATGTTTCACAAATGACTTTGCAATAACTGGATAGCTGAAAACAAGAGCTGCAGAGATGTGTTTGTGTGGGTGGCTTGTGCACCATTGGCAGGTGGCAGCATTTTAAAGGTTAAAAATGTGGGCTTTTATTTGGAAATGCTCTGATTTGAATCTGCAGAATGGCAGTGGGAAAAAAAATATGAAATTCAGGGCTAAATAATGAAAAACAGTGACTATTGTTGACGTGATCCTGAGGACGGCTAGAACCGCTCCAGAACTGCTGACATTTGAAGCAGTGCATTGCTGGAAAATGTCACAAGACTTGATCACGGCAACCACTACTTTAATCTCTTTAGAATCAGCTGTGATACCAATGACTTCCTGTCGTTTAACATATTTATAGAATTATTACTGGATGTTCTTACTTTGCGACACTATCGCAGAGCCACACTTGGAATCTTGAATCCGACCACAGCCTGTTGTTGCAGCTGCAAAATCTGGATAATCTTTTTCAATCAAATCGATCAATTCAATCCTGCAATCAAAGTTTTGTGCACTGGAAAAGTGAAAAGTTTGGCCTGTTGGCGTTGCTACAAGAAAAGTTGGGGTAATCACCAAAGTCATTAAGATTGATCCTCTGAACACATGGACAACTTTACCAGAGTGGTTGGAATATTCAACCTGCTGGTGGTACTAGAGATACAGCCAATAGGCGTCACCCTCTGAGAACCATGCACGTCTGCACCAAATTTTATGGCTGCCTATCCAGTTGTGGCTGAGTGGTAGGGCAACATATTGCCATCCTTAGATCCATGCTGTTAACTAAAAAAATCTCTATAAGTCTTCTAGTTACATGTGCACGCCTCCAGCATTTGCAGGGCATTAAAATCCTTATAACCTGCCTGACTTCATCCAGCCAGCAGCTCCATCTTTAGTCCCTGTTTGGACAACAACCAGAAGTGCCCTTGACACCAGTGTGCTGGAGTTTGGGCGACCATGATGGATTATGCAGAGAAAACAGTGTCTGAATGACATTTGTTTATTCGCCCTGAGCTGTTTTGTTCTGATCAGCTCATTTTTAAAGTCATTTATTATATATACTGCCCAACCGTGATTGCAGTCTAATCAATCAGAGCGTCCCCAGTGGCCTGAAAAAGGTTAAAAAGAAGAGAAATATATAGCCATGCTCACGTGCCAGCCCGGCCCACGCCGGCATCCTCTGCACCTCGTCGTCATCCCGCCTTGGCGTGAGGCCCAGCCAGGTGGCAGCGTGCACATGTCGACTTCTGTCCCGCTTGTTCAGCCATCCATCATCCCTTCACCAAATACAAGACTCTCTCTGTGGCACTTCTTACAATGCAACACCCGGCCTCCTCCCAGTCTTTCCATTTTTGCCTCCTCCAGCTCCTCGGGGGTCTGGCTGTCACAGTGTGTTTCCTGTTACAACTCTGGTGGTTGCTTCCTCTGCAGTCAGCCCAAAACCTGCCGTTATCTATCCGGCCGAAACACGGAGGCTGACACGAGCTGCTGTCTGCTCTGCAGTGGTCCCGCTGATGTCGGAGTTGATCGCATTCGCTCTGGTTTGGACTCACCAGGTGGAAGCGAGGGAGGTCTGGTAGAGAGTGAGATCGTCTCCATCACATGTTGTATGACCTGAGATGAAACTCACTGCCTCCCTAGGAGTTGTTCTCTGGGTTGTTAATAGATGACGGATGTATCTGCAGTCATAGTTTTTTTTCTTCTAGTAATCAAATGAACAAACCAATGGAGAATAAAAATCACTCTTTAGCATCATGGCAGTCATTAACATCTGTATTAACTCTGCACAGCAGTAAGCATGACCTTGTTCTTCAGGACCAGACCTCAGGAATCTCTCCAAGACAAAAAAAAAACAAGTCAATGCAATAGTTTTCTGATGTTTCAATTTAAATGCACAGAAGAACACAGAATCGTTTCCACAGCAGGATTTTAAGTGAATTCCACTCGCCTGCATGGTGTGAAATTTTCACAGGTAGGAAGCATGAAGGAGTCCAATCTATACCGAAGAATCATTTTAACAAACTGAACCTTTGAATGTAGTCGTAATGTAAGACCATGTGAGCTCTGCTGAACTTGACTCTCAGACCTGAAATCCAGTCGAGTCGATCCATAAATTCCAGGTTCCTTTAATGAAATTCCTTTGTCATTCACTTACATTAAACTTTACCTAAACTACAGATTTGCATTTGGCGACATGACACAACTTTGATGCTCACTGTTTTGATGTGTTTTTCTGTAGCTTCACATTTAACACACTGACATTAGAGCGACATGAACTAACTCCTGGCAAGAAAAGCAGGTAAAGTTTTTAATGCTTCTACACAATGTTGTGCCTTTGACTTTTCATCTTCAAGGACGTAAGAGTTTCTAACACAGCTGCTCATCATTTAAACTGATGATTCATGTCCGTTTTAGCCAAGTCACTTAAAAGAATGTGCAAAAAAACGAAGGGACATTTCTTTCCAGAATTCTCGATGCCCTTTTTCCTTCCTTCCATTTCGCTACGCTTTACCATGCTCATGAACACTTCAGCAGGGCGGGTGTTTGTCCTGCATCTTCGGCTGATGATCTACAAGTGCACGCTGAGCACGACAGCAGTAAAACACGATTGGATCGATGCTTACAGGACAGGTTGACTGCCTGACTTGCTTACATATGGATTACATGGGTACGATTTTGTGCTGTACGAGCTTCCAAATTAAATGTTGGTTTTAAGCAGCTTGCGTACGTAGCAGCCGAAAAAGCGCAAGAAAGGAAGCTCACACAGAAAGGCAGTGCAAGAAGAAGAAGGAGAAGAAGAAGAAGAAGAAGAAACGACAGATGAGAGAGGAGGACAGAGGGAACAGGCGGAGGAGAGGAAAAGATTACTACCATAGTGCATCAAGCTGAGCTTCACATCCTTAATGGTAACCATGGAAATAATTATAGAGCAGACAGACAGGCTGTGTTAGAGAGAGTGAGCTACAGAGAAAAAGAGGGAGGCAGAGGAGAAGACAACGGGAGAGGAGGAGAGAAAGAAAACCACGAGGGGTAAAGTAGCTGAAATGTTTGTTGGAATCCCTG
This sequence comes from Centropyge bicolor, assembly GCA_037975185.1. Classification (NCBI taxonomy): domain Eukaryota; kingdom Metazoa; phylum Chordata; class Actinopteri; family Pomacanthidae; genus Centropyge; species Centropyge bicolor. Next base: position 8,661,772 of record JBBMOC010000017.1, on the reverse strand, counting down.
AACCCCGTCTCTGCAGCCTCGGACGGTTGGCAACGATCTGAGGATGTCAGGAAGGTAAACCCACGTAAAGTCAGTTCAACCATCTTCTCACGGCGGCTGCAGGATGGAGTTTATCATCTTTTCAGCCTGATATAAATCTCGTCTTTGATATGAAACGAGGCGGCGATAGAGGCGCCTGAATGGAGACATCCACCACCTGCACAGAGGTCATATTATTCCTGATCCACCTTTACATCTCAGCGGTGGCGAAAGGGACTCTACTCAACGGCACCGTGTCGTAACACACACGCACACACAAAAAAAGTTGCTTCAAACCCACGGTTGTCATGGAAACAGATCTAAGATACCCTTTACCCCTGCGGAAGTGCTGATTGCTGATCATCGCTGAAAGCCCAATCAATGGTGACGTCCTTTAAAGACTGAAATTAAAAAGTGCTCGATGTCTCTTGCATCATTTAAACAAAGTCACCCACAGCCGAGATGCAGAATTAGGCTTGATTTACATAATTGGGTGTATTGGCTGGCCGAGTGATTATATGGATTCCTGAGCAGTATTTACGTTTCTGCACGTCAGCTCATGGGGGGAATTAGCAGGGGTCACGCCAGGCTTGTGCAGAAATCGTCATTCTGTTTTTTTAAATTTTGATTCTCCTGCGGGTGTGTGCGTGCACGGGCAGGTGGTGCACGCCGGGCTCTGTGGACGTACATAGTGGGAGTAATAACACGCTGGCAGTGAAGTTCACGCCGAGCTGCCTGTCAGCGGAGGGTTAAAGGGAAACAGGGTGAGAGGAGGAAGAATGAGGATGGAGGATGAAAAGTGAAGGGTTTAAAATCACTCCAGGCCCCAGTGGGGATCCGAGCAGCCCCACCCCTTCTAAACATCTCTCTCTCTCTCTCTCTCTCTCTCTCCACCACTGGAAACAGAGAGAGAGAGAGAGGCTGGAGCATCAGTGTGCTGCTGCTGCTGCTCCCTCCCTAAACTGTGCTGCTGTCCACCTGTGCAGGATTATCTGCGTCCAGGCAGCAGACAGGAGACTCTACAACATCCATCCATTGCCAGGCGGATTACTTGAGGATGATTTGGTGGGAAGGAAGAGGAGGCACTAAGTTGCCATTATGGTTTTCTCTGTGCAGCCTGTCAGCTGCTGGCACACGTTCAGCTTTTAGGCATTGCAGTTTTTAGACTTTTATTCTGTGGCTTGTTTCTTGGCCACTCTCTCTCTCTCTCTCTCTCTCTCTCTCTCTCTCTCTCTCTCTCTCTCTTCCCTCTGTGCTTCTTGGTGCTCGTCCACATTTACTCCGTCTGCATTTTTGGAAATGAAAGCTTCCGTTTTCAGTCCGCCTGCCTGCTCGCCGGCTGCCCCGCTGCTGGAGGGGTCCGATCAGGAGGAGAAGGCGCAGTAGCGGAGCGGAGCGCACCGACAGCAAGAGGAGGAGGAGGAGGAGGAGGAGGAGGAGGGGGGCGGGGTGGGGAGGCGCACCGATGGCGCAGCGCACCGCTCCTTGACGCACGCTCGCGCGCACGCTCACACGCACCCCGCGCGTGCACGTTCCGCTTCTGGTTGCGTTCAAACAGCAGTTTTCCTCCTGAATCCAAAGCAGGAGCATCCATCCACCCATCCACCCATCCATCTCTGACATGCACCAGGCGGACACCCACTGAGGAAGCATTCCCGTCTAAAAGATGAGAGAAATTGGCCTCAGCGGATCTTCCGTCGGTCACCGGAATTGCGAGTGCAGGGTCGGGGCGGAGGGCACCGGGGAGAGAGGACGGGGAGAGGCCGGGGAGGAGGAGCTCTCAGCCGGACTGCCCGCCGCGGAACAGCCGCTGCTGCCGGTGCTCGAGAAGCAGGCTGCTGCTGCCGGGGGGAGGCGGGGGGAGGATGAACAGTGCCTCAGTGTGAGATTATAACACTCAGCCGGCTCTGGGAGTGTTTGTTTTTCCTCTCGTTTTTACCTCTCACTAATTAGTCTGAAGATGAACAGTGGCCTACTTAATAACTGTCAGCCTGTACTCTGATCAACGAGGCACTTTGAGGTCACCTTACAGGTAAATTCAGCACTTTGGAGAAGTAGATCCTGCACTTGAGAATCTACCTGTGCAGCTCCTTTTGGAAAGGACGCCCTCCCACCTGCAGGCCACTTGCACCACTTTAACTACTTTGTGTCATGGTCACCTTTTTTTCTTGATAGCTTCAGGTGTTTGTAGTTGATAAGTCAGATTTACCCAAGAGACAAATCCTACTAATAATCCTCCTGTAATCTTTATATAGGGACTTCTAGTGTGTGTGTGGTGCTCAGTAGTCAGTTTATGGTCACCATATTGCACTTGATGGTATTTTTTATGTCTTAGATATTACTAGGCTATACTATTTCTTTAGGATATTATATATAAATATAGTTTTCTGTGATATTTGTATAGCATTGTACTTTCAATTTATTATAGAACCGCTATAGTTCCTTTTTCTATTATTCCTTAAGATATATCCAGATACCTTGAAGGAGCCCTGTTTCCAGGTGCCTTGGCAGTGGAGGCGATTTATCATTTATTCATATACCTATTTGTCTATGAAATATTTAAAGGTCACGGTTTGATTTGAGGCCAACATTCATCCATTTGCAACATGGAAGTGTTTTGCTGTATTGGGCTTTTGTAATGGAATCGATTTCGCTTGGCTTGGCTTCAGTCAGAGTCCTCTTGGTTTTTCTTTTTTTTTTTTTGTCCTAGGCTAATTTGAGAGCCGACTATCTGAGCAATACTTCTCTGTCTGGAACTTGAACACGGCCTTATAAACCCTCCAGAGGACGGTCGCCTGCTAATCAGACGGTCAGACAGACGCACGTGTGTCATGACACTTGTTGGCAGGTGCCGTTTGCAGATACACCAACACGCTCAGTTATTTATAGATGTTAATATCACTGTGTGCTTTCGGAGTATCGATTCAGAACGAGCGTCGATGCTCGGTGGAATGTAACACAAACTACGGAGCTGCTGCGGCTTCAAACAGACGCCGAGACTCGGTGGAATACAGGCTGAAGTCAGTGAATGCATCTCCAGTCTTAGCTGGCGTCAGCTAACTGTGGGGGTCACATAGACTGGAAAGCCAGAGACACTGTCTCTAGAAGTCTGGACACAAAGCACAACAAGCCCCACCTGATCTAGGTAGGACATGTTTGTCTTCTTCTTCCACTTTTGCTCCCCTGAAATCCTGTCATATGCGAATCCAACTCATGTCTCATCTACGTGTTTCATTCCAAAAAGAAACCCAGTCGGAAAATTTTACAGATTGTACAAGATCGAAAACACATTTTGCTCTTAACAGTGAGTGTGCTTTTCAATCCATATTATGTTTTGTGAGTGGGCGTAACATTTTTTTTTTTTACCAATGCCCAGCATCTAATTTCGGAGATACATCCTTTGACTTGCTTTTAAAATTCCACACAAAAAGCAGTGTCTCTAAGTGCATGCATGCTGTAAATATCCTGCTCATCTTCACCCCATTTGCACCCATCTGTTGTACAATGACATCACTTTTCTCTGTGGGTTCGTCGTCAAGCTCAAGAGCACAAATAGTCCACCACTTCCCACCGGCTGTTTCCTCACATGCAATGTAATATTCATGCAACAGCTCTGCATGAAACTGTATTTTTGTCGCTCCTTTGATGCTGGACAGTTCAGTCAGTTCAGTGTTTTTTATTTTTTTTGAGCTTTAAAACAATCTTCCCCAAAGCTACAAGCTTGATAAAAGACTTGCACAGTGGAAAAAAAATGTACTATGACAAGCAACAGCCCAGCAAATCAGATCAGACTGTACGCTCTTCTCTTTGCTCTAAAAATCAAAAAAAAATTCCCAACGTGAAACAGAAGCTCGATCCAAAATTAGACCTTTCAGCTCTTTGCGTTGAAGCTGCAGTCGGTGCATTTGCAGAGGAGCAGAAAGACGCTTCTCTCTCCCCTCCCTTCACTTCCCACAGAGGCGAAAACAATCGGCAGGCAGTTGATTGACAGCTCAGAATGAAGCTCTCCCAGTTTACCTCGCACGCCCAAGACACAACATTAACGTTGACAGCAAATAGCAGAGAAATGCCACTATCAATATTACCGAGATTCTGACATTATTTTTACTCATTTCTCTTAACCTGGCATGAGAATTACTTTTGCCTCATTCAAACAAAATGTCAACTTGTGAAAATCTACCCACGACAGCTTTGGCATCGTAAAAATGCTCCGAAGAAACGGCAGGCGCAGGAAAAATAAGTTGTTTTCCCTCTAACGGCTCGTGGATTCTGAAATTCAAAAAGCATTTTTTTCCAGGCAAAAATCGGCTTTGAGAACACAGAGCATTGTCCAGAATTTTGGTTTCCTGCCAACTTGGCTCCTACTGTTCATGTCGAGCAGAGAAACTTGTGATCAGCAGTCAAACTGTATCATGATCTGGCTGCTGGCTGCTGCTTCTTTCTCGCTGTGTGTGTAATTTGTTTTTTTGGTTTTTTTTTCCAGTTACAGTAGCTGATATTTGAGAGCTGCGTCATTTCACTGTACATTTGAGTTTTACTGTGTTTTGTACTTTCGGCTGTTGTGTAACGTCCACAGCAGAGATGATTTGACTTATTTATGTAACAATGAGTTGCTTTCTATTTTAGACCAGTCGCATATGTTTTTTTTTTTTATTCCCACTCAGGCTTTGCATTGCATTTTGTATATTTATATGTAGTTTAAATGAAGAGTGGATCGACAGAAAGTTAATTATCAGCAAGACTTGATTCATCATTTAAAGGGATGCTCCAGCTATTTAGTATTTCACACTCATAAAGTTTTGTGTGTGTGTGTTTGTGTGTGTGTGTGTGGTGGTGGTGGGGGGGGGGATAGATTTTAATCAGGAATGGTAAATTGAAGCAGCTGATTCAGAGATAACCTAAATTCTAGTTCTTAGTATCAAGAGTTGAATCCATGACATCACTTCCAGGTTTGTTTCTGTTCCATTAGCTTCTGTGACTCAATGCAATCTCTCATTAAAGCGCAGCAGCAGCACAATACATAGATCATTATAACTTAGTTTTGTCCATATCGTCATGTCGTTTTTCAACTTTTCAGCTGTGATCGTTCTGTAAAGAGCTGCTAGCTTCTGTTAAGTCCTCTCTGTCATTTTTGAACAGCTGTGGCGTCTTCGGTCAAACTGCGATGTTTACACCACAATTATCAGGAGCTTATGGGAAATGATGTTCGTTAAAGGCCACTCAAAATGGAAATATTAGATTAACTATGCTGTTATAGTCATTGACCAGATGATGTGCAGAAGGAGAAAGGCTCTGTTCCAAGGCTGAATTTTTAGTTATTAGCACATGATTTGAATGAGGTTGTCAAAGTTCTAGTTTCACTTTGTCTCTTAATGAGTCATGAGCAAAAGTGGATCCTATGTTTCCTCTAATACAACTTGATAGTGCTTTTCATTAGACGCCACCCACCTCGCCTGATGAACACCCACATCTTTGTGACTGTACACCTCCAGGTTATAACAGGCTCTCTTTAAAAAATCGAAGCCAAAATTGAGACGATTTTTCTTGACTTTTGAATGCTCCTCCAGAGAAGACTTACAACCAAGTTCTACTGCTGCGATTTTGTGGTTTTCGTGATTTTAATTTACACATATTTTGGTATTTTAGAGTTGGGCAAAACAAGCAATCAATCAGATGATGGTGGCCTCCTTGCAGCTGCATTTATACATATCACCATCAAATCTGTTCACATTAAGTATGATGGAAATGGATCCTGACTCAGTAAACTTGTAAATCTGCAAATCACATGTATCATTCATGGAAACACACTGTGCCTGTTTGCACACTGTCCATTCCTAATCTGTCCTGAAAGGAAAATGGACTTTGATATAGAGGTCAAGGTTTGCAGATTTGCCACTGCTGTACGAGGGATTGAAACCTTTTGTAAATCAGCCCTGCGTTCCTCACACATTTTAGCTCTTTGAGATCGACTCTTACAGCCACTGCAGAGCTTCAACAGCTCAGGGAGTGACCGAGACTCGTCCCGATAAATGTTTCCTGAAAACCCTCAAATATGCAGCGGCTAGTGGCTGCTGTCGGGAACGAGACCCTGAACCCTTCGCGGCGCGAGCGCCTCGCTTCACCTGCTGGGCTCTTGATGACAACACTTATACATTAAATTATGTAATGAGACTCCCTGATGTAGCCGCTGCGTTGCAGCTCACTGTAAGCGCAGGAGAGGCCGCCTTACATTCACAGTTCATGGATCAAAAGCAAACAGGGAGCTAACCAGCCTTCTATCATAACAAAGGCAAACATACAAAAAGCCCTGAGCGTTTCAGCGCTATTAAGACACCCACTCCCTCTCCAGCCTCCATCTCTGGCTCTTGTGCTCCCTCCCTCTCTCCATCCGACTCCCCCTTCCTCGGTGCTACTCCCCCCTGCTCCCTCCCTCTCCTCTCCACCGCTCCCCCAGATGCATTTCTCATTTTTTCCCTCTCTCTCTTTCCTGTCGTCCTGTCTCCTCTCCATACAGTCTTGCTCTTGCGCTGTCCGTCCTACTCCTACACGAACACTTACCCACTGCCCCCCCGCACACACACACACACACACACACACACACACACACACACACAGTGCTCCTTTTCTGTTTTTTTAACCAACCTCTTACTCATGTGTGTCTACATCCCTCCCTCCCACTCTTTTAACTCTGTCTCTCTCTCAGTTCTCTCAGAGGGTCTAAGCTGGAAGCGTTTGCCACCCACACATTCCCTCTTCAGCTTTCAGCTTGACATCAGATTTACATTCACAATGAGCAAGCGCAGCGTTTCACATGTTGCCTAGCACATGGCTACGCGCACGAACATGTGAACGCACGAACCGCTTGTTTGCACACGTGAACACATGTGTCTGTACTGTATGTACTGTATGTGAGATCCAAGGTTTTCTTTGTGCACTTGTTGATCTGACGCTGGAATTATTGGCCAGTAAAGCAGATAGTCGACCGACCAGAAAAGCAGTTGACAACATATTTGATGATCAGTTGCTTATTCATCAAGCAAAAATTAAGAACAAATTAATTAAACTTAATTGTGTGGATTTGCAGCTTTTGTCTGTTTTGCATGAGTGCAAGTGAATTATTTTTGGGTTTTGCACTGTTGGTTGGACAAAACAAGCAATTTTAAGGATGAACATCGGACTGAACACAATCACAGACGTTGTGCTTTTAGAATGAGTTATGTTTTGTAACTGTTTCCTGATGAGTTTATCCGTCCACACATCTCTGCTGTCGCACTGATGAAACTCCAGGTAGTCACTGTGTTATTTGCCAAGAAATTGTTCCAGCAAGTACCTCGCTGCAAAACTGCAAATGAACCTTTTTAACATTTCTATTTGCACAGATTAAAGAATCGAGATACAATGTGCTAATTAGTGAGATTTACAGTTGTTGGTAGGTGCATTTTGAGAGTGGTATGGATCTTTACATCTAACCAAAGAAAGCAAATTAATGCATTTCCAAAATGTCAAACAAATCTTCGAACGTGTGATCTGTATTTAGATCTCTGTGAGCACCTGAAAGCAGCATTTCACAGCCAAGATAAGATAAGATAAGATAAGAAGTGTGCTTTGTTATGCCTTTAATCACACCCAGCGATGATGTCACAGTGTACTGGAGTACACCTGTGCATCATCAAAAGGAGAGAAATCGAATCTCTCACTTCCACCCAACAAGTAGAAAAGTCACCTAACTGCATCTCTTCTGCTATCTCATACAAGCCCAACAAAACGTTACTGACCACGCCCCTTCTCTGGATCTTGAACGCTCCATGTTTATTGACTGGACGACAAGGTTCACCTTTCTAATTTGCATATTGAGATCCAACCACAATGTGTCCAGAATCATGGTGACACAAGCCCCCAATAATCCCAGGTGTAATTGCAAAAGCCAAATTGTCTTTGTGCATCATCACTGACAGTCGTAGTGTTGCACGACTATAATTTCTCTAAAATGAGACACATCAAATGTTAATATCAGGTGTGAGTTGAGCCTCACTCATGATGACAGTGATCTGACCAGTGTGGTTCATTATGAATGATTTGGCGTGACACTTTTTTTTTTTTTTTTTTCATCGTGGATCAAGATCTTAATTGGCGCACACCTGGCCTTCCTTCCTAAAGCCATAGTAATATTTCAACGCAGCGATGGTAAGAATGAGCAACTTGAACAGTGTTATTTCAGCACGGGATGATTTATTAAGCAGCTAAATTAAAGAGACAAGCACGTCGAGCTGCCGCGTGACCCCCAGCCAGACTGAAATCACAACCTCCTCTGACATGACGACGCCTCAGCCGGGGCTCCAGTTTTCAGATCTGCTTTTCAAGCCTTTACATCATCTCTAAACAATAGTTACATAATTGCATTTTAAAACAGGAAGAGCATCAAAACAAATGTCTTCGCACTTCTCGTTAGCACATCGCGTCAGTCATCAGCAGTGATCCCGCAACTAATGAAGCTTTTAAATGATTTACTGTGATCTGTCAAGTCTTTGCGGCTGTCGTGTGAGTGTGTGTGTGTGTGTGTGTGTGGTCCATACAGTACAATAGGCCAATGCGTGCACAAATACCTGAGCACCTTCTCTTGTCAGAGCTTTGTTGTATCGTATGTCTGAAACTAAAATGTAAGGTACTTCAGGAAAAAAAGAAAAGAAAAAAAAACGTTGCCATGGAAACAAAACACAGAGCCTGGGTTGGGATCAAAACGAGAGTGAGTGAGAAATAGATTGGAATGGATGTAGCCAGACTTTTTTGTTCCAGGCCGATGCTTTTGTTAACACTTTAATAAAAGGATTGCTTAATGATCATCAAAGTGAGAATTCAGATTTTTTTAAAAAAAGAAAAGACAACGACCCAACCACTTATTTCCGTTTTCATTTGTCTCTCAGTGCCTCTAACTCCACCCATCTCACATCCCTCCATAACGACTGTGGATCAGATGATTTATACACTGATTCTGAATGAGCCTTTGCACATGCTGCCGCCCACATTTCTCCACTCCGTGCATGTTAAGTGTAAAAAGGAGCAGGTACGGTGTATTATGTTTGAGAAGTGAAATTTGGTCTGTATTCAAGTTGAAGAGTGCCATTTTCCAAAATGGGAAAATCTGCTCTGGGCGCCCGCTCTTACCAAATAATAGATAATGCAGCATGCGGAGTAAATCCGTGCGCGTGTTAAAAATATAGGAGCTTTCCAAACCCGTGTAACTGCTTTATTCTGGGTTCAGAAATCTTGTCCAAAGGCTTTTTTGCGAGTCGCTGTGTCGACTTCTTCCGCCTATCTTCTAAAGGCGAGAACAGACAAGGTGCTTTAAAATGAACAGGATGTAATTTAATGGCCAGGTCACAGACACTCAGTTGGATTTATTGGGTGTAACTCGCAGTAAATCTCTAATGATGCTGTCGGAACTGAAGCCGCTTTCCTTCAGATGTATCTCATAGTCGAAGAGGAGAAAGTGTCAGCAGGTGTAACCATGAGAGATATTTTCCACATGATGAAAGGGCGACGGTCGCAGCACATGTAAACAGCTGCATAGCGTGACATTGGCGTGAATAGCCTATTTGGCCTTGTAGCCGAAAGAAACAGGAGCTTGAATGGAAGCAGGTGTACTTGAATGGTTAAAGGTAACACTTTGATGGTCGAAGTAAACAATGAATTAAAGATCCAAGATTAAGGCAGTTGAATATGTCTTTAATGTTCAGAGTGTAACTGTGTGATTCCAGATACAGGTGGATTCTACCAACTTGATATGGCAATGACATGGTGGTTTGAGAGCATCATGTTTCTCTAAAGTTCTTATGAAGTTCAATCTTTTCATAGATGTTTCAGCAGAATGTTTGTTAAAGTTAAAGCAAAAGATATTGGATGACATTAGATGATGGAAGAAAAAAAAATCGAATTTTTCATTTCAGTTCTGCTTGTTGCGAAACAAACTATTATTGTGACAAAACAGTTTTTTTTTCATCAAAGGAGAATTTGTATGAACTGCATCTACAGATAAATAGATTTCTGTCAGCGACTACAGATGAGAAATCTGTTCTTGGCTAATTCTGGCACATTTGCAGCGAAATTTAATCATATATATTTTTCCTATGAGATACATAAATTCATTAATCAGATACAATAATGCATGTAGTTATTTCATTGTTGATTGACACAGTTACAGACGGAGTCACTGCTGCTGTATGTTGATGTATGTTTTTATTGCACCACATGCAACAGTCACCAGCTTTATTAGTGCAGGAAGTTTAGATGAAGGAGGATTTGAACTTGTGCCCTGGTCACCACTGGAGCCTCTTCCTCTCCCAGTAAAGTGTTGTGTTGCAGACCTTGTCTTTAAATTATAATCATGATGTATTTACTGTATACTGTTAGTCAGCACTAATCTGCCCTCTGTGGCCAATCCTGCAAATTACAGGAGAAAGGATTAGTCTGACCCACTCAGATCCGTGTCCCATGTGTGAGTAAATATAAAAGAATCAGGATAAAAGCAAACAGTGTGTTCTCACTGGGAAAGTCTAGAAATATGATGTTTTGGGGGTCAAACTGCTTTTAAGTCCCAACACCACTTTGGAGTCTCTTTGGAGATTAAGGAAGTAAATGCTTACATTGCGCAGGGGATTCTTGCTCAGCAAATTGTGAATGAGGTATAATGTGAACACAAGCTGCAGTAAGTGGCTCGGTGTAAACATAATGCTTAGTAAGAGTTTATCACTTGAACGGGAATCTTCAGAGAGCTTTGTTTTTTGCTGTTCACAGATCACTTGATAATTTAACTTGACTTTATGTCTCGTTTATATTATTTTATTTAACTTTTTCACTTAGAAAAATGCTGTGGTTTGTCGGACTGTACCAGAATTAAGAATCAATACTTGTTAAATATAGTACGCACGGCTGCCCAGAAACACTGCAGTCCAGCACTCGTGAGGTGAAATCATCACATTTCCAGACAGTCAGAGAAATAGAGGTGTGTGTGTGTGTGTGTCCTGGTCAAGGTTCAGTCTTAACGGTCAGATTTTTTATTGCATGTTGCTCCAGACAAGCTGTCAGCCAAATGGACGGCGGTAGAAGAAGTGGAGCGAGCACCTGGTTTTAAACCTGCAGCGCGGAGCCTTTGTCTCCCCCTTCAGGCTGTGAGAGTATTACACGCTTTTGTGCATATGATGCTATAGACTCCATCACTCTGTTGGTTGCAACCTTACATTGCTGGGTGACGTAAAATGCCCCCGTGGAATGTCGGGTTTAATCTGAGTTGTGTGAACTCGTAGATGTTCATTTATATGTAAAAGTCACACACTACAGCTTTAAAGTATATTAGCTGATTTTACTAGTGTTCACTGATGTCATGATTTCCTCCATTTTCATCACCATTAGTTTTATATTTAGGTCATTTTGAGATACATTTATAGCCGACGTCTCGATAGATGATTTGAATCATCAGCATTCAGGGGTCGTCCTATTGGGTTGTCGTGTGACCACACATTAAGTTTCAAACATAAAAAATTAGGCATTTTCACAGTGTGCGCTTTCTGTACTTTGGGGAGAAAACAACAGCTGCAGCTACCTAAAGCAGACAAAGGTTTGGTTGATTTCCAGCAGAAATCTCCACTCCCGCCCTAATGAAACCCTCCAATGGAGGATGTAATAAAACACATGTTCTCTCTGAATCTTATGACTCCAGATTGGCATCAAAAGGACCAAGTGTTTTTTTTCTATTCAGCCTAAGGGTTTAGGATCGTACACCAACTCACAGATTGCTTGTTTTTCTGATCTCACTGTCTGTAGCTAAACCCACTGAAACGCCCCAAACTTAAGTTGTTGTTTTTTACCATAAGACTGATGCCAGTTGAGTCTTAAATCACCGTTCTCTCCTTGGCACAATCTGCTCCTCCAGGAGAAGCTAATTAGTTTGAGGGACATTATATTCTGAAGCGAATCTTCATATCACTGTTCTGAGGCCTTTTAATTGAGATGGCTACAGTTATGATGCATACATAATGACGGCGTAACCTCGAGCCGTACGGGGCATCACCCATGATAGCTGATGTTAATTAACACTTCTTGCAGAGTAACAAATACCTATAAGAAACTGTGACGGCAGCAGGCAAGCTGAATGAACAATGTTTGAAGAAAGCCAAGGTTCACAAGCTCATTCAACGTCTCCGAACAGAAGAAGAATTCCTGGAACAGTTCAGTCAACCATTAACTTCACTCTCTTGATATTACAGGAGCAGAAACATCATTTACTTTAATTATGTGTCGCTCTTGTAATTTTCCTGCATGTTTAAAATTTCTACAAATGAAAAAGTTTGCCGTTATGTAACCCCTGTTCAAAATGCAGCTTTAACTAAATTTGACTTGCTTTTCATATAATTTCAATCAAGTGTCAGAAGTGCTCTTGACACCTTTTAATGTTGCCCCCCCCCTCCTGTGATAACCTTTTCATGTAAGATCCTCACTCTGTCAGATTTTATTTCAAGGACTCTTCCATCCAGCCTGCGCAGTTTGATTTGGTCGTTTTGAAGCTGCGGACTTGGGCGAAGAGACGCCGGCGCGGTTTCATGTCTCTGCTGAGCGACAAACACCTTTCGTGGTCTTTTTCCCTTCCCTTTTGCGTGGGTTGAACAAAATGTTAGGATTGCAGACAGAGACAGACGGGCAGGCGAAAAGATTGCCTTTTGGACAGGTAAATGAGAGAGAAGGAAAGGACAGAGGAGATGAGGATAAAAAAGGAATACAGATAAAGGTAATATGGAGAAAATGGAGGGTTCTAGATGCCACACATGTCTGAAGGGGAGGGACGGAGAGGCCGATGAGAAAACAAGAAGAGGGCGCGAGGAGGAGAAAGAAGATGAGAGAGAGAGGGAGAGGACAGATATCAGGGGCTGAAGAGAGGCAGAGGGATAAATGCACTATTTGAATTATGTAAAATAGCTGCGTGGGAGAGAAGAGGTGTGCGTCTGTGTGTGTGTGTGTGTGCGTCTGGGACTGTGTGACAGAAGAGGCTGAGAGAGGGAGAGAGCAAAAGGAAAGAGACGGCATGATCAACGTGAAGAGTCAGGGCGAGATCGGCTGCGACGCCGGAACAACACACAGGAAATAAGCACAAGCGAACGAATTTATGTTTCTCATGAGGTGATCATTGCTGTAGATCTTTCTTTGATGGGGCCACGCGGTGAGAGAAACAAGGGAAGGAAGAGACGAAAGGGAAACAGAACAGAATGTGCACAGACGTAAAGGCTTTGATATCGTAGGTGGACACCGAGGATTTATTAGACGAGAGAGTATTTCGTCTTCGTTTGAAAATGTGCAACAGGTTTTTGACTTCTCAGGACTTTACGTATTCATGTGGGCAAGAATTTATACTCCTTCTCTAGTCATTTTGATTGTATGGTTGTAGGCAGTGATTTGTTTTTAACAGGGGGAGCGGCCCACAGGTTTATCACCAGGTTTATCATATAGGCCGATATTATAATTTTTGATTTAATAGACACATTATAACGCTCATTTTTCAAAACACACAGTTTCAAGGTTATAAGACTTCACCTCAAATTACAACCCTGGTTCCAAACATTTCACAACTTTCCCAGTCTGTTGTTGCCATTTTCTTTATTTTCCCATTATGGTTAATTGCAGTGAATTTATATCATCATGCAATGTCATTTATATGAAATTTATATTAATCATACAGTTTAAATCATAGTAGTGATTTACACAAAGAAACATTGGAAGCGGTAGAACAACTCAAAACTAGAATCCAAAAGTTTTCTTTGCTCTTGTGCAACAGATTCAACGAGGGTCTCTTAATAAAAGTACTCATTGACATTACATGAGGGTCATCTCTCCGACTCCCTGCACTGGCGACAGAACAAGATGCTGCTGTTCCTTGTCAAAAGTCAGTCAGGGAACTCCTTTATTCACTTGGCAAGTCGCCCTGATTTTCATTTAGCATCACTTTAAAAAAAAATTTCTTCCTCATGGGCTCATTTGGTGTTTTGGTTGATAACTTAGCATCATTTTCTCATGCCACTGGCTCATAGGTATATACAGTAGATAAAGCTTGTGAGATGTCTCTGGCGCCACCATGTAGTTCTGACTCGTTAAAATAATGGAAAATGCCAGACTTTTTGTGCTTTATGTTCTAATAAAGGAAAAACTGCAACTAAACAGTTATTTTACAATATTGCATTTTTTACTGTTACAAACATGTTGGATTTGATATTTCACAATAACCTATGCTTATTTATAAGCTTACATGGTAAACATCAGGAACCTGATTTTTAAGCGCACGATAACCTACAATGACCAAGTCTAGAATACCGATGTGGTATCGATTCACCTCACACTCAAGCATAGTGAAGCTGTATCACACTGGTGCTGTTATTCATTGGTTGCACAGGCCGTGTTTGCGACATGTGTCACGCCGTTCAACCCTGAATGATGTAACTGCAGCAGCTGAATGCTTTACGGTCAGTGCAGGTTAATACCTTCAGTCACATTGCTACCTGCTTTACTCGCAGGTTGCACCAAACACCTACAGTGAAAAATCTGTAGTCATGTCTCCAACGCAACATTCAGCTACTGATATTTCATCACAAACCGCCAGATAAAGAGGTCGGCTGTAAACAACCCCTCTGCCCCCTCACTCTCTCTGCCACTCGGGGATGGAGAGGGGGGATGGCTGGTTAACAGGGCGGTTGTCATCCTCCCTCAGATCACCGACCGGCTGTAGGATGGCGATGTCAGTCTGTCTCTGATATCCTAACAATGTTGGATGAGTTGCCATGAAATTTTGTGCAGACATTCGTGGCCCCTAGAGGATGAATCCCAATGACGATGGTGTTCCTCTTAGTCTCCATCCAGCTTCACCAGTGTGGCTCAATTTTGCAATTTCATATGATACAAGCCGGTCAGAGATGTATTTTGTGCCAAACCATTTATAGATTTATGGACACAGTGTGAGCTTTGAGCATTTGTGGCTGTCTGACAAGTCACTTTCATCATAAAGTGCATGTACAGGAATTTGCCTTGAGGACACTGGTGCAGACACAGACAGAGAGTACAGACATTTTATTGAGTTGTTCAACATTTAGTAGAAGGACAACATGGACGGGGAAGATGTGCAGGACAGAAACAAGCGATAGCTGCAGTGTCTGTGTACGTTCAGCAGTCAGTCTGGTTCTGATGTAATCTGTGGGTAAACAGGCCAGGTCAGCCCGGCCTGCTGTGTTTCCTGTGTTCTCTGACTGTGCGTTTACACTCTCTCCGTCATCCATCAAGCGCAGAGCAGGAGTTTATTCCCTAACTGACCAATTCAGTGCATTAGGCGCCGACTCGCTGACGGAAGTCAATAAGTGCTTTGTTTGTTTAATGCTCGCTCCTCTCTATCCATGCATCTCCCGGTCCCTCCCCTCTCCCCTCCCCTCAACGTGCAGACTGTTAACATTCACCTCTCCTGACGCCCAGACAGAAAATCTATCCCTCCAATAGTCTCTCGCCCACTTCGTCAACCTCCTCCCCTCCACGGATGAAGGTGTGTTTGAGCTGCTGTGTGTGTAGCGGCGGCGGCGCCGGTGGACGGGCGTGACCCTGCGGGGTTTTATTTCTGGCTCGCTCACCTTCGACCTCTATCTAGCTCTCATATTCTTCCCTGCCCTCTTTCATTCCTTCAGGCAGATTGTCAATAACAGCTCTCCTGAAGCTGTTTATTTCCACAATGGCCTCGTCTCTTTCTCTCCCCACGTCCTCTCGCTCTACCTGTGTCTCTGCGCCGCGGCTTTCTGTCCCTTCCTTATTTTACCTCCGATGTTTCTCTTCCGATGATGTGTATTAGTGTCTTACCTGTCGACCTCTTCTCTCTCTCTCTGTCCGTTAGATCATCGCGCCCGGCGGAAGAGTATAGCCACCGGGAAGCAGCCCAGCATGGAGGTCCCTCCCACTGCCCCCCTTCAACCCTTCCGACAATCCGTGAGTAACCCCCCCTGTCCCCGGCCTCGCTCGCTGCCTCCGACCCTCTCGCTGTCCCTCCACCCTTCTCCCGCCCTGGGCCCGCCGCACACCTGCGGCCGCCGGGCCAGCGGCACCCCGCCTCACCCCTTCCCCCTCTCCCTGGCTGTCTCCCCCTCCCTCGCCTCGTGCCAGCAGCAGCAGCAGCAGCCGCAGCAGCAAAAGGGCTCCAAGAAAGGGCCCGGCACGCCCCCCCTGCCCCGCTCGCTGCCCCTCTCCCCATCCCTGTCCTTCACCCTGCCCCACTCGCCTGCCGCCTCCTCCTCCTCCCCCCCCTACTTGTACTGGGGCGGAGACTGGAGGGCCGCAGGTTCGAGTCCAGTGGCGGGAGGAACGTTAATTGCACCACTGCCCCCTTTTGAGGTATGTGACACAAACATGGCTGAAGCAGAGACACTGGCTACGTTCACATGTGTGTTTGAATGTTCAGATGACTGGGTCTGTGTGAGAAAAGCGTCAAAACATGGAAACATCTCTGTGGTTTCTGACGTCTGTGTTAGCTCATATTCACAGCATTATGAGAACATCTTAAAGGGTCGTACCAGAGACTATTTTCCAATGCATGCTACAAAAGATTTTTTATACTTTTCCAAGCAGCCATTGGTTTTCATTCATTTCCCAATGGTATGAACTTCAATTAGCAGCCTCTCACATACTTTAAGTTGTGTAATCTGCATGAATGTTTGTCAAAGTTACTTCACCCGTTTGTTAATGCAGTTTAAGTGCAGGTTGATTTAAAAATGCCGCACTGCTTTCTGTTGATTCATTTGCTTGCAGAATTAAAACCTCATTAATGACATAAAATAACAGACCTTCATGAATATGTACAAAACAAGAAAAAAAACTCTCCAATTCAATCAAAAGTACGAAATGAAACAAACAAGACAAACTGGAGTGGAATGAAGAAACATGCAATCAAACAGGAAAAGGCCATAGAGAATAAATTAAGTAAAAGGCCAAATGAATAATGTTGCCTTTTATATCTTATTATTATGCTCACAAACACACTTTTTCACTGAATAATTATTTATGTCATGATGATTTATTTAGTTTGAGTCTGTCTGTGTTCTTATATTCTGTTCTCTTTTTATTGTAAAGCGTTATTATTATCATGTAGGAGATAAACAAAAGTAAACACATATTTCACTGTGATGAAATACACAACAAGTTTCAGAGAGTTTCATTTCATTCAGAGATGAAAGAAAACCTGTGGATGAGCAGGAAAGATATGGTTTACAAATGGTTAACTGTGATGTAAAGGGACTTGTAGTAAGAGGATTAAAACACATGAAACAGCTGGTACGATTCTTTAACGTCAACAAAAGAAAAGCAATATAGAAAAAAAGGTGCTGTTACTGTGACTCCTGGGATCATCATGTCTGTTTTTTATACCAGAGACGACTTGAGTCAAAGAGGGAGAGAGGAGCTGGCAGCGAAACACGTTCCGTCTGTGGACAGAAATAATCTGTTTATTGTTTTATTCATGGCAACAGAAACTCAATCACAAGGTATCAAACGTGCACATAAAAGGGCTTAAGGATTGTTCTCTTATTAAGTTTGTGCCCAGCGGTGTATGTTGCCCGTCTCCTTTCCATTATTTCTGCTGCTGTTTGCACACCGTCGCTGTGGCTGGAAATAGCAGGACTTGTTTTCCTCTCTTCACAGGAAACTGTTTGCTGCCCATTCACTGTCGCAGTATGAAAAGCAGCTTCCATGGACTTGAAAATTACAAAAGCCAGATAATCCATTAGAGTGAATGTGAAGCTTCGGTTTTTTCATATCAGTATTTCAGCTTGTCTGATTGGCTGAGGAAGCCTGAGGGGCGGGACGAGGGTCACAGTTTCAAACAGCTTCGTGGTTTATCCTACATTTTGTTCTGTAAAAATCACCTGACACATACAACAAGAAACATTGGCTGAGAAGTAAATCCTGAAAAGCTTATTGCCAGCACACACCTAAAAATGCCCAAATATTAACCAGTAACCAAATTCGTATCAGTGCACGTTCAGCAGACCAAAGCTGCAGGCAGTCATGTTACAGTCTGCCAACTGCCTGTTAGAGTCTTTTGATCCCTGATTTTCGTCTTTAAGGCAGCGCCTCCTCCCAGGCAGCCTGCTGTAGGTAGCCTTGTAAAACAGCACTGAGCGTGGGCAGAAGAGCTGTCTTAAGGACGCAACTCAGGGAACAAATGTCTCTTCTTTGGCTGCCGTTCCCTCAGTACTGCAATATTAAAAACAAAAAAAAGACACCATCACATTAAAAATGTCACAGTAAAAGTTAAATTAGGATCTTATCTGCAAAATGTACTTAAATCATCAAGTACTCATAGGGAAGGAAGGGAAATGTAATTCAAACATTGCAAATTGCAATTGCAATAATTTTTATCAATCAGTCTGTTGATTATTTCCTTCACTCATAAATTAAATGTGAGGTGAGTCATTCTAATCCAATATACTTTTTGTCAAATGTCTCTGTAAATGGGAAACAAACAAAATAGCTTCAATCAAGCCACAAAACACGATTCCAGCCAATCAGCAGCAGGTGGCGCTCATTTTAGATGATGTTGAGGTTGCTTCTGTTTGTTCAAATATCAATCTTTCTTATGAATGACTCAGCCCATCTTTAAGTAAAAAAAATGAAACAATTTTGATTATTTTTCCACAACCCGAAAGTGCCATCTTTAAATGTTTAATTATTTCCGAACAAAAGTCTAAAACTCAAAGATGTTCAGTTTATAATCACTGATTAAAAATTAAAGTATTAAATCCTCATGTTGAAGAAACTGGAACCAACAAATGCTTCACTTTTTTGCTTAATAAAACGACCCAAACAGTTATTCAATTATCACCAGAGTTGCTGATAAATCATACTAATCTCATACTAACAATACTAATCAACCAACCATTGCAACTCTACTATACTGTTTTATTATTACTGATGTGTAATTATGTATTAAGGTGTAAGTAGCATTTTACTGTTGTTTACATAATATAGCCTTATTATATAATATAGTTATTATGTAATTCATTATAGGAAAATCATAATCTGTAACAAAAGCTGTCAAGAATTACAAAACATTCCTCTGAAATGTAGTAGGGCAGAAGTATAAATACTCAAGTAAAGTGTCCGAGTACAACTGGTGTTGACCTCCCAAAATTTAGCCCAGAAAACTGATCATGTTTGACAATTAGTGTTTTAAAAATGAATGTCTTATCACATGTGGTTGCATAATATTGACAGACAATGAAACGTAGCCACAGAGGATGAAGCTGATGTTGCCTCTTTCTCACTCTTACCTCACTTTATGCTTTATTATGATCCAGACTCTTCTCTCTCTCTCCTCTTTCTCTCCATTGAATACTTTAACTTTTTGAGACTTAAGTGTCAGACGGAGCGGCTAATCAAATCAGATTTAGTCACGCAGGCTATTAACTGGGAACCAGCAGATGGAGCCAAGTCTTTAGTCATATCCTCAAGACAGGCTTCAAAGCCATTTGACTCACGCCAGATGACGAGGTGTCACTTCCCTCCAGTCATCCTCCCGCTGAATAATGCTGTCATGCTAAAGGTATATAAAGGATGTTACTGTGTTAGTGTTGAGGATGCACCTGAAGGCTGACGGGTGAAGCTTCTTTAGGGGGTCATCAGCACATGAGAAAAATGCTATTTCATGCATGCTCTGAGCTGGAAAGTTACCTTCACAGGCAGCGTTTCAAGGTTTCGAGTTTGAGCTTTGAATGTGACATATGTGGTCTATGATGTCATTGTTTAGATTTGAATATGTCATCAGTGGACTGACCATTTGGGTGAAAATGACAAGTGGAACAAATAAACAAATGAAATTATCTGAAATTTTTTTCAATTTTCTCACTTGCTGTCAAAGAATTAAAATGTTGTGAAAATGCAAGTTTCTCATACATCTAACACAAAGGTCTTGTTTCTCTTGGCCTCACCTTAAATGAATCAGTGCACAGGACTTTGTAGTAAGATCTGGTCGTGGTTAAATTCTGGGTCAGCTCTGTCCAGTCAGGTTCATGATCGGCACCATGGTCCTGTAAAATAAAGGGTCAATCCTAATAGCCACACTTGCAGCCCTGAAGTTAGACAATTTGTCCCATGTCAAATAATACAAACATAGAAGTTTAAGTTTATGACATGTTGGATTCAGCATCAACAATGTTCATTCAAACACAACAAAGTTATAATGTTTACCATCATTTCAAGTATACAAGTATAATAATAAGACAAGTATAATATCACGTATCAGACAGTGTCGAAATAGATATCTTATTCTTTTATTAATAACTTTGAGAAATATGTTGCATTTTCAAACATGTCCTTAATAAAAAAAAATAAAAAAAAACAGTAGCATTGAAAACTGTTCAATATGCAGCTGTGACACAGCTTTGACATGACATCTCACAGTTGCTGGTCATCACATTAACAACACGTCTGGTGCAGCAGGCGACAGTCGGATAAAATAGTGACTATCAGAGCAGGAGATGGAAAGATTCGACACGTTAAACACAGCCCAGAGAAACTTTTCTCAGCCCTCAGCGCTGTCTGACAGGACTGAACCTGAGCTGACCAGTAGAACGAAAGTCAGGCTCAACACTGCTTCATGGACAAGAATCTACTTTATTTCTTCTTCAGATATGAGCCCATTTTAATTTTGAAGAAAATGAAAGAAACACATTTAATATATTATTGTATTTAACTGTATCAGTTGTTTCTGTTAATCTGAAAAGCGACTTTTCTTCTGAGTGAGTGAGAATTATTTAGGTTAATATCAATGCAGTATGATATTAAAATGATAAAATCAAAAATATATTAAAACCAATAATCCTCTCTATACTTATGATATTGGAGATTGTGCGGCTCAGGTTGACGAAAGAATTCCTGTGCAGGGTTGGCATCGTCTAAAAATATTTTAAGGACCACTGTTCTACATTACTTGATATAATTGCTTTATCCGTCATCTGATTGTGACTTTAGTACTGTGCGGTTGATTCTACTTATTTAAGCCACTAAATCCTCCCAGCCTGATTGCTCCATGTACAGTATTTACTTGAGTGACTGGAGGTCCTCATTAATCAAGCGCCCCCCACTGAGCTCTGATGAGTCGGCACTTGACTCCTCTCGAATGCTGCAAGTGTGGGTACTGGGACTGACCCCCGAGTTGTAGTCTGCCTTATCAATGACTAATATCCTGTGTCTCAGACTGTGTGATTTGATCATGTAAGGAAGCTCATGTAGGACAAACTGCACCCCTGTGTGAGACTTGGCTGCTGAGCTTGTTGTTGGACTGTGTGGCTCACCACTGCCCACCACAGGATCTGTGACAACACTGCAGCCACATGTGTGGGTGTAGGATGTCTTGCTGATAATAAATTTACCTTGTGCTCTCCCCCACCATGCATCACGTGTCTCATGTGTGCGTCCCCATCTAATTTACGTGTCTCTGAAACACACAAACCACACCGACTCCATGGGCTCATCTGTCTGTCAATCACCTCCGACCATACCTGACTTGACCCATCTATTCCAAACTCACCTCCACCACTTCTCCATCGTTGCACATCCTCCCTCTCCTCCTCCTCTGTTTGCCCCCATTGTTGCTCTCCTCCTCCACCCGCTCCAGAGTTTCCTCAGTAGAAGGTTGAAGGGCTCGATCAAGAGGGCTAAGAGTCAGCCCAAACTGGACCGAACCAGCAGTTTCCGCCACATGATCCTCCCCCGCTTCCGCAGTGCCGACCAAGACAGGTCAGTGAGTGTGTGAGAGCGATTTCAAGCATCCGTGTGTGTATTCAACTGCTGTGTCTGGCTCTTTTAATCTACACTGTGGAGTTGTGTTAATGTATGAAATCTGTGTGTGTAAATGGGTTGGCATCGTTTCCATCTACTTACAATCTAAAGCATCTTTCAGAGGTGGAGGAAGTACAAATAAAACAATGTATAAATACTCACTAATACAGCCAATATCATCTATCAATAATATCAATTAATTAAAGGTTTTAAATTATTTGCAGTACATCAAAAATGTTGTCCCAACTTCATTGGAATTGGGTTGTAAGTAAAAGTCATGCATTCCAATTTCTGATCAAGTAAAAGTGTTACCAGCTAAGTGTACTTAAAAGTATCAACAGTAAAAGTACTCTTTCAGCAGAATAAGGTCCCCTGTGACTTTATGAATTATTAGAAGTGACATTATTTTTAACACTTGTGCATCAATGTTTAAGCAGCGTTTCGAAGAGTTAAAGAGGAGCTGCTTTAAGTTTAGTTCAGTGTTTCCCAACCTGAGGGTCAGAGCCCCTCCTACGGGTCACGAGATTAATCTGAGAGGTCATGAGATGATTAATGAGAAATACAACACATGTCTACTACACCGTTCTTCTTGGTCTAGTCATTGAATTTGCTTTAAAAAAAAACATTGGATAATTTGACCACTTTAGGCCTCAAACTGTCATTTAAATGAACCCATGTGAGAAGATTAGAGGTGAAATGTCTCCTTCATGAAACTTTAAACAACTGAAGATATCTGAAACATGACAAGAGGCCCCCACTCTGCTTTTATAGTGAGAGGCCACGAGTCAAAAAGGTTGGGAACCACTGGCTTTTATCTTTAACAACGTCGTGAATTATGTAAGCGTATATGATAAAATCATAATCTGCAAAGCAAATGGTAACTACAGCTGTCAAATGAATGTGGAAGAGTATAAAGCACAGTAGTTTTCTTTGACACACAGAAAAGAAGTAGAAAGTAATATAAATTATAAATACTCAAGCAAAGTACAAATACCTCAAAATCATCTCTCTTTGCTTTCTGTCTCTATCTGTCTTAATCTCCCTCCATCTATCATTGTTATAAATTGCTTATTTTACACTCTCAGGTCCCACCACAGTGTCACTCACAATTAAAACAGTCAGCACTCTCTCTGCCGGGACAATGAAAAAACTTGCCTCCTCTCTCCGTGGCAGACAGCAGACAGCCATATGGCGGCTGTACAGACCATAATGAGTCAGTGGGAGATTCGCTTAATTATACCTCCTCTGCGTCGTGTACGTAGCCGTAGCAGCGTTCTTCAGGCGAAGATGTACACGATTAATTTTAGAGGAGAAAATTTCCTCAGAGTGTTGGTTTGGCAGAAGTTTGCGCCGTAAAAGTTTTAATTTTAAGAGGAAGAAGAAAATAAATGAAAGAATGCATCATAGGAAAATTGAAGAATTCAGTTGTCTACTAATGTTTTCTAGCTGTTGAACAATTAGGACGAGCTACGTTGGAAGCCTTTGTAGTTTTTACGCACTTCTTTCATTGAGTTTTCTCTTTTGCACAAAAACATCTTTCCCTCCACCTTGATGAATGGTAGAGATGTCATGAGAGGAATAAATGGATTTTACATAAATTTGCCTAATTAGTAAACAGCACTTCTTTAGTAAAGGAGATGTCGTCAGTGTTTTGTCTTGGGCTACAATCGATTCATCAAGCGAGAAACTGGGAATAGAGGAAAAATGACTGATTAATTAATAGTCTCAAATTAATCAATTAAGTCAAGTTAAATTGCTTTAATTTTGTCCCTTCAGTTGATGTGGGAGCTCTCACTGGATGGCCGAGGCCGAACTCAAACTTGTGTGAGCAAGGTCATCCTGATCATCTGAACGCAGGGCAAAAGTGCACTCAGGAGAGCGTAAAACCTTTTCTGAGCCAGGTGTCTGCTGAGGTGCGTTTCCACATGATTTATTCATTTGGGAAGGTTGCGGATGTCTATTATCGCCGGCTGGTCAGAGGAGACTCGGAACGGACAGAAAAAGTCAAGAACCTTGCGAAGTCGAGGTTGTTTTCCGACCTCCTGGATGTTTTCTGTCAGGAATGTTGGCGAACATCTGCAGCTTTGTTCATTATTATTCTCTCTCTTTTTTTCAATGCTTATTTGTCCGTGGAGGGTTTTTGCTGAGAACACATTCCTCACTCACTTTTTTTCCTTTTACAACATGGACTGAGATTCATGCAGCCGTAAATGTGCCTCCGAGCTCCCAAACAGCCTCTAAAACTTGCAATGATATATATTTTTGCATGTTTTTTCAATAATTACTTTTAATTGATTGTTCCTGCAAATGCTAATAGGTCCCAGAGTTTCCTTCACTGATAATACTGTAGGTCACCCTGACGTATAACTCTGTAGCACTTACATGATTATAGTGTATATATTAGCCTAAAGCAGAGTTTCAGTGTCCAATTTAGAGCATTTTCTGTCCTTCAATAAATAATAGATTATCATTATCGATTAATCAATCAAGTGCTCTTTCAATTAATTCGTAATTGTGTTGCCTATAAAATGTCACAAAATAGTGAAAATGGCTGCAATGAAACCTAAAGCTGTTGAATTTGCAGTCATATAAAGAAGAGAAAAGCAGCAAATAATCACACTGAGAAGATGCAGTTTTGCTGGATAAATGACTGAGATGATCAATTCTTTCAGCCTCACATTAGTGTAACACGAGTTAAATCGTATAGGAGCTGCAACTAATCCATCTGTTACTTTTGTGCTTTAATCTATGAGGAACAAGTGAAAAATCACTTCTTCTGAAAGCTCGTCTCCAGTTGTCTTGTTTGCCTGACTGAAATCCTAAAAATCCCATTCGATTTAAAATGAATCAAAACAGACGAAAACAGAAGCAGCAAATGTTTGTCCTTTTTGCTTGATTAAATGGCTTCAGAATCGCAGTGGATTTAATTTTCTGTCGAAGGTCTACTTGACTAATCGTTGCAGCTCTTCTTACGTGGCTGATTAGTTAAACTTGTGTCGTGTTGGTTTTCAGACTCTTCTGCTTTCGTTCACGGCAGTGATGCACAAAACCCAGGTTTTTTGCTGATCAAATCCTTTTTTTAGTCGTTTTTCCTCAGATGTGTGGTTCTTTAGTTGTGACGTGTGTGTGTGTGTGTGTGTGTGTGTGTGTGTGTGTGTGTGTGTGTGTGCATGTGTGTCTTGTCTTTTCATGTTTGACTCTTCCTGCATTTGAACTCCCCACTGAGACCTCGCATAGTAGACCTTCTTTTACCTCCGGCGCTCTCTCTCTCTCTCTCTCTCTCTCCTCCTCAATCCCTCTATCCCGCCCGACCCTCACACATCCTCCTTCCTTCTAATCCGTGCTCTCACTTTCTTCCTCCAAAGGATCCACTGTTTACATAATCAGCGTGATTTCCTCCGAGAGGTCTTCTCTCTCGATCCCCTCCACCCCTCACCCCTTCCCCTCCGAGTCTCTCCTTCCTCTCACATCTCATGACCTCCCCCACTTTCTTTCTCTCCTCTGTATTCCCCCTCAGTCTGACTCACTCCTTTGGGTCTATTTTTATCTCTCTCTCTCTCTCTCTCTCTCTCTCTCTCTCTCTCTCTCTATGTTTCTCTACCCCAGTCCCTTACATGTAATCATTGCTCTTTTGATGAACGTTATGATTGAACCCAGACAACAGCAGTGCAGGGGAGAAGCAGAGAGTCGGACGCATCACTGAGGATCTACACTATCTTTTCCATCTTTCCTTTTTTCCTCATTTCATCCCCCTCTTTTCTTCTCTGAGGGTCTTCGTCACCACTCACCGTCCCTCCTCGCTCTCTGGTCAGACTCACTGTGTCATCATGCCTCTGTCTTAGTGGCTGTCTGCTCGAGCCAGTCCGTGATTTTTCCATGCAAACATCTGTGTGTGGGAGTCAGTGTGTAGGTGAGCGTGATGGACGGGCTTCAGCGGAAACCCTGTTCGCTCGTTAGCGTGAGCTCTTCGCATATGTGTGTCAGGATTAATGATATTATTAAGAAGCATCTTAAAATACTGTGTGGAGTTTGTAATGTTTTTTGCCTGGAGGGAACAGACTGGATGAATCTGTACCGACAGCTAAAAAATAATATTAAAAAAAATTGTAATGCTTTGTGAAAGAACATCCTTTTGATTGTGTGTAATAGCTGGCATGATACAAACAAGTCAAACAAGGCTATAATGAGCATTTATGCGAGTGCTGACTCATGAATATGAGTCAGTTTTTGCCGTCCATTCACTCCACTGGAGTTTTTTTAAAATTCAGCTAATGAACCTCGTGGCATTAGAAGTTTGCTCAGTCACTTTACAGCTGTCTTTTCAATAATTCCGAAAAATTCCTATTTCTTTTTTTAGCCTGAAGTGTAGCATCTACTCCTTCTCTTTCTTCTCTGCTTAGTGATGAACCTGATAATGGCTTTGACTAAATGATGAAAAGTCAGAAATCTTATAAAGTCAGTGTAGAGAACATCTTAGCAGGACCAACTGAAATGTAAAATATGTGTCGGGATTTAACTAAAATGAAGCAGAAATATGCGGTTTTGATAGATGTAGCAATTGTTTCCTGGTTATTCCTGCAGGTGAACAGTGGACGTTTTCACATTGTTACCTCCGAAGGTTATGTTTTTGCCAGCGTTGGTTTGTCTGTTTGTCTGTTTGTTTGTTTGTTTGTTTGTTTGTTTGTTTGCAACATAACTCCAAAAGTTACTGACAGATTTTGATGAAATTTTCAGGAAATGTTCTTTCTGGGACAAGGAACAAATGAATAAATTTTGAGGTGATGCGGAAAAACCGCCATTACGCAAATGTGGGTTTTTGGGTATAACTATTAAACTAAAAATGATATCAATGTGAATCCGCGGTCATGTTGTTATGGTCCAGGAATCCATTGAAATAGATAAATCAAAGGTAGGACTAATATTTTGGGGTGTAAGTCACAATAAACTGGGGGAACACTGCTGCTTATTGGCAGAGGTCTGTGCTCTCCGAGTGCTCTTCTAGTTGTGTTTGGAATATTTTGTGCAATTTGCTAATATTATTCTTCGCTATATTCTTCTAAACACACCTTTCTTGTGTTGCTTGCTAATTTTTTTGTCACTAGATATTCATAACATAGATACTGGGTCCCTTAATTCAACATGTGCAGGACTTATACAGCTGTTAGTACTAAAAGATAAATATGAAAAGACTCTGTTCTGTATTTTGCAATTTGCATCCATTAACAAGACGATACAGAAATTTCCTTTAGCTTAATGTACACAGACCTGAAGCTGAATATCACGTTCAATAAGCCTCCCCCTCTCCACATCTAACCACGAATGTCACTCCTCCCAGGACCCGTTTGATGCAGAGCTTCAAAGAGTCCCACTCCCATGAGTCTTTGCTGTCTCCCAGCAGCGCCGCCGAGGCGCTGGACCTCACCCTGGACGAGGACGCCATCATCAAGCCCGTCCACTCGAGCATCCTGGGACAAGAGTACTGCTTTGAGGTGAGGACTGAGCCGCACGGTGTGAACAAAACACCGACACACTCACACACACCCAGAGAGTGCAGAGCAGCAAATAGCACCAAAAATGTTCCAGCCTGACAAAGTGACAGTGATGTGAGAGAGACTGATGTGAATAGAAAACACTTTTTTTTTTTTTACATATGAGAAAATGAAAGAAACAAGGACACAGAAATGAGTCCCTACATAATTTGCTGCAGGAGTCTGTCAGCTTTTTCCATCACCTTTCCATTAGTGGAACATGACAGAGGTTGAGAGTGAATACAAGACATTGTTTTGGCGCCTTAGTTGCAGTCTCCATAGTTACTAATGGCTGTGGTTGTTGAATTTACCATTGGCTATAACCTCAGGTGACTACGGCTTCGGGAACCAAGTGCTTTGCGTGTCGCTCAGCTGCAGAGAGAGACAAATGGATCGAGAACCTGCAGAGAGCTGTCAAGCCCAACAAGGTGAGGGGAGAGAAAGGGATGCGGTAGAGGAAGAAAAAAAAGGATGATCCCTCTGTCTGTGTGTCTCTCTCTCTCCTCCCCGTCTCCCGTTGTTGTCTGTTTTCAATAAGAGCGCACCGCTTCATTTCTCTGTGTGAACTCCATCCTCGTGTCTGTGTGTGTCTGTGTTGAACAATTGAGCCGCTTCTCCAGGCAAATATTAAAGCTGCACGAGGTGATGCTGCAGGGCAGAGGATCCGAATCGCTGCTTTCAAAAACTTTGATATCCACAAATCAGATAATGTGATGTCAGTAAATTACACACAGCGGGGTCGTGTTTACCGACCCAGCGTGTCTGTGATGCCTGATGCTAGAGGATACTGAGGGGACAGGAGACAAAAGATCCAGGTCCTGTCTCGCTGTGAGACTCATGCAAGAACCACTTCTAAGGACCGATTCGTTCTCAAGTGCCACATACAGGTCATTAAAGAGGCTTCTCAATTTTCTTGTACTTAAAATTTTCTCTCAAGTACAGACAAAAATTCACAAGTTGTCCAGCTATATACAAATAGTCTTCACAAGGGAAAACACACTGGAGACACACACTCATTCACACCTGGAGTCATAAGATACAGAAATTGAAAATGATACAGAAATTAACTACAAAATATATCAGTCTCCAAAGACAAAAACAAACTTAATGCAAAATTCATATTCTCGTCACATGACAATTACTTCTTAACATTATCCCATTTAATATCTATGTGTGACTGTCATGTCCCTTCAGTTATGGATGCAAGATTTTTTTTTTCACATCTGGCTGCATGCTAAATTAGTCCCTCCTTATTTCTGAACACTGTTCCATACAACTCTGATTCTAAAAAGGTTGGGACATTGCGTAAAACATAAATGAAACACAAAGGACAAAGACAATATATTTGATGTTTGACCTCATCAGCTTCAGTGATTTTTTTGTAAATATCTGCTTTATTCTGAATTTGATGGCAGCAACACATTTCAAACAACTTGGGATAGGAGCAACAAAAGACTGTGAAAGTTGTGGACTGATCCAAAAACACCTGTTTGGATCCTTCCACAGGTAAACAGGTTCATTGGTAGCAGGTGATAGGATCATGATTGGGTATGAAAGGTTCATCCTAGAAAGACTCAGTCGTTCACAAGCAAGAATGGAGAGAGGTTCAACACTTTGTGAACACATGATTGGATAAAGGAGATTAATACATGGAGTCAGGAAGACTTTGTAAAACTGTGGTCAGTAAACACATTTTTAAATGATTACATTCTGTTTTTACTACATTTCGCAACTATTTGTTTCATTTCATGATTTAAAGCACTCGTACAAACAGCTTCACAGAAAATAAAGCTTAGTTTAGGATGAGATTATGAAAATGTTCTTGCATGAGGCTCAATGTCACCATGTCCACATCTGACACCAGTTAAAGTTAACGCAGATGGGATCCTCTTCTTTTGTGCAGCTCTGTTTTAGCAGATGTGATGGTGTATTTCAACATAAAAATCTTTCCTAGTGCAGCTTTAAGGGGCTGTGATTTTATTTCCATCCTCACAGCTTTGAAAAAAACAACAAATCTCAGCCTTTCATATCGACTCAGAGTAAAACCAGTGTCCTAATTTTAACCCAGATTTCATATTCCTGTAAAATCGTACCGTATCTCCCCTCTCTGTTATTACAAAAAAAAAGTGAACAGGCATGTGAGATATGCCGCTTTGAAGGCGACCAGGGACTTAGAGTTATTAAGCCAGACTGAGATGAAACATCACTCGAGTTGAATGGCTCGTCCAGATGCTCAGGCCGCGGGGGTCCTGGCTGAGTCATGGAGCTCCAAGGACTCCGCACGGGGGCTCTCTCCAAAACCGTCCCCCTCCCACCCCTGAACAACATGCACCGTGCATCTCAGACCAGATGCATCGAGTGAGATAAGACTGACTGCAGAGACGAGGATTATAATTATGCTTCTTAACTTTCTGGAGCCTTTTAATTCCGTCTTTGAGCTTTGATTGTTTGCTTTTCAAAAGGAGAGCAGCCACTTCACCCTGCTTTTATGTTTAATTTTTTTTTTTTTTTTTTTTGGTAGTAAAATATAACAGAAAGTAGTGAAGATATGAAGACGGAGAGCTCCTGCTGGTGCTGCTGCACTGTGTGTGTGCACGAGCAAACTGAGCCACCAGATGCCCAACACGTTCAAACTCCGAGCTTCGGAATTAATTATGCCTTGTGTTTGGCGCTGCTTATCAAAGAGCATACAAATGGAGAACTTAAGGACTGTGGATCTAGCTGATGCTCACGTATTGAGCCGTCTAAATTAGGACTTAAATAGTCTGAAGCAAAACAGGGGGCTAACAACAATGGCATTTCGAGCCCAATTGAAATGACTCAGCCCGCGTTCGTCGAAACATCCCTCCGCAATCAACACGGAGCTCTCTCCTCCCATGGGGGATGCCAAATATAGCTTGGGCTCTGTGATCATGATTAGGAAGTGTAGCTGTCTGCAGAAACATCACCACCATTGTTTGTCCCAGCACACGTGCATTGTGTCATCTGTGTCTTTCTCGTTTAAGTGGGTTACGTTTCTCCATCCAGTCGGACCGCTGTGCTCCTCTTATCCTTCACGTCTCCTGTTATCTTTCCTGTGTCATGCTGTCGCCCGTCTCTGTATTCAAGTCCAGAGTTGAGAGCAATTTATCAAGCACAGCCTACAATGCACAGCCGCCAAGTCACCAGCCATTTCTTTCCTGTCATGTCTTCCGTTCTCCTGCAGGCTGACCTGCTGTCGCCCTTTGTTCACACACACTGTCTCTGCTTCCACGTCTCCGAACTTGTTTCTTTGCTGTTTGTCATGTTTTTTTCCTGCATCGTATCATCTTCTCTCGTAAAGCTTCTCATTGACTCTGATATTTGACGGACTTTGCCTCATTTGACTGGGCTTCGTCTCCACGCAGGACAACAGCCGGAGGGTGGACAATGTGCTCAAACTGTGGATCATCGAGGCCCGCGAGCTTCCAGCCAAGAAGCGCTACTACTGCGAACTTTGCCTGGACGACATGCTGTACGCACGCACCACCAGCAAGCCCCGCACCGACACCGTTTTCTGGGGCGAGCACTTTGAGTTCAACAACCTGCCAGCTGTCCGCAACCTACGCCTTCATCTATACAAGGAGACAGACAAGAAGAGACGCAAGGTAACGCTGAGGGCAAACCTGGAGGTCTGATGGTCGGGTCGTTACGACAGAATGAAAACCTGAAATATATATAAAAGTGAATTCTAAAGTGTCTCTAATTGATAATGTTGTAATAAAATTAATCAGTGTTAAATCAACGAGACAGTGTCAAAGGAGTTTCTCAAAATGAACATGGTGCAACATTTAGCAGCTATAGAGCCAGATATCTTCCTCAGGAGTTGGTGGAGACCAAAAACAGAGCTAAAAGAGAGTGAATGTTGAACTTGGATTCAGCAGCTGGCCACAAATACGACTCCAAATGAATGTTCCTGATATCAATGTATAAGGCGATAATGTTCCTGAAAGTGAATATTAAAGTTAGTAGAATATCTTTATTAACCCTGGCACACATTTGACATCTAACAACAAAATGAATAATTATTAGAGCATCAGTTCAACAAAAGCATATCGATGAGAAAATAATAGACTGTGAGGAGGTAAGATTATGCAAAATTCCTGCATTTTCATTCAGTGGCTGTATAATTAATTGGTCTGAAGCAAAATGGGGTTTTATCTGTAGTGGCGCTGCTTTGGTTTTTTGCTGTACGAACTTTAGAACAAAACATCCATAGTTTTGGTCGGAGGGACGTGGGAGTGTCTTCCAGCTGCAGCAAGTCAAGTTTAAACACAGAGCTCAAGAGATAGAAAAGCCCGAAAAATATTCAGAATTGATGAAGTAATCGTTGAGTCATTGCCATGGATCAACGACCCTATCAGCCCCCTACAGACACACAACAATATGGCCATTTGTGCCCCTTTAGGTTTTCTCCCTTTTAATAAAAATACATTTACTAAACAAAAAGAATGAATAGTGAGTCACAAATAACTATAATTTCTTCTCTCAATTTAGTATAAGAGTAGCAGCACCATAAAGAAAGAACTGATTTCTAGCTTCAAACGACACTCCAGGGATCCAGTGTTAGTGTTTCTGCTCATTATTTATTCAATGCTAAAGCTTCCAATGAACTTTTTTTTTTGACATTTCAGATTATTTTTATAAAATCCACACAGACGTCACGAGAGGCAGTTTTTCTTTGACAAGTACTTATCTCGACTTCTTTTTCTCAAAGGAAAAGAGCACATACTTAGGACTCGTAAGCATCCCCATCTCAAGCATCACCGGACGTCAGTTTGTGGAGCAGTGGTACCCGGTCATCCAGCCCAGCGTCCTCACCAAGGGAGCTGGTGTCGGAGGGGGTAAGATCATCAATGCATCCCTACGCCTCAAATCCCGCTTCCAGACCATGAACATCCTGCCCATGGAGCTGTACAAGGAGTTTGCAGAGTACGTCACCAATAACTACCGCACCATGTGTGCCGTGCTGGAGCCCGTGCTGAGCGTCAAGAGCAAAGAGGAAGTGGCCTGTGCGCTGGTGCATATACTGCAGAGCACGGGGAAAGCTAAGGTAGGGATACCTCGACATGACTAAAACAACAACAATCATGTTGAATAATAAAGAGCAATGGTTCAGTTCTCCTCTTCTGCAGGACTTCCTGTCGGACATGGCAATGTGCGAGGTAGACAGATTCATCGACCGAGAACACCTTATCTTCAGAGAGAACACTCTGGCCACCAAAGCCATAGAAGAGTACCTCAAACTGATCGGACATAAGTACCTCAAGGATGCTATAGGTGAGCCACAGCAGTGGGACGATGTTTGAGTTTGTCACTGTTTGAATTAAGTCTTAATTACAGAAAAAATCCTCCATAAGATACTCTCACCCACTTCCTCTCTCTATCTCATTGTTTTTGCTTGAAGAGATAGTTTTGGTGGAATTTTCTTATTTTCCAATATAACCAAAGTCAAACTGTGCATGGAGTTTAAATATACCTGCATTGATTCCTTGATGTCTGTGGGATCAAGAAGCACCTTTTCTCAAAACTAGTGAAATACAACTGCCCGATATTGAACATTTTGTTCCTTAGTGTCTTAAATTACACTGTAGTTTGGAACTACAATAGTCAACTTTAAACTACTATAGTTAACTTTAATTAAAAATTAAATAAATAATAATCCACAACACATTCTGTTCATACAAGTCAAATTATATATATTATTAAAAAATATTAAAACATCTGAACAAATAAACTAAAAAGGGGCAAACAAATAAAGTGAAATAATAAAAAAAGGATATAATGATGTAAATGAAATAGGAAATTAGTTTAAGTGAAAGTAAAATATATTAGCAAAAGTCAATAAAATCAAGGACACAAACTACTTTGAAGTGACATTAAAAAGGTGAAACCTGAAGGAATTTACAGAAGTTTCATGGCAGATATTTAAGGGCAGCTTGTTCCCTTTGGTCCATAGGAAGAGAGGACTGCGTCTAAATATGTCTTTGTCTTAACTGATGGTACATTTAATTCTATACTGTTCGATAGCCTCTGTAGCCGTTAGGAGGGCGAGACAGTCGGCGAAATATGGAGGTGCTAAACCATTAAGAGCTTTGCAAACAATAATGCAATTTTAAAATCAATTCTGAAAGAGACAGGAAGTCAATGCAGAGATGCTCTCTCCCACCTGTATTTGTTAAATCTCTGGCAGCTGCCTTTTGAAAAGCTGAAGTCTGTTCGCTGATTGTTTTTGGAAATCCAGTTAGAAGAGCATTGCAATAAAACAGGATCAATTTCTTTGCATGATATGGTCTGACTTTTACAGCATTTTTCCTCTGTTTTTCTCCTCATTTAATTGGTAGCAGTTCTTATATTTCCAATCTTTAATGTGTGAAGTGCTCCTTTATTTCTGAGAATTACTTTCTAGACACAGAACTGATATATTGATATAATCCAAACATTTTTTTCTACTTAAAAGTCAGTGTCTTGGCTTGTAAATGAAGCTAACTGCAGTTGCTCAAAGTTTTGCCTTTTACCTTCAGTACTTAGTTTATTGGCTAATTAACTTGCCACCCAGGTTTCCCAGCTTTGACTTGGTTTTGAGGTCATGACTCTTCGCCCAAAATGCATTTGGTCCCTTTAATTTGCTGGTGGTGGAACATTCTCTTGCTTTACCATGATGCATTTCTTTTTGTGCTTTTGGCCTGTGTTAGCAACAGTGAACAGATCTCAGTGAAATGTTCTTCTGAAATGTCATTTTGTAGGGGAGTTCATAAGGGCCTTGTATGAGTCAGAGGAAAATTGTGAAGTGGACCCCATGAGAACACCACCCTCTGTGCTCCCAGACCACCAAGCCAATCTCCGAATGTGCTGTGAACTGGCACTCTGCAAGATCGTTAACTCCCATTGGTGAGTAGTTAGCAAACTCCTGAAATTCAGCGACTTTAAAGATACATGAGACTTTGGATTCTTTTTTAGGGAATTGAAGAAACTCAGATTCTCCACAGTTGTGTTTCCTGATCCTGTCGTGTATCATCTTCACAGTGTTTTCCCTCGAGAGCTGAAGGAAGTTTTTGCCTCCTGGAGAGTGCGCTGTGCTGAGAGAGGTCGGGAAGACATTGCCGACCGCCTCATCAGCGGTTCCCTCTTCCTGCGCTTCCTGTGTCCTGCCATCATGTCCCCGTCGCTCTTCAATCTCACCCAGGAGTATCCTGATGAGCAGACGTCACGCACACTCACCCTCATCGCGAAAGTAGTGCAAAACCTGGCTAACTTCTCCAAGTCAGTTTGATTTCATTTTATTTACAACCTTTACATTTTGCATCCAGCCATTAACCGGCACACTGCTGTATGCTAGACAGGATCTAACAGGCAACAGTAAACTTTCAGTCAATACATATAATCAGATATAAAGGCACATAAGAGCTCAATTTAGTGTTACTATGTGAAGAGAAAAAGAATGCTGGCCATCAATTACATAAGATATTCAATTTTTAAAAAATATCTATAGTATTCCTTCCCTGAATTTCCTAAAATGCTTCCAATAATAATATGTGGGACCATCTTGGAATACAATAAGAAAATGAGGTTAGTTTATTCACATTCAAAACCTTTAATAACAAACAAAACAAGCTTGACTGAGCTCAACACAACAGTAAATCACAGTGTCATCTGCGTACAGGCATTAAACATTTGAAACCAAAAATGGTGAATATTGGTGGGCTAAGGGCCGACCCCTGGGTTATACCTTCAGACACATTCCTTACTTTTTAACCAGTTTTGTCCTTTAATTTCGAACCTATGAAAATTAGCATGTTTGTTCACAATTTGAACTATGACAACATATTCGTGCTAGTTTCCATTATAATTCCTTTTGGTGGTGGCATTTTTGCCTTCACTGGACACGAACAGAATCAGACAGGAACCTTGGGAAGAGAGGGAGGTGTGACATGAAAAAAACTTCAATTTAAGACCTGTCGTATATGGTGACTCCAGTTGACATTTAATTTCACCAGCATGTGTTGCTCACTTGCTTGTTCCTTGTTTGTTTTTTTCTTTCTGACCCTCCACCTGCTTATCTCCTCGCCCTTCTTCCGTCCTTCCCCACCTTCAGGTTTGGCAATAAAGAGGAGTACATGTGTTTCATGAACGAGTTTCTAGAGATGGAGTGGGGCTCCATGCAGCAATTCCTGTACGAGATCTCCAACCTGGACAGTGTCAGCAATGCAGGCGGCTTTGAGGGATACATTGACCTTGGCAGGGAGCTGTCCATACTGCACAGTCTCCTCTGGGAGGTCATGGCTCAGCTCAGCAAGGTAAAACCACACGACACATCTCATATGCCATTTTAAATTACAATCTTTCACTGTTGTTCTTTCCAGAATAAGACATGTTACTTGTACACATTTCTAGACAATACTAATATTAAATACCATGAACAATTCACTTTTTATGTTGTTTTTAGATTTGTCATTTTACTTTTACTCTGTATATCTTTTTGGCTATATTGCAATTTGTTTTTTTTAATCCATTATTCATTTTCCTGTTTCCCAATACTGCTGTGTTTTTAATTATTTTGCTACCCAGGGGTTGGACACCTAAGTTGTACCCTCTCATGTAAAGGGGGAAACACAACAGTCCAGTACAAAACCACAACTAATTATGACTTAAATTCAATAAAGTCAATGTCATATCAGGCTTGAATTTCAACAATTTGTTCTCCAAAATGTGTCACTCTTTTCTCACCTGAAACATTTTTGTTTAATGAGGCTGTAAGTCATTAATCAGACTTGAGCTGTCATTAACTTCATATGTGACATTTTAATTAAACCTTAACTTTTGATAACTCAGAAATGAATCTGCAGCAAAACTCAGTTTCTTTTTCCTTTACCTGCAGGATGCCATCATCAAACTGGGTCCTTTGCCTCGCCTCCTGAATGACATCAGTATGGCCTTGCGTAACCCCCACCTCCAGAGGCAGCCCAGCCATCAGACAGACAGGGTGCAGGAGAGGCAGACAGACAGGCTGCTGTCACGGCCCAGCTTCAACAGGGGAATCTCATCCGAGTTCCAAAACCTCATGATGAGGGATCTTAATAGGTAGGTGGCATCATAACAACTTAACTAAACAGATTACTGTCTAATCTATTAATCACCAAATTATGACAGCTGTAATTACTGCTTAGTCTCTATGTTCAGCTACTGTTGGCCTAACTCACTGCTGTTCTCCAGCTCTATAGATATCACTCGCTTGCCTTCCCCTACCTCCACCGGAGGGGTCATGCCATCCCGCTCCCAGATGAGTTTTCAGGACCGTGACCACCCCCATCGAGCGTCCTCCAAAGACATGTTTTACGTATCACGCCCTCCTCTGGCCCGATCCAGCCCGGCCTACTGCACGAGCAGCTCGGACATCACGGAACCAGACCCTAAGGTGAGTTTTATCCCGCTGATTTGGGGAATCATCATCCCATCCACTAGGTTTATCTTTATCAACGTGAGGTTAGTATGACGTGCATGTTAGTCATACTTAATAGAATCTACCATCGTGTGATCGAGGCTATAGTATATCATGACATCTGCTTTTTTTCCACTGATTCACCACGCAACTCATCCTAGCGGTATTTCCTGGGAAATACTTTGAGGCATTCCGATATCCAGGCCTCGCGGTAAAAACACCCGCACCACCCTCACCCATATCATCCGTGGCCACCTAACATACATAATAACAGGGGGCACACTAGCCTCTCATATCCCTTATTATTTAGGTGCTCAGTGTCAATAAAAGCGTATCTATGATGGACCTCCAGGATTCCCGAATGAACAGCGTGTCTAACCTGCAGTCGGTGGACATGCTCAACTCCTCCCAGGCCTCCATCGCCGGCATGGGCAGCTTCGGAGGGCTGAGCAGCGGAGGCGGTGGCGGCCTGGGGTCGGGCCTGAGCAGCCAGCTGCGGGCCGGTGGGAGGTTGTCAGCTGGCTCTGGCGGCTCCAGCATGTCCGGCGGCCTTCGGCTGAGCCAGCTGAGCCAGATGGGCACCACCACCGACTCGCTATCCCAGCAGCAGCAACAGCAGGCCGCCGCCATGCGCTACCCGCTTTCCTTCCAGAATCCCCTCTTTCATCTGGCGACTGCTGATGGGCCTCAACAGCAACAGCTCCATCACCAGCACAGCCGGGCTCAACCCCCAGCACCCCTGCTCCTGGCCCCAGACCCCGAGCCCTCTCACCAGGCCTACATCCCACAGTTCGCCCATGGGGGGTTCTCTCGCAGTGAGGACCTGTCCACCCTCAGGACCAGGGACGGTCACCTGGGCCAACCCAGCATCATCCACTCACACAGCTACAGTGACGACTACAGCAGGGCTGAATATGGACGCAGGCAGATGTCCATGCAAGTGCAGGTACATGCATGTTCATTGTGTTCTCATGACGTCTCAAAGCCACTCTGTGTAGACTTCTATGTCTCTTTTAAATTATTCAGATAGAGGTAGCACTTTAATGAGTAATGATTGTTCTTATTATCATTTGATTGATTGAACCAATGGCCAATGGTCCAATGGTCCAACCAATGGCCTCAAAAACAAAAAGAACAAAAGCAGCAAATCCTCACATGATATATATTCTTTATAAATGAGTTAAACTTAATTGTTTAACTCATTTTAATCAACTTAACTCAATTTAATTTGAGAGAACACCTGAAAAGTTTAGTCAATTAGTCGATCAACAGAGAATAAATCAGCAACTATTATGATTAATTGTGATCAATTAAGTGCCATTTTTCTAGTAATTACTCTCAAGTTCTTCTTTTTTGGACTGTTGGTTGGACAAAACAAACCTTGAGCTTTAGGAAATTGTGATCAACCATTTTCACCATTATCTGAAATTTCATTAGTGGCCACATTTGACACTTAACAATTGACTGCAGTTTGACATGCAACTGAAAAGACTGTACTTGAAGCAACACGTCCAACCATTGCAGCAAACATTTATTTAACGGAGGGCTGTTCTCATTCTGAATGCTCACAAAGGTCAACGTAGCATCATCTGCCACAAAAAGAACTGTAGCAACGAATGAAATTGCTAACCTATTGTTTGCTTATTTTCCTCCTAAGGATAACCTCCAGCAGCAACAGCAAATGATGGGCATGAGCTCCCAGACGGGAACCTCCCACTCCTCCCTGGCCACCACGCCCCCCTCCACAGTCCAACCCATGCGCCAGAGCTCTGTTGCCCCGCCTCCCACCCAGCGCGTCAAGTCCCAGACCTCCCATCAGCTGTCGGTCAGCGCGGCCGCTGCGCCCGCTGCTCCGGCTAAAACGCGACCGCAGAGCGGGAATCTCCTCCAGTCACCAGAGTCCGGCTACGGCGGCAGGCAGCACGGATCCCGGCAGCTGTCCGTCAAAGACAACACTGCCCCGGGCCTGCCCCATCAGCAGAGCTCTGTCAGGGAAAGCCAGAGTCCGCAGGGAACCACGAGTCAGAGCACTCAGCAGTCCCCACAGCAACAGTCTCAACCACAGCAACACCTGCTCAAACCCACCATGAGCAAACAGGTAACATCTGCACACCTGAACTCACTCTGAGCTCTACTCTTCTCTTTAGCACTCCACTTTTTTCTAGCAGTGCCTGTGGTCATGGTAACAATATGTGTACGATGTCAGTTTCGTATATAGCTTTTAATGTGTGTGTGTGTGTGTGTGTAGCTGCACTAACACTGTCAGGAATAATGGCTGAGTCCCACCAGGGTCCAAGTTTAAAATGTACAAACTTCTGCAGCCCTGCACAAAAACCACTTGTTCTGAAACTGACTCGCATCCACTGAACTCATGTTCTCATATTCAGTGTGCTGGCCTTTCTTCTAGGGCTCCCAGACTCCATCTACCCTCAATCCCCCAACCCCAGCCAATGAGCGAACAGTGGCCTGGGTCTCCAACATGCCTCATCTGTCGGCCGACATTGAAAGTTCTCGGATTGACCGTGAAGAGTTCAAACTGAAGGAGTACTCAAAGAGCATGGATGAGTCACGCATGGACAGGGTAGGTATTAAGAACTGCCCTTTTAATAAAAACCTTTGATTCATGCTTGGTGAAAATGCAGAGGAGCACTGAGTCACGTCTATCGCTGCTGAACACATAGCACTCAGATCTGGTCTTCGAGGTCTCAAACATTGTGGGAAACAACAGCCGTCGGCCAAGTTTTCATAACTCTTTTCAGTGCTCAATGTACATCAGCCTTCATGCAACAGCCGCTCTAATTTGGAGTACTTGGAGGCGGTTTTCTACTTTCCAGTATGTTTTGTAAATTCACCAATGTGCATGAAGAACTTTTAAAATCCCTCCGTGCAAACACTAACTGGGTTTAAGCGTCTCTAATTTGTAATTCAATCCGTGTCTCCGCCTCAGGTACGGGAGTACGAGGAGGAGATCAACTGCCTGAAGGAGCGCCTGCTGATGTCCCACAAAAAGCTGGAGGAGTACGAGCGGCGGCTCCTCACGCAGGAGCAGCAGACCAATAAGATCCTCCTTCAGTACCAGAATCGACTCGATGACAGTGAGAGGAGGCTACGGCAACAGCAAATGGAGAAAGACTCCCAAATTAAAGGAATAATTAGCAGGTAAATGGAGGTTGTTGTTGGGATGGATGGAGGGCAAAAGACAGCTGAGATGTCGTGTGGTTTTTATAGGGAGGCCACACCCACTTTGTTTATGTTACTGTGATGCCTTCGTTGAATGGACTATATTAGTTTTCTTCCAAATATGTTGAAATAGTTCTCCCAGATAAAGATTGCTAGCATTAATTAAAAAGTGCTGTCATACTTCCGAGGAGGAAGTGGAAGCAGACTTCGGTTGACACAGAACATTTTTAGCAGATTCTATTTACAAGAGTGAATCATGAACTTGAAGCAGTGATGTGTTTCCCTGAAATACATATATTGCATATTGGAATATGACTCTATTTACAGGGGGTTGTTATCTCGCAAAGAATATTGGAGGGTAGGAGGTTGTTTCAGTTTCATTAAGGACTGCAGCCCTGGGAGAGAAGCAGGGAGCTGTGCAGCATATTGAAAGCTGCAGACATGTAATGAGTGACAAATTAAATGAGAGACTATTATAAGAAAGAGAGAGATCTATATCGTCTTTGATAAGCGTGCAGGGCATGTTCCCTTGGCGGTTGGTTCTTTTCAACTGAGTTAAGCTGGACAAAGGAGTCTTTGATTATCCTCTAAGCTCTTTTTGTAGCAAATCTGCGATCATAACCTCGCAACATGGTTTACTTGTTATTCAAGAGCATCATATTTGGATGACTGTGGAGGGCTCCAGCTGAGTCTTAATTTATTGAGTGCTTGTGTGAAATTGTAACGGCGCAGTTTTTCGAGTGCAGTCTTTAGTTTGTTTTTTTTTATTGATTGACCACAAAATTAAGTAGTTGATGGAAAAAGAGTCGGAATATTGATCGTATCTCTTGTTTTCAGGCACGAAAACCAAATGTTTGCTGTTGATTCCTTGAGCATTTTAAGTGTGACTGCACATTAGCCATGCTGCCCAAATTTAGTTTTTGATTGTGGAGAGTACAATATTTTCTTGTTCACATCTTGAATGATAGTCTGTGGTCTGCAACTGAAGGATGGATATCTGTGACAGAGAATATTGCCACTTCTAATCCACTCCAGGAAAGAAGACGTGGAATGAAGACAGAGACAGTCCTGCTCGTCTTTTACGGGAAAACATCTTTAACCTTGTATATAAAACCACCCTTAAAACACCCTCCCATATCCTCGTGCTGTTGCACTTATCATCAGCCATTTTTATGAACACGGCTATTAACTGGATCTCGGGATCGTGTCAGATGATTCCACTTAGCTTAATTTTCCTTTGACTCTCCCACGAGATTGCAGTGTTAAAGCACAAGAGGATTGAAAATTTGATAACTTCGGAAACATGTCTGCACTTTTTAAAGCAACTCAAAGCATTGTTTTGGACCTTCAGGCACAGGACTGTGGAAGACCGTGGTTTAATATTAGCTCTTCCATTTTAAATCAAGGTGAACCATGTTCGCTGACGGACTGCTTTCTACAGAGTGAACATGGGGATCGATATCTCTCTCTCTTTTTTTACATTCATACGATGCTATGGTGTAATAGGAAGAGGGAAGACAGACTATGATGAAGATTCCAGCATGACGGCATAAAGGAAATATGCCACGTAATAGAGAAACTTTATCAGAGCACTTAAAGCCAAACCATTGATTACTGCTCCCCTGGAGTATGAGCTTAAAGCGAATACAGTAAATCTGCTGCACACACACAGCAAAGTGTGCAGGAAGCGGATCTTTCCGAGGCTTACACTTGCAACTTGTGTGACTTTTATCACCTTGACCACACAAGGATGAATTAAGTAGCAGATCTGGATGCTTCCGAGTCAATTTTACTAACACTTCACTGAGCCAGACCATGTCATCGAATGCACTGCAAGGCTTGTGCATCGCCTGGACACATTTTAGTATTAACGCACACATGAGCCACGCAAGGAGCGCAGACAGTGCGGATGCCAAGAAACGTGGTCTCAGGCCATCGCATTACATCGATTGGATGCCAAAATCTTAGTGAAATGACAAGTGTAACCACAGCCTTATCTCATATCTCATCTTTAATTGACTTTTATGTTAAATTCAAACACATTACGTTGATGCAAATGCAAGCTCAGGTTCTGCAAAAAGGAGTGCATGTGATCCCGAATCCACGGCTCCGACGTAGGCTTGAAAATATCTCTTTATCTGCAGAACTAAAAACACTCAGCATTGTGTTTCGGAGATTTCCTTTCAGAGAAGCCTTAATGTTCTGTGCGTGAACTTTACTTTAAGCTTAGAGGCAAATCCGATATCTGTCGTTGGACCAGATACACTTTTTGTTCTCAACAGTCTAATTTAAACCAAAGCCAAATATTGAGTTCTAGCTCACACTAGGTTAAACCCACTGAAAACACTGAATCCACTTTACCTGTAGCACTTGTATCTATATTTTTTTCTGTAGGGTAGATCCCATTAGTTGGCTACAGGCTCTCCAATTTTTTTTTAGTCAGAATATTTTAATGCATTTTACTAATTATAAATATAAACAATTTATCTTCCCCAAGCTGTTTGCTGTGATCTGGACAACAGATTTAGGAGAGATGCTGTAAGGGGAAACAAATCTATGGTCCTAAATGTACCTGTCATAGTAATAATCTATTTTTAACGATAATCCATAGCATATTAAAGTCTTTAATGCAAGAGCCATAACAATAATAATATATGAGATATAGTATATG
Organism: Centropyge bicolor; assembly: GCA_037975185.1. Classification (NCBI taxonomy): domain Eukaryota; kingdom Metazoa; phylum Chordata; class Actinopteri; family Pomacanthidae; genus Centropyge; species Centropyge bicolor. The sequence continues at coordinate 8,619,075 of JBBMOC010000017.1, read as the reverse complement.
AATTCTATTGAGAGTGAGATTATAATTATTTTAACCTTGCAATAGCTAAACTTTTTAGCAGGAGAAGCGCAATAATAGATACAATATGTCAACGTGTGCTGTGTGTGCAAACGCACACGCAGGATCCTGCTGAGGTATATTGTATGCATCTTGTGTACATAAAAAAACTTCCTGCCAAACTCTTTTACCAGGTGCCGTCCACAGAATCGAAACACGATTAAAATTAAAGACCTGGAATGCTGTAAAGTGCAAAATACCACAGAGATGACGATGACGACGTGACTCTTTGACAACAGTATGTTCTGCAAAAGTGTGTTCTTTAAGTTTCTCAACTTGTTTTTGGCTTATCTGTATGGTGTTTGTGAATTTTACCTGCATTTTAAATGAAAGACTGCAATGGATATTATTTATTAATTAGAGCGAAAAAGATTTTTCTTCTCTCTGTATGATTTTGCTGTATATGCTTCGTATGACTTTTGACCTTCAGTCCGTCATTGGTGGTGTCCAGTGACATGGTGATCAGAATAGTTGTTTAAGAAAGCTAGACAGTACTGTCATTTAACTTATGCAGTTACAGTATGATTTCAATATTCTTATTAAAAGGGCAACCACATTATTTTCTGTTTCCCTCTCCAGAGATATAGATAATATTCTGGTGTTTGTAGCAAGAATATATTGATAGGCTGTATAGATTGTACTACGGCAAAACTTATGTTTAAATCTTGCAAATGAAGTCATAGTGGTGATGAGTTTTGGCTTGATGTGTGTGTGATCAATATTGGTCTGATTGACATGGCTTGTAGCAACAGCCAAGGGTTTATAGTCACTTTCATGCAGACCTGTGTCAAATAGTTGCAAATAATTCTTAGTTTGTTTTAACCAGACGGGTGGGGGCCTGCGGCGTCGACGCCAATCAGATGTCCAGAGGTAAGTTTTCCAGTCAAAGACACACGTGCTTTACGTCGGCATCTGAAAAGAAAGTATTTGCAGCCGCTGTTTGATCCAGGTCTGTTGTTTCTTTCCGTTGACTTTACATCAACTTTACATTAACTTTACATCCTATTTGACACCTTTGTCTCTTGCCTTTTTTCTCTGTAGCAAAATATTCAGACATTGTGACCTCATGTTGGTAGATGCACACATTTGTTTTGACTACATGTACGACTTGACCTCAAAAGCACACTACTTGAAGTACAACTGGATATGAAAAGCTTAACTTTTTTTTTTTTTTGTAACATATCACCCACATGAATCATTGTCTGCCTCTTGAAGTCATGTCAGAATCTTAATGCTGTATACCCATGTTACATTCCATTGTTTCTCGGGACAGTGCTTATATTTCTGTCTGTGCTTACAGTGTGATTGATTCTTTTCTTTTTCCTATTCTCTTCTTTTGTAAAATAACTCTCGACACTGTACATTATTTATGGAATAAAACATCCAAACGCTTATGTTTGAAACTTCACCTGTGGATTTTCGTTCTTTATTGTCAAACATGTGCCTCTCTGTGTGCTGAATAAAACGATATGAATGTGCTGAATGTAGCCTCGAGTGACACAACATGACTTTGATTGGTCGGTTTATTCATTCTGCATTGAAACACGGTGTCAGTTAAATGTTCCTCTGAGCTATTTGATTGGCTGAGTTGCATAATGAAGACTTGAGTGGAAACCTTTGTGGTCATCTTACACCAGAAAAATTTAATTGAATTTGCAAAGTATGCTAATATTGGAAGTAAATTTGCCAGCGAGCGTATTTCATGTCAAATTCTGCTGCTGTAAAAATAACAAATGGAAAGTCAATGCAATGAAATCTATCATCACAAGAGGACTTTTTTTAATCACACTAACTTCTATTTGGCATTCATCACCACCATAATAATATCCACCGTTTCGCCTGTTGGCAGTGTATCTGCAAAGTAACCTTGTGTGTGAAATATCCTTGAATGACCCTATCTGGAGTAAATCCCTGGCACTGGGATAATCACGAGAGCTGGGAAGCCTGCACTGTCCGATGGCTGGTGAAAAGTGCAGCAGTAAAAACTCTCGCTCTTATCTGCGAGCGGAGTCTTTGAAATGATTAGTCAAAGGATTTTCCACCGGTGCCACGGTCAGTTCGCGTTACGTAAGACGGGCAAATTCCCTGGGGATGATCGGGATCTGTTACTGAACCATTCACTTCGCTTAATTGAGCGTAATTGTCCACAGTTGGCCATGATCGCACTTGGAAAACACCTTGAATTGGGGAGGGGAAAAAATGCTTTGATGAATCCCATGGGGGCGAGAAGAGAAAAAAAAAAGGCTCCACCAGTGAACATTGGCAGTGCCTCAGAACGCATGGCTTGGGTTACTGCTGCTCAACATTTGCATGGGCTTAAACGATTGAGCTGCCTGTCAGGTTTGGGACTCAGGTGTGAGATCCAGGTAACCCAACATCTCATCACTGTGGTGTTGTTGAGGCAGATGTTGGAGATGCACCTGCTCAACTTCTTGTCGAGTATCATCTTGAATTCATAATACTCCCTCTCTTTGTGTCACCCCCCTCCCCCCTCTCCCTCTCTCTCTCTCTCTCCCTCCCTTTCTCTCTCTCTGCTTCCAAAGACTCATGGCTGTGGAGGATGAGTTAAGGGGAGGACCCATCATTGAGCCAAAAACCAGGATTTTCGCTGATCAGGTCTGTGAGACTGCTTCTTCTCTCGTCGAGTCCGTACGATGGCCCGTGCTGTCTTCTCTCCCCCTTCTTCCTCTCTTTTCCCTCCCTGCTACTGTTTTGTCTGCTGTGCGTATGTGGTCCCTCTGATTGTCTTGCCCTGTCCCTGACCCGTCCCCGTGTTTGGGTTTGACTGCCATCTGTCTGCCAACATACCTGGGAGCTGTGAAGATCACAGAGTGTCGCTGTTTGCATTGTTCAGCTCAAGCTAATGAGATGTCCAACTCTGGGTCTGTGAGCATATCTCGGCCTGTGATGGTGATGATGATGATGATGATGATGATGATGATGATGTTGCCAGTTCTGTAGTTGTTTCTGTCAAGTGTTTCTGCCGAGCATGTCGGGGTTAAATCTCATTCTCACACATGATATAGAACCAGGCTTAGACTGAGGTTATTCAAACGCTGTGTGGTCGTGATAATGCTGTGTGTGAACATTATATATACATGTATATATATACTGTACATCGAGTATATATACAGTATATAGTATATATAGACCAACTACTCAGCTCACTCATCTATTTGTCCTGATCTGTTTAATTACAACCCAAACACATAATTTTCAAACCGAACTAAAAATTTCCTTATTTTTCTTCACGATTTTTGATTATTGTCACTAGCAATGGTGGAAGAAGTAGTCAGATCTTTGACTTCAATAAAAGTAAATAGAGTGGGAATACTCTGTTACAAGTAGAAGTCACACATTGAAAAGTTTACTTAAGCAAAAGTACACACGTATTAGCATCAAAACATACTTAATACTTATACTTACAAATTAGTTGAAAGTACAGCTTATAATTGTGCTTGAATGCAGTACTTGAGTAAATATACTTAGTTACTTTCCACCATTTGTCACCATTGCTGCCATTTTGACTGACACCAAGTAGCCCAATTGTCATAAAAGTAGCATTTTTCATTTGGATGTTAAATGGATGTTCGTCCATCAGTATATCCGCTGTATCTATTTCCAGATATATCTGAACTCTAAACAAAGTGAAAAATAACGTCATCTAAAAGAGGTGAACGTCATTTTCCGTGGTGGTCATGCGGTTATGGAAGAGGACAGACCAGGCCATTTGAATAAAAGTGCAACCTGCCAAACCTAGTAACACAGATAATTACATGTTTTTGCTTTGTTTTTGTTTTATTTGACTTGTCACATCCACCATCAGTCAACAACAACACATAGATCATAAGCATCAAACCATGCATCACATTTTCAGCTGCTCCACACACTAATTCAGAAGCATCAGATGCCACATAACCGATGAGCTCATGAGACACATTTTAATGCTAATCCCCGACTTCAAATAACCTCATTTCTGTGTGAAAGAGTAGTGGTGGTACTAACAGTAATCCCACTTGATATGTTTCGTCTTTCATTTGGTGGCATTTGTGAATTTTTATCAATTAAATGCATGAAAAATCAAAGACACACCTCACGGTAGATTTGTAGTTCACCCATCAAAAGAAAGAGGAAAAATAATGAAGCATGTCCAGAGGGAAGAGCTGACAGAAGCTTCAGAGCTTCACACTGATGCTCATTATTACAACTACTGTGACAACTATATGTCTATACTGAGAAAAATCCCACAAGGCTATACGCATTTAGAAAAAAAAAATCTTTTGATTGGCTATCAATTAATCAACTAATCCATTCAGCTGTGATCCGTGTTGCGTTCTCCTATTTCTGGAAGCCTCGCTGGGAGCCAGATGGATAAAGTTTGCAGCGTGGGACAATGAACCGAGCGCCATAAAACGTAGAGGGAAAAAAGTACATGGCATTTGATTTAGTGCCGATTATGACAAAAAATAAATCCGGTGAATCACAATGAGTCTTTTTTATCATCAGCAAAAAAAGGTGTTGCAACTGTTTTCTGTGGTTGAGAATCAAGCACTAACTCTCCGTTTCAATAAGATCGTTCTGTGACACAGTGTCCGAGATGACGTCTCAGGGTGACATTACACGACCGTTACATAACATTACAATTTACATGCAATTTTACGACAACCCTTTAGATTTTAATGGGTGCCAGTAGGTTACTTCAAAATAAAGTCACAAAAGGAAACGGTTTGCTCTCATTATATCAGGTTTAAGCTAGTTCATATTCTAGCCTTATAACCAAAAAGCTCAAAATCAATCAGCTCAATTCTTAATAAATTTTTCCTCTTTTTCTTCAGCTTGATTATATAAAAACATAGTAATCATAATGCTTTGTATTTAGGCAGCAGCATCTTGTGCTAATACACGATTCAAACTGATGAACGAGGCTGAGAGGAGCTTTACGCTATGATTGAATTGAAGTGAATTATTACACTGAATTACTGATGCCAGACTTTATTCTTTCTATGTTAACATGTTTAAGGTGGAGCCGTGTTCATTAATCTTAGCCAGTATGAAAAAGAACAGTGCTTAGAACCAAAAAGAAGAATGAGTATTAAAGGGTTAATGCCAACATTTAGAAGCAACGTATGGCTTTGAAATCTACCAGTGACAATTTAAGCTCTAATACCGTCGTCACAACAATGTTTATAGGATTACAGAGCAGCACACAGCAAGCAGCAACCTGCTTAATATTCAAACTGTGCTGGAGGTTATCTTCAGTGTGGCGTTTGAAGAAGTTTCTAAAGTCCTTTATTCCATCAGATCAAACCACACAAAGTGAAATCAACACTTTAATCACTTCGCTTTATCAAATCATATATCTGATGTGCTTCCTTTACTCAAGCTCCAATTTTAAGTATCTTCAATATATTTACTTGGAGAAGTCTCGTTCTAAAGTTGAAACACAGATAAACTGTCTTGTGTGTAACAAAGGAAAACCCAGTATTTGCTGACGACAGTGGTAAAACCAGTGGGAGCAACATAAGGAAAACACCTGTATAATATAATGCAATTCAACACAAACAAGACTTGTGGGCAGCTCTGTGAGGCCGAACTTAGTCACAGCTAAGCTAAGCTAAATGTTAATGTCAGCAGGACAAACTGCTCCAACTGCAAACAACCTGTGACCTTTGTCAATCATGTGTTTGACAAAGTGTTGAACCTCTCTCCATCCTCGCTTGTGAACCACTGAGTCTTTCCAGGATGAACCTTTCATACCCAATCATGATCCTATCACCTGTTACCAATGAACCTGTTTACCTGTGGAAGGATCCAAACAGGTGTTTTTGGATCAGTCCACAATTTTCACAGTCTTTTGTTGCTTTTGTCCCGAGTTGTTTGAAACATGTTGCTGCCATCAAATTCAGAAGAAGATACTTAAAAAAAAAATCAATTAAGTTAATGAGCTCGAACATCAAATATATTGTCTCTGTGCTGTTTTCAATTGAGCATATGTCTAAAAGGATTTGCAAATTATCATAGTCCATTTTATGTTTTGCACATCGTCCCAACTTGTTTAGAATCAAGGTTGCATTATATTGTACAGGTGTTTGTGTTACTGCCATATAAATGGATATAAACAGTGATACACAGGAATAAATGTGATGCGATAAGATTCCATTATGCTGAAATGCATTTTTCATTTACATGCAGCTTGTGGTGATTGCGCTTTGTGCTAAAAGTGTGAATTTTGTAAAGCTGTTCAGAAATTGCAGGTCAGTTTTGTATTTTAGCTTCAGGGCCACATAAACCTCAGCACTTAGGACGAGCAGACGCTGGGGTCCGGCGTGACGGTGCCCGGCTTCATTGGGTGACACCGGCGCACATGCGGCAGCTGAGAGAGGGCAGAGCAAATTAATAGGGAGTGAGAGGGGAGAGGCATGATGCCATTGTTTCCTCAGGCCACTGCTACCAGCTTCCAAAACAACACCCCGCACTTAATTAGAGCTCACATAATAACACAGGATGCCATAATCCTGCCCACAACAGTGTCCTGATGCCCACAGAATAAACATGCACTGCAAAAGGTTGACTTGCATTCAGACACTTCTCTGCTATCAGAAGGACGTAAATGCATTAGTGGCTGATGTATAAGTAACTAAAAGCAGCAACTGATAAGGTAATAACTGCCAAATACTGTAGATGGCTTCAAAACAAACACTGAATTTAGTGTCATCAGTGTATTAAAAAATCATTGTTTGAATATATGTTTTTGGTTGGTAGTTGAGTTGTCCATCTAAAACTGAAGTAAAACATTCATGAGGGTTATAATGTTCAGTTGTTGTGGAAACTGTTTCAGAGAATTTAAGTTGGTCACGGTCAGTGTTCATTTTGGAAGATGTGGTTTATACTGAAAAGTGATTCTATTATTTTCGCATCCTATTTATATTAATGAGGCTGGGATAAACAACAGAAACATGTGCAAATGCAACAAAATATAACACAACAGCAACACAAACGTCACCCAGAACTGAGTCCCTCTAAAATAGTTTCAACAAAAACTGACCATTATAACCTTTTTGAAGGTAAAACTTGTATTAGGCTGCTTTAGTTTTAGCATAACTGTACCTAATAAACTGGCAACTGAGAGCACATTAGTAGGAGCTATTGTTATATACAGAAGGAAAGCATTGGAAAAAAATGTGAAAAATGTATTAAATCTTATTTGATGTCATTAAAAAGGTCTTTAATATGTAATTTGGTGCAGAAACCACGTGTAAAAAAGCAAAATGGGTCGAAAGTATAATAAAACATGTTAATCCAATAAATTACATCCAATTATTACAGTGACAAATTATGTATTTCAGAATATAGGTTGAATATATTCTATTTGATGACACATTAACATTGACTAATTATTTCAGTTAATACATAACGTGAATCGACATTTATCGATGCCAGTTAAACCACATTTCACTCTTTACAGTATTTGGCAGTTGCTGCACATTATCAGCTGCAAAAACTGAGACACTCGTTCTCAGTTTTTTTTTTTTTACCATCTAACTGTTAAGCTGATCATTTGTAAAGCCTCATTTTAGATTTTTCTAAGCTTTGTGAACTTCCTGTTTGATCAGCAGCGAGGTGAATTTAATGAGGAGACAGCTTTCGGTGACATTGATCATATCAATGTTTCATTCATATAAGATTTGATTACACCTTTTATCTGTATTAATTGTTGCCACTTTTTGAATGTTGGTAATATTTGTGCGTGTGTGTGTGTGTGTGGTGCAGTGTGAGTTACACTAAAATGCAAAAATCCTTTTCTCTGTTCCTTCTGTGTTTTTGGATATAGTGCATTGATGTAAATATAATTCTGGGTTTTCCAAGTGTGTGTATTTCTCCTCATAGAGTAGATGACTGCATGTTTGATGAGCATGTTCTTCTTGCCTTTCTGAACCAGGAAACATGCAAGATTCAGCTTTCCAAAGCCTATTGGATTAATCAGCTGTTTTCAGATGCAGATGTCGTTCGGAAGCGCGCAACTTAACGCCTCTTTTCTTTTCTTGTCCTGAGCATGATTTTCTGTTACTGACACTCTGCATGGCACGCTGCTTCGATGCTTTCAGGCCGTTGGGTTGTCTGAGAACGTTGCGCGTGTGTGGTTGCCATTATGTATGTGTATGTAAATGTGCGTTTGTGAGCATTTTTTTATGTATATTTATGTCCTTGTGCTGTTCACTTTTTGTTCTGCATTGTGTCGTTCGGGTGGCTGTTGTTCTCCTCAACCCTCACCGCCCTTCTTGATCCCGCCCACTGCACACAAGCCTTTCCTCCTTCTGTTGCTGTCAGCTTCCTCTTCCTGCCTCCTCCTCTCCTCTCAACCCTCCTCTCCTCTCCTCTCCTCTCCTCTCCTCCTATGTTGATGAGATACGGTGATTTCTCTTAGGGGAGGCGTCAGTCCATCCTAGTGCAGCCCCGTCTCGCGCCTGTCCCACCCCGAGTATCCAGGTAATAAACAAACCGGCAAACTCTCCACTCTCCATCCATAACCTGCTGCCTCTTTTTTCCACTTCTGCTGTTCTCTATGTGCGTCCCTGTCCACATGCAGCACCCTGTGAACTCACCGCAAGCCAACACACTGACAGGCCCACTTACTCTCCCATTTACCTTTCAGGAACAGAGGCCTGTCGCAGAATGTTTGGGATAGAGGTTACTGATGGTTGTGAGAGAGTGACAACAAAACATTTCAAAGATTTAGAGCCGCGCTAAGCAACTTGGCAGCGAGAGGTGTTCATCTGAAATATGTCTGAACTGTAGCGCCCATAAGTCACACCATGCAATTTCGGTAAAGTGTGCACGGCAGCCAGCCAACCCGTGATCACTTTTTACTCAGTGATACCAGATGTGCGAGAGATGCTGGAAATTAAATGTAGGAGATGAAGAGAATGCGATGTTTTCCAAGTCCAGTTTATGAAAATTAAATACTGGGGAGAAGATTTCACAACTTAATCTTGATCAGGACAAGGGTGAATTTCCTATGGCATTGTGGGATATCTGAGAGGAAAGGGCTGGAGCTGATAGATTTCTACTTCCTGCTGTTAAGGACAAACTTTTTCTGGAAGCCGAGTGATTCGCGTAAAAAAAAAAACGATGAAGTTAGGAGGTTTTATCTTGAGAAACGTCTGTGGAGAAGAAGTGCTCTTCTTCCTTTATATGATCCCTTTTTTTCAACATTACAAAACAAACATAAAGTGCTGCAGGGCATGTAAAATGTTGGGGGAAAGATGCAATGCAAACTACTACAAACTATCGGTGTTGACTCAGTGAAGTGCAAGCGAACAGTGGCAGAGATTGTTTCTCCCATAGGCTCCTTTTTTTAACAGTACATATTCTTATCTGTCAAAGCAGAAAAGCACAGGTGTTGCTAATAACATTAACAATGGCTCTGGTTTATTCAAGGGCCCCATTGAGCCTTGACTGTGTGACAGCATGCACAATACAAGCAGCTAAATGAAACCCAGCCATCATTAATTTCACCCGTGCTTTTCGTCCTATGTCATGTTGACACATATAAAATAGTTTTCAACCACGAGTCAACTATGTTCATGTTTAGTGTTTTCTCACGATTTTTGGGCAATGATAAGATTTCTGGAACCCACCTTGTGCCAAAATGTCCAATCTAGGAAAGTGATCAGAGTTTAAAATCCAGACCTCATTTAGTTTGTGTACATTCGTCTCTGTCGCAGCCACATTTTCTGATTTAGGCTGAAAAGATTTGTATTTTAACAAAGGCTATTTTTAAACACACATCTTGCCTAATGCGGCTTTGGAGTCTTTTCTTCCTCAGACAAATGATGAAACAGTGCCATGATTGGCATCGTGTAAAGTTTCCTTCGTCTTCATCACACTGAAATGACATTTTCTTTATTTTTCGCTCGACAGGAAAAGTTTGTAACCTGCTATGATTTTGTTGTCACCCTCCCAACTCGACAGCATGACTCCTCGTATCCACTGGTAACTGAAAATGTTCTGTGACAGGCTGCAAAGACTGAGATTTAAGATGATTCCTTTTTCACTTCATGTCGACCAATGAGCATAATTACAGCCTTGGCAGAAATATACAGAAGCACCACAGCAGCTTAGAGCTTTATGTCGCCTCACAATACTAAACATCAAATGTTTTGTGTGTGACTGTTGCAGCCCTCTACAACTGAACCATTGCTTGTTCAGACACACACTTCAGTCATATATATGCCAACATTAATAATCGCAGATGATTTTCATGTCATATACGGAGAACTTCCTGTAACTCTGAAATGCAGAGAAATACAACATAATCAATGAACACCATTGATTCTCAAGCTCCGCTCAGATGACTCAGATGTTGGCATGTGCAAAACCCAGATTTTCATCACATTTTAATAGTCACCTCATTTTCTCACTTACCCATGATTAAAAGTGAATATCTCAACCAGTATAATCTCAATAAACAATAGTTGCCACAGGTTACAGTTGGGTTAGTATAGAGTTTATATGACTGTTTCAAGTGCACAATGATGAGGAATTAGTGACATAATAAACAACTTTAAACAATTTTGAATGCAAAATTGTTATTTTCTGCCAAGAAGCTACACACAAAAAAATCTGATAAAAGAGAATACACACAGTTACTTTTTATGGACTTCTGTGCAGATGTGTGAACAATAAGAGATGAACTCTTACATTTTGAGCCTGTTAACTGGTTTAGTAACTGGTAGAAAACAGGCACAAACATAAATCTGTCCAAAAGTCTCTGGGATATTGTGTGAATTCTCTTTCATTGAAGATTTTTTTTCTCCTCTCACACAACATATTGTGTTTTCCTGCACACATGAACTCAACATCTCCATTCAGTTTTTCCATCCCTCCCAGCACGCCCTCAGACAAACAACGGGAATTATGGGAAATCTCCGTATCTGACCCAATCCTTCCCCGAAGAACACTGATTAATGTGCACATGTTCTGTGTGTGTTTTCCGTGTCTTTCAGTGTGTTTCTGATATTTCCGTGTCTGTGTATGTGTTTTGGCACCTGGGCACATTTATTTGGTCGAATGGTGGCGTAGGTCAGTTGTTCTGGAGCGTCTGATGATGTGTGACGTGCGTGATGAGTTTGTTGTTTTTTTTCCCCTTGTTTTGCGTCAGTTAGAGCTCTTCACCTGGCAAGTTAGTCATCTTAAACCATACAGGGGTTCCTTTAATGCCACATAGAAATAACGAAACCAACACTTACAGCAGGTTTTTACTTCAAATGAGGTAAAGACAGATTTTACAGTTCACGATTCAAATTGATTGGAGATTGGAGGAGATGGGTAAGAACCTGTGTGTGCAATACTCTATCTGCATCATTACTATACGCCGAACATTTCAGTACTCCATTAAGTGTTTTGTGTTTCTGTCTCCAGTACAACAGTTTTCATTAGCATAAAAAAAAACACTCTCACATCAAGCTGTAATTGAATGCACCAAGTAATCAAACACTACAGCCCACAGAGAGTGAAGCGAGTTTGGTAAGTTAAAAAGGATGTCAGTAAACATTTTGCCATGTCTTTGTTCGGCTGCTTGATTTCCCGACTTTAATAGACATGTGTATTGGTCTACACATGGATATTAAACGACACTGTTGGTTGTGTTTGAGCGTAATGAAACAAGTGTTAGTGGAGTCATGTTACTGGCATCCTGTAACTGTCTGTTCCCATATAGATACCGTAGCTGTTCATAGCACCAGTTAGCAGCTGAAAATGTTTTTCATTCATTTTGGTTCTGATTGAGAAGAGAAAAGACCTGCTAATTCACATCAAATTCTGGGGTAACTCTCTTTTTTTTTTTTTCGTTCTTCTCTTCACTTTTTCTTTTTAAGTGAAATGGAAACACCTTCCACTCACAATGGACACACCCATCAGATACAGCTTATCCAGTGATAATTTGCTTTTGCTCCTTTTTGATTCATTTTCTCTACTGGATGCAGACCAAACTATCCTTCCTACTTCCTGTCTTTCCCCTCTACAGCACGCCATCCCATTCATGTTATAGTAACTCATACTTCTTGCATTAAAGTGATATTTAATGTCATACATATTTTCCAGTGTTTGATAAAGAACAAACCTGAGTTAAACACTCTTTTAATAGGCTTTTTTTTTAGCGAAACAGAGTGTTATTATGTCTAGACGCCACCGACAAATGTGCCGGGCAAAATAAATCAAGTGCAGTTATTTCAAGAGGTTTTACCCTGGTCTGATGGTAAAACTGTGATTTTTCAGCTTTCAAAATGCTTCTACATTCAAATCATCTTTGCAGTAGCTCTTAAGCACCATCATGAATAGAGTCCTCATAGTTGTCTATTGGCACAATAACCCAATTGTTTTCTCTCCTCGCTGCTCCTACACAGACGTCAGTGAACACGACTGGGAGTGGAGGCTTGCAAACAGACCTTGATATATACTAATAATGAAACTAGTATTGTATTGCTGTTATTCTGCGCCAATGTAAGTAAGAAAAGATGGCAAAACCAAACTCTGGCTCAGTCACTAATCAAAAGCGCCAACCCAGGACGAACACCCATGCAGCAGCTCGTTGCTATGCCATCGATGGGTTTGACGTCTTGGTTGGTGCGTTTGACAGAGGTTTGGATTTCCTGCCAGGCCGTAGGATGCACCTTTATCTTGCTTTTTAAATTTGGCTCTGAGCTCTTTGTGGCTTTTTTTGCATGTTTTTTAGTAACAGGCTGATGCTACATTATGTGCTGTTAAGATCTTTTTTAGAAGCCATAAGTGTAGAGTTCTTAATAGTCTTTAAAATCAGCTGCTCGAGCTCGCACATTTACGTAGAAAATTAGTCGATATTGATTTGTGCTCATTGGCAAAGAATGACTCATTTGACTTCCTGACTTTTCCTGACACCTGCCACCCGACAAACACCCCTTTGCTACTGAGAGAGAGAGAGGATCAGGACCCTTTGACCTCAAGATCAGGACCCTTTGAGCTCAAGAATTTTAATCCCCCTTCATCCCCTCTTTCCCTGTGTCCCTTTTCCTGTGCTGCCATTTCTACTGGTGTACGTCACGCATCAACTCTGTGACTCATTTGGCTCTCTCTCTCCTCTCTCTGTCTCTCTCTCTCTCTCTCTCTTTTTCTGTGTGGTTCTTCCAATCCCTTATCACTTGTCCTTTATTTTCTAATTCCTCCTTACTTTGCTTCCGCCATCGCTTTTACACGTACTCATCCCAAACCCGCTCTTTGTATTTGTCACTTTTGATGTTTCCCACTTTGACACGATTCGATCGCATCCTCCTCTGGTGATTTTCCTCCTTTTTCCTCTTTCTCCCATCTCACCTCCTCCCAACACCTCTTCAACATGTGATTTTTTACCTCTACATGTCACGTTATCTGCCTTGATTGGACATCGCCTTTACAACTCCTCACATCCCTCCCATCGTTCATTGAATGGCCTCTCTCCTACGACCATCTCTCCCCGCTCCCACTCCTCTTTCCCCTCCCCCTTTCTCTCTATCTCGCTAGGAGGACCAGCTTTCCTCCCTGGGTTCTGCAGACCCCGGTGTGAAAACTGAAGGTGGAGGGGGAGGTGGAGGAGGAGGAGGACAAGGAGGAGAAGGAGGAGCGGTAACCAACGATCAAGGCCTCACAGTCTCTTCCTCGGCCGTTTCCTCTGACAGCTCGCCCCACAATGGAGTCCTCCCCCAAACTGTAGACCCTCCCTCTCTGCCCACTCCTCATCAACATCCTAGTCAGAATGGAGAGCTCCGTGGCAGCCAAACGTCCTCCCCCATGACAACCTCACAGGCAACTGGAACCACAGCATCAGCAACCGCAGGCATAGCAGAAGAAGGGGGAGTAGGTCAAACACAACACTGAGCCAAATCAGAGAGAGACGACACAAAGGAAAACACTGTCCCCGTCTTTCCCATTTAGCTACGCTTTGAAAACATAGATATCCTCATTACCCCCCCGGGGCAAGAGAGAGAAGAAAAGTGTGCAGGAGGCGAGTAGTAATCCAGCTACTGTACAGTGCATAACACATGAACACACAACACAAAGGGCTCTTCAACGGACACTCGTTCTCTTGACGCTCACACGGGGCTTCAGTCAGTATCAGTCTTGCAGGACAAGATAATGATACCTTCGAACACACTGTTTGAATCAGACAAAACAAAGCGTTTTGACGTACACACCAAGCCGATATGTGAACGCCTGCTCTGTGCACTCATCGCCCGTCCGTGGCTTCATGAGAAATACATGTAAGGGACAAACACTATAGAATGTCTTGCACCCCCCAAAGACTTCGTAGTAGCCATTAGCAAGTGCTATAAGCTAGCTCATAGTGACTCCCATGGATGTAGGTGCATTAAATATATCCTGAACACGCCAGGCTGCAAAGTGTTTAGGTAGACATGTGGTGATGTAGTCTGGCTTTCTTAGTGCCTTTGAGTGTTTTTCCAACAGGGTTTTCCACTAGAGATCTGACACAGGAGTAACAAATGGAGATTCGCGTTAGCTTAGAAATGATCCGTGGGCCGAGATTCAAAGACACAAGATCGAGCGTCGTAGAGGTTTGAGTGACGGGAAGACAATTTTTTTGGGAACTTTTTTTTTTTTTTCCAATCTAAGGGACTCCTTGTTTTTGGACTGAGCTCGTGCAATTTTTCTCTTCTCAATCTCAGAACCGATATGTGATAAACTGGTGCTAAACAGAAACAAATGGTGCCATTTTTCCAAGTCAAATGTCTGTGTCTGCCATAGCACTGCCTCTGTCATGATTCACTCACTGTCTTTTCTCTCTCTCTCCTGCAATTTGTCTTTGACAGGACTTCCCCCCTCCCCCCCACAATATGTTTCGTATGTGTCCTTGTCTTTGTTCTTTGTGCATCCTGTTGTTGTTCTTATGTCGAACGGGGTTGTTGGGGTTTCCATATCTGTGTTTTAGAAGCACCCTCCTCCAATCTCTGGTTTCATTGAGTAAATAAAAGCAGCTCCCCGGCTATAAATTTCATCTATTTGAACGGGTTATATCAAATTTGTGGAGCCCCAAAGTGCTTTTTTCAGATTACACCAAGTACTAAAAATGTGAATGAAGCTAGTTTGAATGAAATGGATGTATGGAGTCTACTCCCAGTTTTAAATGGTTTTTTTTTCTTTCAGTTAAAAAGGGTTGGTCCATTGGGTTTACAGAAGATGAGTCGTACCATTCTTACTTTTTATTCAGAAAAAAAAATCACCAAA
This sequence comes from Centropyge bicolor, assembly GCA_037975185.1. Classification (NCBI taxonomy): domain Eukaryota; kingdom Metazoa; phylum Chordata; class Actinopteri; family Pomacanthidae; genus Centropyge; species Centropyge bicolor. The sequence continues at coordinate 8,603,766 of JBBMOC010000017.1, read as the reverse complement.
ACTACAGATATAAATGCATCCAAATACTAATAACAGATTTGTAATCGTTTCCTTTTATTTTTAGTTTGAGGCACTTTTACTACATTTTATTACAGATAACCAGGATCATCTTGTTCCTAAATCTGTCTGACAAGATCATTTAGGTTTTCAAAACCTGCCATTAAGTGCCTGGGATAAATATATTGAGCATCCTTTGGCTTGAAGAGTAGCTAGTCATCAACCAGATCCACATTATGAAGCCTTGTTTTGAGACAGTAAAAATATATTACACCCCTGATGCTTTAAAAAAAAAAAATCAGTAATGACGTACTTCTTTGTGTAGTTTCCATAATTTGAAGTTTCATTTCAAAATGTAAAAATCTCAATAACAGCATTAAAACAAATTTTAAAATGTTTAACTTACTGTAAAATTAGAAATATTATATGTTGTCTTTTTGAAATGAAACCTTCAGTTTCTCATGTGTCCAATGCTGAGAAGTCTTCTGAAACGTTTGTAATGTGTATCCATATTCCTTCATTATGTGTATGAACCGTCTGTTGTAAGGTTTGTCTGGATGTGAATTTGTTTTTGTCTCCGTAGCCTCACACACTGGTGTCGCTCTGCAACAACTCAGCTTGTTTAAACGAGCAAAACCATGAGGAGTTGAAGAGTTTCACGTCAACTTTGTCAGCCATTTTTCTCTGCAGACAGAACACTTCCTCTGCAGTGTCAAAGGTCAACTTGGCCAATGCTAGTACCTTCTAGGCCAGTGGTAGAGGATCAGCTCATACTTCCAGTGAATGTTTAACTGTTGAACCACCAAATGTTAATAATGCTCGCAGTTTCACGCAGGGAAAGATTGTCTTCTATTTAGACAGCTTGTAGGGCTACTTTATTTTTTCTGAAATTACTTGTGTGTGAAGAATGTTGGATTAGGTTTGAACATCAGTGTCTTTTCAGAGATGTGAGATGATCCGTGATTGAGAAATTAACATTGCTGTGAAAATACCTCAGTGACTCAGGTAAACAAGCAGTTGCCTCAGAGCTGAACACAAAAAAAAAAAAAAAAACTATAGAAAAGAGATGAGTCCAGCTTTGGAAAGACTGCCACCATGCAGATACTCGGTCTCTAGCTATGCTTCAATAGCACCTGATCAAGCACCCTCCCCCGTTTCTTCTCTCTCTCTGTCTCCCTTTTTTTCTCCCCCTAGCCACTCTCAAAGCTTCATCGAGGACAATGTGGAACCTAATTGGCTGATGCACCACCATCGGCAGTCCGCAGGGTGGCATGGCCAAATGTCCAGAGCCCTCTCTCGTGACGCGATTGGCTGACAAAGGGAGAACTTGGGGCATTGGTCCCATTCTCTTTGCTCACGGGATGGTGCAGAGCCCCAGCGGACCATGTAAGGAAATGCTGGGTGTTTTTTTTTTTTTTTTTTTTTTTTGCTGTTTTTATTTTTTACTTAACTTGGGCCCTCTCTCTCTGATTTGATAACAGGATTTTTTTTAAAGAATAATGTGTTTGACGCCTCTGGCTTGGATTTTACTTTTAAAAGGTAGGCTGGACACATGTTGGCGTTTGTTAGCCTGCCGAGCATGCAAAGAACAGCTATGCAGTCTGATCAATCAGCAGAATGGAGGAGCACAAAGGCCAAGGAAGGCGTGATGCTCAAAATGAGAGAGAGAGGGGAGGTGTGTTGTGGGTAAGATGTATTTCAAAGGTGCTTGACTTCTCTTAAATTTTCAGTCAAAGCTGATTTCCTTTCAAAGCATTTATTTCCCTCTCTCTCGTTCTCTCTCTCTCTCTCTCTCTCTCTCTCTCTCTCTCTCTCTCTCTCTCTCCTATAGTCTTTTCAAATTACCCTTTGATTCATCTATTCACTCTTTATCTATCTAGGAAAGCATTATTTAACCACTTCATTTTAACTCCAGTTTAGACTCACTTGATCTCTTTCTCGATTCATAGTTTTAGCTCTTCCGTTCCGATCTCTTTCAGACTTTGATTGTAAAGGAAACTAAATATGCACAGCCTAATACAACAAGTGAAACTGCTTCAGAACACAACTCTTGCTTCAGTGAAGACTTTGAAAAACCGGACAGAATGTTATTATTTATATTTCTATGATACTGCTTATTCTTACAATAGTATTTAAAAAAAAAACTTCATCAGAAATCTTCCGGAGCAGATATTTATTTCTTGATATAGATAGATGCCTCTATCTAATGGACGTTCATGAATAATCCATTTTATATGAACCGAGTTTTCTTACTAAGACAATCTTGTGGAGGGAATCATTGCCCTGAAGGACTGTGACAAAAGGGACAAACTTGTGTTTTACCTACTCCCCTTACAGCAGTTTGCACGTTGCTGTGACCTGTGCCCTCTTATAATCACTCAAAACGAAAAAACGTGGACGGATGTTTTCTTGCCCAACAATCGCCATGGAGCTCTCCATTTACGGACGATGACTCGAAAGTCTTTGGTTGAGGACGTTCTCACAGCTATTGTTTTGTACTCCACTTCTTCGACCTTTGTGTCTGTAGAGTTTTAACCCAAGCAGAGGATGAACTCTTGGTTTCAGTGTGGCCACATTTCTGCAGTACCAATTGCGGTTTAAAAAAAAAAAAACCTCCCCATTTATTTCTATGGATGGACTCCACTGACACCAGTCTGAGTTGAAATCCCTGCCGTTTCCACTTAGGACTGAACCAGAGAGAGATATGTTAGAGGTCCTGCTGAAACGAGTGAATGTGTTTGTATATAAGTGTGTGTACTGGCTAAATCTTTGTGTATATACTGGGTAAATGTGTATATATGGTATGTCTATGTGTATATACAGTTTGTTTGTATATGCAGAGTGTACAGTTATTTTTTCCTCTAATGTTTCTCTCTCTTTCTATGACTAGGTCTTCTCAAGTTACCAATACTGAGGCATGGAAAGGTTTTTAAATGTACCGAGCTGTCAGAGGCACTTTGTGTGCAGACTTAGAATATCAGCAAGGTCTGTCACTTCTAGCTGCGTTCTCGAAGCTCTCATACGAGAAGTAACTCACATAATCTTAAGCTTGCACTCATTTTCTGACCAACTAAAAAGCTTTTCTAAGTAGATTTGGGTGACCAAGCAATGTTTGTACATATATAGACTAAGACAATTTTTTTGTTTTTTTCCAGAAACCTCCATCTGCATTTCTTTGAAAAATTCTCGACCTGTTTTGAGTTCTTGCGTATCTGACTTTCACTTTAGGTTCCTATGGTATATGTTTGCAACGGTTGTCATTCAGAGTTATATATTTATTCCGACAACCCTTATATATTTCTTGAAATTTTGTTCCCCAAATTCTGCCTCTCATGGAGCCGTCTAGCCTTTTGTTAAGATTCGGTTAGACTGGCAAATCCTTCCATGAAAGTATACTGTCATTACTTAACATTGCTTGTTTTTGTATAGGTCCTTACTAAATAAGTGTGCCTCCCCCCTTATACTCTTACTAACCTTAGATCCATTAACTCCACTGCTCACTCATCTTCATACCCCTTGACAAGCCATAGCCCCCTTCCCCAAAACTCCTCTATTGTTGTTTTGACAGGACAGACATTTGGGGATTTTGTGTATATTAATGGAAGAGTGGTGTTGAAGAGTGTATTGCAGTTGTATATGGATTTGTTATGAATGTGGATATTCTGATCATTGAATTATTATTGTAATAATGATAATAATTATTGCCACTTTTGTTGATTAATTCCTTTGATGCGGTTGATGAAGATGCCATTGTTCCTTTTTTTTTTTTTTCCTTTTTGGAATACACCGGAATTTATATTTTTCGGGTGGGTGAATCTGGAGATAGAAATACGTAAATAAATTAATAAATAAACAAATAATTAAATTCTTAACCAGGTGTGAAATTGTGTGTTCTGTTTCTTCTTGCACCAACTCTGCCATTCATCCATTCATAAGATTAAAGGGCGAATCTTGGACTATTTTTCTTCTTATCAATGAGTCACAAGAACATCACTGTTGTCCATAAGCACCATTTACTCCATTTTGAGTAATGTTAGCTAAAAACTACACAGTTTTTAAAAATTGAAAATAGATATTTGTGCCATTTTTAAAGATGTTCAGTAGGGACAAATGAACTTGGGACTGGGAGCCACAGACAGGTGATGTACTGAGAGACAGACAAATTGCTGCTTTTGGCCTTTCATGGGATATAGAATACTGCCAGCCGTATCCTTTAAATGGTTCGAAACATAGCTTACTTTTTGTCTGGAGGAAGTGCTTGGTCACTTCCTTGTAGCCTTGGGCTTAGAATAATAGATTGTCTATAAAATAAAATTTAAAAACATTTTTTGATCTGATGAATACTCTTAATTTACAATCATATAATACAGATAGAATGAGAAAATCCTCATATCTAAGAAGCTGGTAACAACAAATGTTTGGCATTTTTGTTTCATGAATTACTCAAATAAGTTTTTTTTTTAATCATTTACCCTTCAGTCGATCAACTAATTTGATTAATGATGAATTGTTTCAGCTCGAGTCTCATAGCTTGCACACCACCTTAACGAAGCTATCAACTGTAAAGAAACAAAATCCTCTACCAAGTATGAAAAGGCTTGAGGCTTAAAAGCTCTCTCTTATTTTGTGTCTGGATCTGTGGTTAGATCACAGGTGAGTTTTTGCAGCTTGTGGTAGCATCACAGTGCTTGCTCATCTGGGTCATCTACATTTTTTTCCCTGCGTCTCAGGACTGTGATTCTTCTCTTGGTGAGCAGAGCAGATCGTTTCCTCACACTCTCCCCAGCTGAGGTGCTGAGAGCGTGGATGGCAGGCAGGATCTGGGAACTGGGGACTCGACTGAATATAGCAAGCTTGTAATTATCCTCATCCTCCTACACTTAATCGCCTGCAGTTCCTTAGTGGGCTGGAAACTTCTGAGTATGGTCAGAGCAGGAAAAAAGTCAGCACAATGGAGGAGCAATTGATGGTTCATACTGTGTAAATAGGACAAACCTCGACCTGCTCCAGACCTGAACATCAAACACATTTATAAAATTATTCTGCCAGGTTGAACTCTGATGAATATTCATGCCACAGTGAAATAAACAAAAAGGTTTTCATTTAATCTCATTTTTCTCATTTTTAATGAAAATGACATTACTGTTACTTCCTGGAAAACAGCATCACATCACAACCAATATATAGTGAACCAGCACCTTAATACAACCACTTTTTCTCCTTAACTGATACCCCATTGATTCACATCTTTCCATCATTCTCTCCATCATCATCTATCATGTCAATTTCCTGTTTCTGCAGTCAGGAAATGTACTAAATGAATGAATAAATGAATGGAAAAATATATAAAATTTAGAAAGTAAGCATCTCTCAAAATGTGACTTTATCAATGCATTTACCGGCGTGTAAAATAATCTATGATCTTTATAGACCTCTGTTGGCAACCAGGAGGAATTACAACAACAGAGTTTATAGTTGGATCTGGCCACTTTGCCATGGAGGAACAAAACTCTTATGATTAGACATAATTCTGCCATTATTAACAACGCTTTTAAGTATTTTGTCATGACAAAAGACAAAGAGGGCATGAAAGTGACCTGTCCAGTATTGAAAAGTAAAATGCACCGAATGGATCCTGAGTTTTTGTGTTCACCCTACTGTAATGCATACACTATGTTTTCACATGCTTGGAATGACGTAATAAAACAATAGACCCAAAAGACTTTCATAAGACATACTTAAGAGGTATTAAATCGACAACCACAAGTGGATCAGTCATGTCAGTGGGTCTCAGGACAAAGCAACCTGCATAGTATTCTCTGTGTGTGTGAGAGAAATTTGACCAATAAGCCAATGGAAGCTGTTGGACTAAAGGCTAAGATTTATTTTATAATGCCATCAAAACAGAGGACAATATGCTAGATAATAAGATAATACTAATGAATTGGACATATGTGGACAATAATCTGCCAATCCTCGACTACCCCAATCTTTATGAGAAGGCTTTGGACTGAAGTTTAAAATTAGATTTATTTTAGTAATGCCAATAAATATTCGTACTGACTCTTTGTTTCCTTTACAATCATCATGAGAGGAGAAGATGACTTTGAAATAGATGCAAAAAAAAGTCACCAGATTGCAGGAAATCAAGTGTGAAATGAAGGAAATAGGTGGCAACCCTAAACAACTGTAAGGTCATTTGCATATACATAAATGTAAATACACAGTTTATCTATTCTGGGAATTATGTTCAGTCACCAAAATATTCTAATAGGGACAGTAGAGGTTGACTGACTTCATCTCACAAACTATTAACATCATTCACCCGTTTTCCTGTCACTCTCACAAATAATATGTAATTCCTATATATGCTACATTAAAGGTATTTCAGAATGTGTTGCTTCTCTGAACCTCATTTTCTTCTAATTTCTAATTTGCAGAAAATGTTTTCATCAACATTCTCGTAAATGAGGGATGTGTAAACTATCTGGCAACCCCTGATTCATTCTTGTGTCTGTTCTGTAATCTCGCGATATTCAGGCGGTCGCTGCCTGAGAGGAGTAATGGCCGCCTTCGTAGCGATGGCTGGAACAGGGAACAACACAAGAAGCATATCAGAGCGCTTTAGCTGACCGGGAAGAGCGTAAATTACCGGGCACCCCCTTCTACCCGGTTTTCGGAACGGATGGGTAGAGGGGGTCTTGCCAAAGGACACAAGAAACGAGAGAGACTCGGAGGGAAAGGGAGGAAAGCTAACACTACCTTGGTGGCTAGCGCTAGCTGGCTATCAACACGGTTGTCACTGCCGGGGAACGAACCCGAGTAGCCGGGCAACTGTGCGTCCGGAGGGCTGAAGGAAACAGCGACTACGCGCTGGAGCGTGTGATCAAACAACTGCCTTGTCGCTAATATGAGTGGACCCGGGCAGGACAGCGAGCCAGAGGCGAAAGTCCTTCTCATCAAGCGGCTTTACAGGTAAGAGGCCGTTTGGCGTAAGTTAGCTAACCAAGGTGCTAATTGAGCGTTGTTGTGGCTAACTTAGCTTTAGCCAATCAATGTTTGCTAACACAAGAAAGGGTCTCGTCTTCCAATCTTGAAGCTGTCACGACACTGAGTAAGTTAGCCCACAACCTTACATAGTCGTCGGCGTAACGTCAGCCAAATCTGTAGTCATCGTGCTTTCACTTTGTGTAGCTCGTGTTAGCTTATCAAGTCATGATTTAGCTGCATTTGACTCAACCGCCCTTGTTATAGAGAAATGAAACGGGAAGGATTTTTGTTTGCTAGCATGGCAGCCCGCATTATTTGAATTGGCAGTTGTCACCATGCTAATGCTCTCTCTTCTGTGCTGCCCAGGGCTGTGGTGGAGTCTGTGCACAAGCTGGATGTCATCATCGGCAGCAAAGCATCCTACAGAGAGGTCTTCAAACCGGAGAACATCAGCCTCCGCAACAAGTAAGTCCAGCTGTCTCAGGATGTGTGTGTGAAAAGACGCAGGAGTGTTATTTAAACCTCAGGCTACATGCAGTCTGAGTATCATCTGGCCAGTTGTTCTGAACATAATGATGTATTCTGATGTGTGTGAGTTAAACCAGTTCACATCCAATTCATTTAGCTGATACGACTACCTCTGTCTATTATGCTTATGTTCAATGAGGATTGACAACACCCCACATCGTCTCTCTTCAGACCTCTCTATACAAAGTTTGTCCAAATCTAGTTCACACTTAGAACTAGAAACCCATCCATCCAAACTGATCACTCATATTCAAATATGTTTATTTTATTCTGTCTGTGAGAATGTCTGATCTCTGCAAGACTAAACCAATAAACAAAATACACCAATTCATCATGTTCAGTCTTACAGCCTGTGAACAGGATTGCAGAGATACAATAACTCACAGTTCTAAAAGAGAACGAGGAAGTTGGAGATACATGTGTGAGAGAGGCTAGACAGTGTGTCTATGCAGACGTAGAGATAGAATCTCATATCGTTCAGTGGCCGTCTCGGGAGCTAAACGAGCCTTCATTGTGGTCAGGGCTGCATGTGGAGCCATTAGCTGATTAATCAGTTTGGCAGCAAATTAATCAACAACTACTTTGATAATCATTTAATAGTGTCAGTCATTTTTCAACTAAAGATGCAAAATGAGTTCCAGTTGCTGCATTTCTTTGGACCGTTGGTCAGACAAACAATACATACAATTCAATACACAGAAAAATAGAATAGGTGTTTTTCAGAATTTTCTGACCTTTTGTACACAAAGCAATAAATCAGCTAATCAAAAAAGTCATTGTCAGATAAATCATTAATAAGAATAATCATTTGTTGCATGTGTATTTACACTAGATTACAAGGACATATGTGTCCTTGACCACCTCTGAATGTGGCACAAGCGAAACATCTCCTCAAAGAAGAGATAATGAGAAATACTGCATGCATTTGCCTGAATGTATTAACATAATCTTGTCATTGGCTGCACACATAAAGTGGGGACTGAAATTTCACAGTATTCTGGTTAACACCTCTGGCTTCTGAGTCAGTTTACACAGACCATGTGAGTCACATAAAGGAAAGGCATGCTTGTTAGTGATACCACAAATATGTCCGATAGCACCGGAATGTCAATTAAGTGCGGCTGCAGCTAATGATTGTTTTTGTCATCTGTTAATCTGCTGATTATTTACTCCATTAAAACTCAAAAAATGCTCACGGTTCAAGTTTTTGTTATGCTAGGTATTTGTATTTTGCGTTACCCCACCTGTTCCTGTGAAACTAGGTTGACTCATTTGTCCGCTTGTCAAACCGGTGACCCAACTACCTCCTTAACTTGAAACCCAAACCTGCGTATATCTGTTTTTCTTTCTTTGTATTTTCAGGTTGAGGGAGCTCTGTGTGAAGCTGATGTTTCTCCATCCCGTCGACTATGGCCGTAAGGCTGAGGAGCTGCTCTGGAGGAAGGTTTATTATGAGGTCATCCAGGTTATCAAGACCAACAAGAAGGTAAGTGGCCCTACAGCTGTGGAAACAAATCCTCTGTGTGTGTGTGTTAGTTAACCAGTTATTCTGTTGTTAGCTGGCGTCACACCCTGGCTGCCACTTAAAGGTCAACTCTAATATGACATCTGCCGTTTTGTGGTCACTGGCACGTAACCTACCTCATAGAGCACCAAGAGTGCGCACATGTTATGCATGGGTGGTCCCAGTGGAAATGAACCCCCGGAAAATGTCACTTTGCTGTACCATTGGACCAACAACAGTATTGCCCTTAACAAATGTAGCAAATGAGCTGATCTCTGTTATAAGAATGTTTACAGTTTGAGTCAGACAAACGAAATAATATACAAAGTATGTTCAGTGATTCAGATGCTTGTGAACTTAAGAACTAAAAAATTTGAATGTCACCAGCTGTGGAGCTTTAGTCATCATTTGCAAATTAGTTTCTTTTAAATGTGTGTGAGCCAAGAACTCTCTTCTTAAAGGAGAACTTGATTTTACACATCAAGTTTGTAGAGTACTTCTACATATTTATATATATAAAAAAAAAACGTTAGAGTTTCTGGAAATCGGATAAATTGCCTCAAATGATGTCGGCGTCAGTTGAAGCTAAAGACTATGAGTTTGAAAATGAAAAAAAGGTGCTAGCTGCTTCCAGCATAACACAATTAAAACTCCAAGCAAACTGTAATCATTAGAGTTGTGATTTTTTTGGTAATGTAGCTGTCATATTTCTGACAAGGAAGACTAGACGAGACTGTGTGGTATTTAAAAAAAAAGACAATGTTTCTGTTTCTGCAACATCAATTTTGATCATTTAAGAAAATGTTTATTGTGAGTATTCTTAACACATAACATTCATAACATTGTCAGTTTTAATCTTTTTCTAGCCGTTTGTTTCTTAACTACTTTCTTTTGTATTAAATGTTTCCCCATTGCTCGTAACTTTTCCACTCAATTGAAAACTACAGTATTTGTGTTATGTAGACTTTATTGTTGTTGTGGTCAAATCTCTAATTTCTTGACTCCTCTCTTTTCTCTCCATCTTTCCTCTGTAGCACATCCACAGCCGTAGCGCTCTGGAGTGTGCCTACCGTACACACCTGATCGCCGGCGTGGGTTTCTACCAGCACCTGCTGCTCTACATCCAGTCACACTACCAGCTGGAGCTGCAGGACTGCATCGACTGGACCCACGTCACAGACCCACTGATCGGTCAGTGGCACAAATTCACACACAGATATAGAAAATTCAAACACAAACATCATCTAATCTCTTACTTTCCATATTTTAAAAATCTTGATCACTTATAGGCCTTTTTTCTTTAAACATGTTTTGACACGTCACACTAAGAAAAGCAGAGGTCTGAATGATAAAATGAATGATGCCTAATTTCTGTTTGGCTGCACCAGTTTCAGGATCCTACTGTTTTGCTGGTTTACTTTAATAGCTTATTGGAACACTAGAATAGAACAGAGCCATTAACCGTTAAGCAGTCCATCTCCAACTATAACAACTCAAAATATTTGTTGTGAAAAAATAGTTTTTTAGTTTTTAATGCACTCCTGCAAGTGAGAAATGAACCTAAATCCACAGACCTGTAGCTTTTTCTTTTACAATCTTTGCACCATTCAGATTTGTTCTTGTGAAATGGGAGTAAATCCTATTCGGTTTGGTATTATTTGGAATTATTGGTGTTTTGAAACTTGTGGATTTAATATCACAACTGTGCAAAGATTTACCTCATTTACAGTTGATGTTATACCTTCACTCTCTGAGTAATGAACAGTTTGATCACACTGACTGAAGCATTTAGACCAGGTGTTTATGTGTCCATTGTCTGTGTTCAGTCTGTATCAGATGGCAGTGTTCCCTTGCACTATGTACGGCAGACAAATGGGTGGAGATGTGCCAAGTCAGTCTATTGTCAGCACAGACAGACAGGTGCAGGGTTGTCCAAGGTTGTGGTACGGTGCAGCCTGTAGCCGTTCTTTGCCTCATATGGGCTTGTTTTCTATTTTGTGCTTTGCTGTGTTCTCATTTTTGCAAACACCCTGCACAGATTTCTGGTGTCTTCTTGGCCATCTAAAGCAAAAGCAATTTTGGACATGAACACCTTATGGACAGAGAAATAGTGCTTCAAGTAATATCTGGGTGCTGTCTCTAAGAACCGTTGCTTTGCTGGAATTAAAGCTTTTACATTTGTTACATAACTCCAAGTCATTTTTGTAAGTGCATCGGCTAAATGCTTTAAATGAAAAGGATAAAAAAAAAAAATCATTGTGTAATTGTTCCCCGCAGGTCGAAAGAAACCAGTGTCAGCCACCCCCAAGGAGATGGAGTGGGCACAGATGGCCTGCCATCGCTGTCTGGTCTACCTTGGAGATCTAGGTAATAACATGATAATAGAACATGCAATTAAATTCATCTCTCTACCCAGCTTGTAGAGGTGTGAGACAGCATGTGTGTGTCATTCAGCGTGGGAAATTTTGGCTTAGATATAGAGTATTATTGGCAGGAGGCCGTTTGCTTGGTTTAGACTTATGTGATACAGAGAGATTAGTATTTTGATTGATTTTACATTAGTAAACTAAATAGAGGCAAATGAGATTATGTCTGCACCATTTTAGGTTTGCCCTTGGGCCTAAGTTCGCAATTCTGTTTAATTATTTATGTCCCAAAACATGTCATAAATATGTGTCTTGATTATTTAAATCCTTATTGACTGTTTCTGTCCCTGTAGTTATATTCATTTCATAAGCAAAGACATGCTGGTAACTTGTGTCTTGTTGTCACTTTTTTCTGTGTTTCAATGTTTCTTTCCCCTGCAGCCCGTTATCAGAATGAACTTGCTGGAGTGGAGGCCGAGCAGCTGGCAGAAAGGTTCTACCATCAGGCCTTGTCTGTCATGCCACACGTAGGTGAGTGACTGTCATGTAAGTTTTCTTAATGCAGCAGTTTGCTGCTCCCATGGTCAGGGAGAACCTGGTAAAGTTTGTATTTTCTGTGGTGAGAGAGTGCCAGGAATACTTTCCCAGTCTTTTGTTTTCCTGGCAAGTTATTTTGTAAAAACATTTTGGCATGTGTCATCTTTATTTTTTCAGATTGAATAGTAAACTTTAGAGAATTATTCTCAGTCTACGTCAGGCTACTCCAAAAGTGCATGTTAACTACGCATGTCTTCCCACACCTTTCTACAGGAATGCCTTTTAACCAACTGGGCACACTGGCAGGGAGCAAGTTCTACAATGTTGAAGCAACCTACTACTACCTACGCTGGTGAGGAAAGTTGTACAGTTAAGTGTGGTGTTAAATATTGATCCACAACCCTATAAGTTACGAGTCTAAACAGATGTCTCATCTTTGCTAGCATCCAATCAGACGCCCCCTTTGATGGTGCGTATGGCAACCTGAAGCGCCTGTTTGACAAAGCTGCCAAGATGTACCACCAGGTGAAGAAGCAGGAAATGAAGAAGCTGTCTCCATCTCGACAAAGGTGAGGAGGAGTCATGGGAAAAATCAATGACTTACAGAGCAGGAAAGTCCTAGAAATCCAGAGAGAACTTTGGAGAAACAACTGTTGACTGGTCTCAATTCATACAGTATAACAACCCATTTTAATCCTTGTAGTTTATTCTTAGAGGTTTTTTTTTTACAGTTTATCTTTGTAAGTAAACTGCTCACTTATTTTCGGTTCATACATCCACAAGTTCCTCTGTGGCCTGCTTAGATCATGAGCCCTCACTAGACAGCTGTGGTTATACTAATTGTTTCCGCTGGCTTGCATGGTACAAATGAGTCTGAGATGAAAGTATTTTGACTTCTTTGTCCTGATTTCCCAGAGTAATTTTGATCTATATCTAATCTAATCTTTAATCACATAATTACCGACTTGCTTGGCCACCATTTGAATGACAAAGGCACTGTAACAGGGGAGGGACAAAGCAGCATCTCTCTGCTGATGGTATAGATAATTGACGATCCCAGTGGGGAAATTAGATTGTTGAAGCAACAAAACAGGAATCAGTCCACAGTACAATATTTATTAGGATGTTGAAAAAGGTAGATGGTGACATGAAAAATGTCCTTTATCAAATAGAAAGTTTGATATATACATCATTTTCCCTTTTTGACGAGTATTGCTTTTTGTACAGTGGATTTGCTGTCAGGGTTATTTAGATTGATTGACAAATTTTTTTGCCACTTGGACAGAAAACAAATCTGTTTCTGTGAAAACATTTTGCACCAGTTTGTCTTCTATCCTGTGCGTATAAAGTAGTTTCCCCATGCTTCTAGTCTTTATGCTGAGCTAAACTACCTGACTGCTGGCTCAAACTTCATATGTTGCATGAAAACATTAAAGGATAATTTCATTTTGTATCAACATTTTCTGTATCTATTTACTATGTATTCTACAATTTTGTTGTGACTTTTTCCTGCAGATCAAAAGACATTAAGCGTCTCCTGGTGAGCTTCATGTATCTTCAGAGCCTGCTGCAGCCCAAGAACAGGTGAGCACTTGTGCTGTCGCTCATCTGCTGTCCTGCATCAGTCTGTGTCAGTCAGTCTCATCCTTTAATTATTCATTGTCAGGTTGTGTTTACCTTGTATGTATAGTGCGTCCTTCATTTTTATTATGTTGTTTCCCCTCCTCTGTCTGTCTGTAGTCTAATGGAGACAGAGCTGACGTCTCTCTGCCAGTCAGTGCTTGAGGACTTCAACCTGGTGCTGTTTTACCTGCCGCCGCCGACACATGGCAACGCTCACCACTCCCCCAGCGAGGAAGAGGAGGAGCAGCAACATGCTGACAGCAACTGCCCTGTGCTGCCTGACACCCTCGTCTTCAAGATGGTGGTCACTTGTCTGATGGTGGTGCACAGCCTGAAGAGGGGAGGTTAGAGTACAAACACTAACTTTTTTCAGTCAGACTTTATTTTTCAAGAGCTGTGTAGTTAGCTAGCCAAAACAGTCCAACAACAGCAACATAATCAGTGAAAATTACCAGGAACATTGTTGGTATAAAACCAAAGAGGTTCACATTTATAAAGTAAAATATATTTTGCACTAACAAATGTTGAATTGTGTCTTTAGGATCAAAGCAGTACAGTGCATCCATAGCTTTTACTCTTGCGCTATTCTCCCATCTGGTCAACCACGTCAACATCCGGCTGCAGGCTGAACTGGAGGAAGCCGAGACCCAGGTGCCTCCACTTCACACTGATGCCACAGGTGAGATAGGAAATCCCCATCTCCATTCATGGAGGAAAGGAACACAAATGGAACTGCGAGTTAATTTAAGGCTTGAAAAAAAAAAATCCTCATAAGTTTGCACAGTATGGGAAATCTCCCAGCTGGTGTCTGCCACAAAGATCAATGCATCAATCCCAGTGTATCCTCATCAGCAACATCTTTTAGGATTAAAGTGCTGTTCTTTGTGGTTAAAAATGTAATCTTCAGGGAGAACTACAGAAGTCTGTGAAGTTTTTACAAGTCAAGAGCAATTTAAAGTTGAACACATTTATTCACACTTTCTGCCTTGCTCTTTCAGTAATATCCCTATGGAGAACATTTGTTTTGTAACGTGAAATATTTGCGTAAGAACAACCTGAATGAAAACAAAAAAAGGCAATGAGCTTTCTTTTCTTCTCTAGATGACCTGGAGATGAGAGATTTGTCAGCTCCGCCGACAGATCGCTCTGATGAGAAGCCTCTGCAGAATGGCTCCCTGGAGCAAGAAGATGACGAGGAGGAGAAAGATGAAGACGGCTGTGAGCGGGTTGCCGCCAAGAAGCACAGCACTGTGGAAGAACAGCACAAGTTAGAGGAAGAGAAACAGAGACAGAAGAAGAAGTACACTCGCCTCTCTAGACTGCGCAGACGCCGCTGTGCCCGCAAGGACGCTGGAGGAGAGGATGAAAGTGACCTAAGTGAAGGATTTGAGAGCGAAGAGGAGGACGATGACGATGATGAGAGGAGGGGTCGCGCCGATTCAACAGGTGGCACCACGACAGGAACCCCGCCCAATCCTCCACCTATCAGGAAGGAGACTAAGAGAGACCACCTAGGTGAGGAGGGCAGCTGTGGGAGTGGCTCAGAGGAAGAGGAAGAGGAAGGAGGGACAGCATTCGATGTGGAGACCGACTCAGACATGAACAGCCAGGAATCTCGCTCAGACCTGGAGGACATAGAGGACACGGAAAACTCAGACAACTTGGAGGGCCAGGCGCGGGAGCACCAGGACGAAGAGGAGGATGAAGACCAGCCCAAGGAAGAGGGAGGCGACAGGGACGGTGACACGCCTCCAACCACCAACGGGCCTCTGATGCCCAGCGACTCCAGCATCAGCAGTAACCTTCAGGCCATGTCCTCGCAGCTCTTCCAGGCAAAGCGCTGCTTCCGCCTGGCGCCAACCTTCAGCAACATGTTGTTGAGACCTCAAGCCTCATCCTCCTCTGGGATTCCCACCCCTACTGATGCCTCTGCTCCGCCCTCCCAAGAGACACCTCCTCCTCCTGGTGACTCTCCCTGTGATATGAACCCTGGTACTGCCAACGGAACCAATGAAAATGGTAGTGTGCTTGTTGTCTCAGTGTCTTTTCTTTTGTGTCCTTTTCTTCCACAGATACTTATTCAGGATGTTTTTTGTAGATTCTAAGCAGACTTGAATCTGACCTTGTTGAAATCAGTCTTTTTTTGTTTTGTGTCACCCCCTCTAGACTTGGACTCTGATTCAGAGGGCAGCCAACACAGTACACAATCAGTACATAGTGAGAAAACCCTCTTAGAGAAGCTGGAGATCCTGACCAATCAGGGCTTGATCCAGGTGGTGAAGGTCTTTGTTGACTGGCTAAGGACCAACACAGACATTATCCTCATGTGTGCACAGGTGAGGGGGCCTGATTGTCCTGCTTTCTCTATGAAAAAATTGCCATTTTAGGACTATATTTAACAAACTGTTTCTCGCTGCAGAGTTCTCAAAGCCTGTGGAACCGACTGTCCGTGCTGCTCAACCTGCTACCAGATGGCAGCAAGATGCTCGAGGCTGGTGAGTTACTGATAGACTGCACTGCATAGATATTTATACTCCTCTACAGCTCAGTCGGCACAGGATGGCACAACAGTGTCTAGGTTTTTATTCCCACTGGGTCCACTAATGCTAAAATGTCCTTTGAGACACCGGGTGAAGACATTACCTACAACCCTGATTCTAAAAATGTGATTGTGTCCAACATGTCAGTCTTCTTCTCCATGTCTCCGAGCTGTGATCTCATCCCTGTACTCTCTTAACAAACAGTGCTAATACTCAGCTCTCACACTGAACATTTTGTCTCCCCGTGTGATTTTTACACTCTAATGACTGTGCTCTGAGTCTACTGCTCCTTTATTTATTTCTCCATGTGTGTACTGCAGAGCTTGGTCTGAACGCAGAGGTGACAGAGTTGTTAAATGAGTGTGAGCAGCCCGGTCTGGTCCAGAGTCTGCTGCTGCCTGAGGATCTGGCTCTGCGGCACCTGCCTGCTCTCAACATAGCTCACCGCCGCCTTGACTTCACTCGCCGCAATCCCTCTCTCAGCCCCCTACAGGAGGTACATACACAGATACACACACACACACACACACAGGATTCAGCTTTTATAGATGTTCAGTCTTGGTTTAAATACTGGAAAACACATAAGGCATCAGCTCCATTATGCAAATTACAAGTTGTGTTGTCTTTTTAATAAGCCAGTAAGTTTGCCAAAATTAAAACAATATAATTATCTTAGATGAAACAATATTCAGTGTACAGGAAAAACACACAATCCAAGTCTGTTTTACTTTAAAAACTCACACACTTCTCATTTAAGCTGCTTCTGTTTGTCTTATGTGATAGTGAATAAACCATGTTTTGGACAGTTGAAGACATCCCTTTGTGATTGCCAGCATTCTTTATTTTATAGACCAAACAATGAATTGATGAATTGAAACAATCTGCAGATAAATTGATTATGGCAATAATCCTTTGTTGAAGATCTGAATTAAACCAAGTCTTCCTTGCCAGGGGGGAAAAAAAGTCATTTTCTGCTTTGCTGACAAATCACAACATTCTTCACCTTCTGGAGTGTTAAAATGTGGACTAGCCGCCATTTCACTGTCCAGACCAGTGCGCCTCTCTTGAGTTCGTTGTCAGCAGCAATGGTAATGAATACCAAAACTGTCCTTAAGTCAGCATGAAGTGTTTTATTTTTGGCCACTTGAGGACAGCACGAGTGTTAAACTCTACAGTGACATATTATAACATTATAAAGTTGTTGTGGCTAACGTGTTAGCAAACAGTTGCTTATTTACACATCCAGGAGACACAGAGCTACATTAGCATTTATTTGGAGTCGCGTTTCTGGCCACAAATATAATTCTAATATTTTGCTCTCCACCAGCTCCTGAGGGAAATATGTGGCTTCTGTGTTCCACTCTTTGTCTGTCTGCTGTTTGATGGTGGGCAGGAAGAGCAAAGTGGCTTTATTACAGCTTTTTTTTGCTGAAAACGTCTGCTTGCTGCAGCTGAAAACAGTAGTGATGAGAGCAGTGGGACTGAACCAGAACTGTCATGTTGTGAGATGTAAAACCGACACAATGAGTTTAAAGATGCTAAAAATTTGTGAAGAGCTGAGAAGAAGTGCTGAGTCAGTTGAAAACTCTCTGCGGGGTTGTCACTACAAGCCACTGTTCAGTCATGTGACCCATTTTTAACAAGACACATATTTAAAAAAATTGCTGTTAGGGGTCAAAGTTGATTTATGCAATACATATTTAATATTAAAAAAAATATTATATAAAAGCTTCTAAAACATTTTCTCATTTCTCTCCCCAGTGTGTAGTGAGAGTGTGTTGCATTCGCAGTTTTGGCCACTTCCTAACAAATCTCCAGGGCAACGTGCTGCACTTCAACCCAGAGGCGGGCATCTTCACCAGCATCAGCCAGTCCGAACAGGACAATCTGGTGCAGCAGGCCAAGGCCCAGTTCCGAATGGTGAGTGACATCTGAACAATGACCAGAAGAACCACAGGGGGTCGGTATTCAGTCTCATTACTCTGTGTGTCAGGGAAAATGGTTTTGTTTTGTAACTGTTGACCTAAATAAATGAGAAGAATGTCTAATTAATGACTTGGAACCATAATGGTTTTTAGTTGTTATGAAAGTCACATCCCTTTTGATGTTGACTCCGCTGTCTTTATCTTTATTTCCAGGCTGAAGAGGAGGCTCGTCGAAATCGCTTAATGAGGGATATGGCCCAGCTTCGACTACAGGTTTTTAATATTATCCCTCTGTCCACTGTTTACGTTGTCTGTGTTTCTCTAGCAGCGATACAGGATGGACATAGCTGTGTGCTGATAGTCATTACAGGCAAAAGTTCCCAGTTTTTGAGAGCTAGAAGATAATGAAAATATATTTGTTTTCTTTTTTTGTTGTTCTTGTTGTATAGAAGTTGATTAAAAATTACACAAAGATAATTTTGTTAGCTTTGTATTGAGGTTAAGATCCAATTTCATTTGGATATTTGCTTGTGTGAAGATTAATGTTTGCAAGGAGGCAGATGATTTAGTTGACATTAATGTGAACCAGGTGAATCAGCACTCAATAAAACCATCTGATGGACTGGGATAGTCATATTATATTTCTGTGATCTCTTCCTCTCTTGTTATTTGCACATCATCAACTCTATTTCCTTTCCTTGCAGTTGGAAGTGTCACAGCTAGAGGGCAGCCTTCAGCAGCCGAAGGCCCAGTCGTCCATGTCTCCTTACCTGGTGCCAGACACAGCTGCTCTCTGCCAGCATCTGAACCTCATCCGGCAGCTGGCCAGCAGCGGCTGCTTCATCATCATCATCCCACGGACAGGTCAGTGAACCGCCTCATCCCCTGTCTGTCCTGAGCAGCAGGTTGTGTCCAGGTTGTGTGTAGCATCCTCCCACTGATGCTATACAGGGTAGATGGTGAAGATCACTGAATCCCAGTGATGTACTCTTTTCATGATCTCATGATTCCAAGTCACATTAATTAAATTAACTAAATAAAACCATGACGTACAACATGAAGTATACGGACAATGGGATATAACAGTAATTAATTCTGAGCTACCATTCAGGGCAATGAAACTTACTTGCAGCTAGGAGATGTCCAACAATGATAGTTGAGCCAGTGTGAATACTCAACTATGGCAATGCTATAAAATCTCTATATGTTAACTAAAGAAGTGAAATTTCAGCCTCTATCAGATTATGATTCTGATTTAAATGGTCTGGGTCATTCTTTCTGCTGATATGACTGTTTGCTCAGGCCTTTAATCTGGACTTCTTCTGTGTCGTAGTGATCGATGGGCTCGACAGGTTGAAGAAGGAAAATGCCGGTGCGAGGGATGGCATCCGCTTCCTGGAGTCTGAATTTCGCAAAGGCAACAGGTGGGTGCTTGTGTTACGTGTTTGATGATTGATAGAGCTTCCTGCTGCCCTTTTTTAAAAAAAAATTAAAATATATTTTGTTTCCTAGAATCTGTTGAACACTTTTACTCCAAGCAGCTCTCTCTCGCTGGAGGATTTCTTAAGTGTATCCCATCTTCCTGTAGGTACATACGCTGCCAGAAGGAGTCAGGTCGAAGTTTTGAAAGAGATAAACTGAAACGTCAGGACATTGAAGCCTGGTAAAACTTTCTGCCTTCTACCGTTACCTCTGTTTGTTTTCAACCTGTTGGATGAGTATGACTTCTATTTTAATTTGTCCTTTTTTTTATTTCTAGGCATTTATACAAGATGGTGGACAGCTGTCGTCAGCTAACAGTGTCCCAGAGCAACGGAGACGAGGACACAGCCGGCATGGTGACCATTCTTACAGGTCATCAAGTGGAAGAGCTTTGCACTCAGTCAGCAGCTATGAAGGTCAGCAGTCACTGGCTATTTTTCTGTTACATTACAGACAAGAACAAACACTCAGGAAGTTGACATTTTCCGTCAAGACTAGTAAACCTTAAAGGATTTCAGCTCCGCTCTATTTGTGCTACAGTGCTAATGTAACCTAATTCATGTCTTCACATCTAGAGTGTTTATGTCTGCTCTGAAATGCAGCACTCAGAGGGATGTAAAAAGCCTGTTGGGGTGAGGTGTGATTAATCTTTCAAAATGGGGAGAACGACACACACTTTCAGACAATTTCTCATTGAAGGCGGTCGTGTTGTTGCCCTCAATTGTTCACACAAAAAGTGATGGAAGTAGCTGTGTGAAGAATGGAAAAAATATAATATCCCATACTGTCTCACCTACAATTTCTTTTAGCACACACACCTTCACACACAGCCAGCCACTGGTAGACAAGATTTTGTGTTTCAGAAAGTTAGAGAAATTTATGCATCATTCCCACCTCTGACATCAGAAAGTTGTGGAAGGAGAAGGTTTAAGATGATGCTCTACAACAACAGCAACAGCAACCACTTCAATGGAAGCCCGAACAGACGTGTTTATGGTTTGCAGGTTATGATCACATGAGGTGCTAGAAAAACAAACAAACAAAGCATTGGCTGTAATGAATAAAAATGTATGTAAAAGTCTATTTAAATTGAGGACAGGTTTTATATCTAATATTTCATGTGGGGTTTTTTTTGTTTGTTTCCTCCCCTGCAGTCTGCGATCCAGGCGGCGGGCTCGGCGGGCATGGAGCTGAAGAACATCGTGGAGTTCTACCGGCACTGGAAGGAGATTGGCTGAGAGGTCAAACGGGGGCAGCTGTCGTCGCTGCGAACAGCTGATCGATCACAACACTCGCTCCCTCTCTCTCTCTCCCACTCTTTTGCTCTGTGTGTATCTGCGTCTCCAAAGGCAAAAAACAACTGAAAAGAAAGCTGAATCGAAGGAAAGAGTTAAAAGCTTAGAGGGGTGGAAAACTGTGGAGTAAAAAATAAAAAGAAGAGAAATGCGAGCGAAACGGCGCTATAAGAAACAGCAGACCTCCCACCTCTCACTCCCATTCCTAAACATAAAGAGTGACCCCTAGTGGTCGGGGTGCAGAAACGGTGGGGGGACGCTACACAACTTTTAAGTGCCCCTGGTTCACACCCTAACCAGGAATACACTGTATATGTTAGCAAATGAGTACCTACGTGTCGAGAGAGAAACCGCGCACACACACGTAAACACATTCATGCTCAGATGAATCCATATAGATATTTAGAGCAGTGGTTTGGATTTCCGTTCCCTCGTCCCCTTTCCCTTCAGTCTGTATTTGAGAAACAGGGTCGAGATTGTGCGAGTCTGGCAGGGCTGCGTTTTGGAAAGTCAAGGGTGTATGACGACAACTTTAAGATAGAGAAAACACACTCTGTCCACCTGACACCTGAGACTTTCATCCTTACAAAACACACCAGGCGTCTCATAGCTCATAGACCTCTAGGAAGGGTTGAGGAAGACAAATGTACACTTCTCCAGGATCGGTTTCTTTCCTCTGTGGCTTTTTAAAATTTTTATTTGGTTTTGTTTTTCTTCATTTGCGGTGTACTTTTGTGACCAGTGACTTATGTATTGTGCTATCTCGGTATGAGAAAAGGAAAAAAAAAAACACACACACACAGGTGTTGCCCTGTTAAAAGTTTTAATTTGGATTTTATTTTTGTACCCAAATGATGTTTATTTTGCTTTTTGTAAGCTGAATCTGAATGAAATATGCAAGAATGTTTAAGGGAAAGGGAAGGGTTTGTTGTCGTGCATTGATCCACTGAACAAGTCCTTCAGCTCTGAAAATTAATTAATAAAAAACCTATTATCCAGATTTTATTTAACAAGGTGTCATGTTAGCGGGAGGTAGAAGCTGATTAGCCTCAGTTGTAGCTAGTCATCAAGGAGGCTCAGAAAAGAGGGGCTGACTTTCCCAGAGGAATGTGGGTTGTGTTTGGACCCCTGTAAACTCCTAAACTGTGTCCCATCTACATCACCATCTCCATAGTGACTGTCCCATCATACAGTGCAAAAGAAACCAGTATATGTGTGTGGCCATGCATTGAACAATAAAAAGAAACTCATATTAAGATGATGATGTCTTTTGTCTCATCCTTCCTCGGTGCCGGTGACCTCTTTCTCATTGTGAGTAATAATTAGTGCTGAAATGATTAGTCGTTTCATCGACAGATAATTGACAGTTTTGATAATCAATTAAATTAGCATTCCTGTTTCTCCAAGTGAACTTCTCAGCTCGTGCTTCATTGTTTAACCTGTGCCTCGAACTACATTTACAGCATTTACCAGGTGAGTAGGGTCTGACCAAAGATGTGATTGCATTATGGGAATGAAGCGTATTTGTTCCATGCAAGAAGATAAAACTCAGAATATCCTGACCTCAGCTGCATCATCTTCACATTTCTACGAGTGTGTATTTTATATATATACAATATATAGTTCGGCTTATCCAAAAAGAGAGTGTTTTAAAACACACACACACACACACACATTACATAACAAGAATAAATTAGTCATTCAAGTCATTCAGCAGGCAAAACATTCACTCTTCTGTATTTGATGTGATTGTAAATGGAATATATTTGTGTTTGAGACAGTTATTTGGACAAAAGCAATATTTGGATGTGAGCTGTACCCTGAAGGACAGTTTTCACTTTTTTTCTGATATAAAAAACAAACTGAAAAATGGATTCATCACTAATGAAGATATCAGTTAGGTGCCGCCTGAATGTCAAATCTTTACTGTAAACCTGACCTGAACTCTCTCAGCTCCTCGTGTGAAGTCTTCACAAAGACCCTGCCTCTGCCTGCTCTTTCTAACTAGGTCTCTCTGTGCCATTCTTCTCCCTCTTTTTCCCCCTCTTCCATCTCTTGTGTTCCCCTCTGTCCCGGGCCCTGTGCCCACCACTGACCGAGCACACTGAATAACCAATCCCCTGGCAGCGGGGCCAGTGCCACCCCAAACAGGCGACGACTGGCACTGGCGCTGGCCCGTTTTCTGCTGGGTAAGGGGGTTGGGGAAACCTCACTGACCCAAGGCAATCCTCTTTCTGTGAGCCCGTGGAGCCGCCGGACTGCGGGGACTCCAGTGAGGACGCACCGGGCCGCAGGATGAGAGCTTCAAACATGCACAGAACTAACTAGGTAGATTTCTAACTTAGTGAAAGAACCTGTGATCTATCTGAGAGATGTCAATGCAGGGGTCTGTGCTCGCAGTGGGGAAATGCCTCGCATGCCTGGAGTTTATGTGTAAGTAACAGTATTTGTCTTTTTGGCTGGTTTTTGGGCTTCACATGTGCATCTCACTCATCATTTTCAAATCTTAGAAATGGTCATCAGATTCAGTGACATCCATGTTGGCTGTTGTGTTAATGATGCTGGAGCTCTTGCCCTCTCTGGTTTCTCTGTTTCTTTGCCTCATTCATGGGAAAAAGAAAAGTCTGGGATTCAACATTAGTGGCTGCAGTAGTGTTTTTGCTCAAAAGTGTAGAGGACAAGATGGGGACTGTTTGGTACAATAGGTACAAACATGACCAGGAGATGACTGTGGATTCATAAGTTTTCTATTCCCACTATTTCTTCACTTATTTCTCCTTCTCTGGAATCTCTTCATCTGATCCTAAATGATCCCAGAAGGACGCTGCCGTCATCATTGCTCACTCACTCTGACTATGACTGTTTCTTCTTCTGAAAACTGTAATGTTTCCAATCAATCACTCCCCCTTCCTCTGAAAAAGAGACCCTGGAGAGTTTTACCCGAAAGTCACTCCAGTTCACAGGAATTGAACGTGCTTCCTAAACGATAAAATTTACATGCTCATATAACAGGTCACTGAACCTCTCATGTGTTATGGTGTAGTTCATGTTTTTAAATGGAGGATTGTGTGTCAGGCTTTGTTTACACATAACCAGACCTGCGTGCGTAAAAATACTATGTTCTTATTCTGCTTTTATTCTTATTCCTTTTGTACTTTTGATTCTTTTTTTTGTCTGTGATTACCAGTCTTGCAAAGTAAATGAGACTTGTGAGGCACTTTCTACTCCAGAACTCAGAAAGAAAATGACCCTTTTTACTATTTGAAACTTACTAAAGATGTTTCAATTTTAAATACAAAACATATGATTGGCTTATAAAATCTCATGCATTGCAATAAATTGAACTACCCACTGTAAATAATGCAGTTACTTAGCTTCAAGTTGACCAACAATAACATTGAAATGCTGCTACATGTTGATGCATCAATAATGATAATCCAGTTATATAACAGTGTAAGGCGCTGCTCTGCATAATGAGTACTTTTAGTCTTGATACATTATGTACATTTTGCTGATAATACTTCACTTTTACCTAAGTAAAATACTTATAATGGAGTATTTAAATTGTGATACTGCTACTTTTAATGAAGTCAGTTATCTGAGTACTTGCAGATTTTGATGAATAATTTCTAAATATTTTCATGTTATTATTAGCTTCAAACTATTTAATTTTTAACTTCACTATTTATCTGTATTTCTGTCCTTGTGCTGTAGGACCTGAATTTCTGAATCAGTAACTGACACAGACATAAACACAGACATAAAGTCCCTCACAATGACAGAATATATAAAAGAAAATGTGAAAACAATAAAGTAAAAACAAATGACTGAAAAGCCAACTTGGAAATGAGATCACTAGAACTGATTTAAAATAAGGTCTTTCAGCTCTCACAGTAAATTCTCTGGCATGTTTGGACACAGCCTGCTATTTTAATAATTAAGAGTAATATGCTGATAAACTTGATCTGCGGACGTTTAGGGTGTGTCATGTTCGAGACACAACATTGAATGAGATGCAGTGTCTTTATTTGCTTTTTGAAAACGTGACACCTAACATCTATGTTTTGTTTTGCCAAGAAAATTAAGTCATGCGTGGTAAGTTTTCATCTTGTACTTTAATATCAGTAGCTAATTATGACCAAGCAAACAAAAGCTAGAGAGCTGGATTCACAAGCAAATAGTTTGAACAGTTTGGTGAAGTGGTTTATTGAATATGTGGAACTAAAATATCTTTTGTGTCCCTCGAGTGTTTAACGTCACACTCTTCTGTTTTCAATTGAGACAAACGAGAGCTTTTCAGGAATATGACGGGGTAGAAAGCTGTGTTGACACAAACTGGATGTTTGTCCAGGGCAAAATAAAACAGGACATCCTCCCCGGTCTGAGTTTGGACAAAGGAGCGTCCCCACAGGTTCACACTATGGCTCTGGTTCCTTGAAGTCACGTGATGTAGCGAAGTAAGTCAAAGTCAACTGGACTTCTGTAACCTTGAGGACATTTATTCATCCAAGAGTTTAATCAGTTTTGCTGAGTGATGTTGAGTAACTTCCTGTCATCGTGGCTGACTGACATCACTTGCTGGGTCACTCAGGGTCATCGCTGTCATGAGTCAGTATGTTTTTAGCCATGCTAGCACTGTGGCTCCAGGGACAACAAAGTCGGTCTATGCTGCTCCCACATTATTCATCTGCTGGACGTTATTATTTGGCTGCTTTATTGCTGCTCTGTGTTGGCACTGACTGCATTTTGGATGTGGGCTGATTATTCTGGGTGTATTTGGGTCAGATCTGACTGTCCTCAGGTCCCCTTTGTGTACTGTCTCCCTTTTAAACAGCATGTTGAGTTCAGGCAGGTTTTACAAGGGGTCGGATTTGAGGACCTTCAACTGGCCATCAGTGGTCAAAGTATATTTACTCAAGTACTGGACTGAAGTACAAGTTTGAGGTACTAATACTTATGTATGTCCATTTTATGCTTCTTTGTACTTCTACTGCACATTAATTCTAAAGCTTTAGTTCACAGTTACTCTGAATCTAACAGATTCAAAGTATTGATGCAAAAAATTAATTGATTTTTTATGAAATTACCCAAGAGTAAATACATCACCATCAAAATAATCACCATCATCAAAACACATCACCTTTGACTTTGGGAATCTACGATCAACATTTTCACTGTTTTCTAACATTATTTAATTGAAAAGAAATCTGTAGATTAATGGATAATTGCTGTAAAATAATCTCAGTTTGCAGCCAAATCTGTTGAGTTTTTTTTGTTTTGTTTTGCTAACAGATTCAGAATATTCATGCAAAATGTAATGAGAACATAAAATCAGATTTTATTACATATGAAATTACCCAAGTAAATAAAACTATTCAAATTAGCTCCATTTTTATTTACCACCTGCAACAGTAAGTGATAAAAACATGAATGCCTCAATAACTATAATCCAGTCATCTATATCATCTATTACGAAATGGGTACTTTTACTTTTGGTACTTTTAAGTACATTTTGCTGCAATATTGCAACAGTAATAATTAAGTTTGTTTCATGCACTCAAGATAAATTTTTAATGCATGACTGTGACAGAGTATTTCTACACAATGGTACTTCTGTTTTCACTTAAGAGATCTGAGGGCTTGTAACTGCCAACCATCAGTCATGTCAGCCATGCTAATGTGGCTAAAAACAAGCTAGCACGTTAGAAGCTTCTGGTTGAATCAAAGTAGGTCAGAGCATCAATAAAATATGTGTCATCATAAATAATAGAATGACCAGTCAATGAGTGAGTACATCAACCACAGCGTGGATGCTACACGCCGTGTTTTCAGGCTCAGCTCGAGCGCACATGGTTCGTGTTGTTGTTGCTCCAGTGAGCCACGTGAGTAGCGAGCAGCGCTTCCTATTGGCCGACGGGGGAACGACAGGCTGCTCGCGCTCGACACACCAATAGAAAAAAAAAACAAAGAGAGAAAGGAAAAAGACATCAGGAGCAGACTGTCACACATGAAAAGCTCGTAGTGGAGAGAAAACAGACCAGAACCGATGAACCTCCGCATGTCCGAGAGTCGAGGTGAGTCGAAAAATACCGAAACGCGACTGATGTTTTTCCTCCTTGTTCATTAATTGTTGAAGTTTACCAGCTGTTTGATTCGTCTTGTATCAGCAGACTTGTGTTTTTTTTAAACGCTACAAATTCCTGTTGAATGACTGAAGAGGAAATTAAAAACACACACGATGAAGGATTCACGTTTATTTTCGGGGCGTTTTGTGAATTAGCTTCATGTGACTTCATGTGTTTTGGTTCGTCTGCAGATGCGTTCAAGTGAAAAACACGGACACGGTTTTTCCTGCTTTTTACGACTTGGACATGTTTTGTTTTTTCCCACATTGTAACCAGTCGACACGTGAACTTAAAATCAGCTTTGCCAGCCTATGAATAAGAAATGTACATTTTGTTTTTTCTCATTTTTAAAAAAAAACCATTTAAGATCTGTTTGATAAACAGATTGGGAAAAGGCAGCTATTTTAATGATCAATTGATTGTGAGTTTTCTTAATTCTCGGAGTCTTATAACAAGGTATTGAAGGCACCACCTTTAGGAAACATTTTTCTAACACGGTTTAATTGATCAAGAGCTTCAGGAGAATCTGATTCATTGTTAATTGCTGTTAAATAATCTCTCAATTTGTAACAAAGTCTGTTCAGTTTTGTTGTTTTCTTGCTTCAGCTGATTAAAACAAGGTGTTGAGTTTAATGTGGGAGAAAGACAACAGTAAATTCCTGCGCATGGTTTCAGTGTGTTGATAGTCAGGTGTAGGTGTAGTGGAGGAATGCAGTGGAGATGAGGTCGAGGATGACAAACACGCAGCAGCTGAGTCTATTGTCTCGTGCTTTGCAATTTGTCACCTCATGATGGAGTTGAAACTGATTTCAAGTTGATGTAATGTTCCCGTTATTTGTCAAAATGAAACTACAGTCACATGCAAGTCAAAGAAACATGCTGTCTGTGTGTCAGTATGGAGACATGGGTCTTAAAAAACAGACCCCGTTTTTAGATGAGGTGGTTGAATGAGACAATAAAAGATGAAGATTGTATTTTGATCTTTCAGAAACTTGACCCTTTTTACTTCTTTGTTCCTGCACTTTTCCATTGTGATCTGTAAGAACACATGGGAGCTGTGTTACATAACCCTGAGCGGGCCCCCTTTTTAACGTGAACTGTGGTCACTTACCAGGAAAAGGGGCTGGCTGAGGAGGAACACCTTTTTGAAAAACATTCCAGCGTGACTTCAGAAGCAAAAAGAGGGAAGTTATAAAACATGTCACATGAGGAGGTTTAACGTATGTTCCAGTGCAGGGTTACCCCACCAAGGGCCAAACACTCTAGTAACCTCAAAGACTCGGTCAGAGGGAAGTAGTTCAGTGGTGATGTAAGAGGAGATATGAAGGATGCAGATGGAAATATTTTGTGAGTGATTTAGTCTATAAACCTCTTCAATGACCTTGTTTTGTTTGTCCAATACCTGAAGAAACTGTTGCTAATATGCAATTAATTTATTTTACAAAAATAGTTGATTAGAAAATAATTGCTTTTTTTTCAATAGCTTCTGTGTCATGTGACCCAGTGAGTCCAGATCAATACTGAATTGCAGTACTATACTACAAATTAGACACAACTCTTTGCTATTTTATATCTATTTTATTTACTTTTTAAAATGTGTTTTTATCAGAATTCAGCATTTGTTTTCAGTAACTTCCAAAATAGTATCCAACTTAATCATTTAAACATTTGTCCTGTGTTAAAACTGGAGGATTGTGTTTGTGGGCTTGTTAGTTGTTTGTTAGCTGCTGTCAGACTTTGTCTTAAATAAGTGTCGTAAAATGTCACATTGAGATATTTTAATGAACTGGCAGCGTGAGAACCTCTTCCTCGACTTATTTTTCCGCCCTGATGTTCAGTGATCATTGTTGATGCCAGTTTCTGAACTGTCAGTTGTCTCACTGAACCAGACGTATTATTATGCACTGAGTAGTACTCTTATTTTCCCGACCTGAAAAACTGGCTTTCTTTAATTGCATCGCTCCCCATCCTGTCTTCACCAATGTAGAAGACAAACAGGGAGAGGTAGTATGTTTCAGCATGTTCTCTGGATGGTTGCTGAAAGGCATTCTGGGAAAAACACTGTGGTGTATGACAGTTTTAACAGATGACAGTTAAACATAATGAATAATCCCAACATGTAAACACAATTACTCTTGAATTCACAGAAACATATTTGTAAAAGTAAAGAATAAGATTTTTCCTTTAAAAGAAAAAAAGGTGCATTAACCATCAGTTCACTGAGTGTGTGTTTTTTTGGGGGGGGCTGAACTGAACATGTTTCTGCAGAACAGTGGAATGTTCTATAGCATGAGCTGCAGAACGAGGCACGTGTGTTCGTCTGTGTGGGCAACATGCTTTCTACATAGTCTTCTTATTGTCTGCCTCTGGCCGATGAAGGCGCCCATTGAGAACGGTCATGTGACGACATCACGAGCGTGTGGGAAAGAATTTCAGATGTGAGGAGAAGAACAAAAAAAAAAAAGGAAGGAAGTGGTGGTTTGGGTGAGTTCAGAATTGCTACAGGATTTACAGGTGACAACGACTGTCTGGAGGCGAGGGAAGAATTCAGACGTTTTCATAGTCGCTGTTAATCCCGTGAGCAGTCAACACATATCTTGCATGTCATTAGATTAGTATTCGTGCCCATGTTTGTTGAGCAAACACCCTTTAGCAGATCAGCGCCACTTTGCTCACATGCAGAAAAAGAAATGCATCTCTTGTGACTGCATTTCAGTCAGAAAGTTTTACAGGGGAAATCCACTGATTAAAGTCAAAAATCAGAACCACTCTCATCATGTCTGCATCTGATATGAACCTACCACCAGCAGCTGGATCACTCAGGCACCACTAAAGCTCACTAATTAACACATTTTATCTCGATTGTTTAATCTGTTAAAAGTGTAAAAATGTCATATTCATGTGCAAACAGAAGAGTGATATTAGTCTTCTCATCTAACATCTAATAAACATGATCCTCAATATAGTGTAGGGCATGTGACACCTTTCATACTTACCCCCCCCTCTCAGACAATTTAAAAGTGTTCAGGTAAGGTGTTGGACCACGAGCCTCCAGAAAAGCTTAATTTACTTTGGCATCGATTCTTGCACATATCCAGATATCCCCTCATGTTATGTTTTAATGAAAGAGGGGAGTTGAGCTGATATGTGGTGACAGTGAACGTCATTACGTAAGATTCACATCCATTCATATCAAACCCGCCCTGTATGGAAGCGTCTATGTTTATGTTTCTCATTTATTCAGACATTTCTTCAAATTTGACTCAAACGCATCACTGACTGCAAAAAACTTGCCACCAAATATTATCAATGATGATTATAGGATTATTTTTTAATGTAAATCTTTTCTCGCCTGTCCCTGGGTTAAATGGGAATATTTTGGGATGGACAACTTCAGTTTCTTAATGAGCTGACTTGAAAAAGCCACGGATCATATGTCTGGTATCACAACAGAGCTGAAATCATACGTAAAGAAAACACACTGGAGGGAGTGTTTCGCAAAGACACTACCTCGAGCTCAACGTCTAAAGCAAACAGTTGTGTAATCACGTCTGAGAGCAGCGCCACCTCAAACGAGACGCCGTCTGTTTTACGACTCTCTGGACGGGAGGAGCCAAATATTTCTCATTCGAACTCTGCAGGAAGCCGCAGCCAGCTTCTGACGGTGGATGTTATCTTTTGAGGGAGGATGCATGTGTGATTTAATAAAAGCCACTTACGCAAATAAGTCTTCTGTCCGAGCCAAGTTTTGGAGAGGCTCTGCAAAAGGAAAGCACATTTTCAACATTTCAGTTTATAGGTCTGCATCAGGCAGCGTGTTTTGTCTAGCTCTGCACAAGATCCACGTGTTTTCTACAATGTGAACACTTCCTGCTGCTCTCAGGAGAGAAAGTGGAGCAGGAGGCTCGATGGCTGACTCAGTTGTTCCATCAAGCGAGCAGGATGTCTGAGGAGAGAAGGGCGTGGTGAAGACGAGGCTGTATGTTTTTGGCCCACGCGTGCTCGGATGATGCTTCATGTCAACACAGTCTGGGAACTGATCTTGAAAAGTTCATTGTTTCTCACACCGGTTGTTTCATTATGTTATCTTGGCGAGTGGAGTTGAAATTCAAGTTTTCAGACCAGGATGTTTTTCCGCTCAGTTTTTCTGTTTCAAACAACAACAACAAAAAAAAAACCAGCTCTCGCTTTTCAATCCTTCAGCTGCTTCTTGTTTATTGAAGGATCAACATGTTGCGCTGATCTGATTCAGGCCTGTTTTTGTCTTGTAGTTTGTGTTTGAAGTTGACGTTTTCATCCCGACAGACATCTGCTACGTTACACATTCACTTCTGTACACGCGTGTTTACAACTTTGTGACATGGTTTTCACACACTGAGATACTTCCTGGGTCATCGAGCTCTGAGGACACATAGTTCACAAGTGTCTCCTGGCGTCTTAACAGTATTTCTCCGGTTCATGTCTGCGAACATTGAGTCAACATTCCAAAAATTACTCTAACACAGTTCTTGACAGTATCACAGTATATGAGTATAACGTGCCCCTGGTAGGATTTTTGGCTCCTCATACTCAACCCGGTGCTTCTGCTTGAGGTGGTGAAATAAGTTTGATGTATTGCCTCTTGTGTATCGTTGCACTTCTTCGATCGTCCCATGGTTTGTTCTACATCTGATCTGTTTTTTTTAACCAAACTCCTCCACAGTGGAAGTTAGGAATATGAATGTGAAGAACATGTCATCTTCATGTCAACAAGTCAGAATATTGACGTTATAACCATGTGATTTTTTTTTTAAGTATTGAATTCTCCAGCTATTATCATGAACAATATGAAACACCGCTGCTGGAACAAACATCCTTGAGTTGTTTGGCTCCTTGAAGCCTGTGTTTTGTCCGTCTTGTATCCTCATCTCTCATAGCCATGTATCAGTGGCGAGCGGTGACCTGTTACAGTGTTCATGCTGAAGTGTGAACTACAGCCAGCGCCCAATTATTGGCTATTTATTTATCAATTAAGACACGTCATATGTTTTTTACGGGGCCCCGGAGGTGTCAGGTTGCAGAATATTTTATTAAGGCGAGGGCACGCCTTCTATAGTGTGGGTGCACGTTAATAAAGCGTTCCCACCACACTATGTTATAGTGAGGGACCGGGATAAATAAAGCGTTCCCTCGCTATATCATAGTGAGATGCCTCTGGGGTTCTGTATACCTCCGGGGCTCCGTTTTCTAACTAGTACATCAATGCGATTTTAATAGACACTCTCACACTCAGAGATTTGAAGTGAATCCAGTTATGAGCATGCGCGTTGGCAGATAAGCTGCTTCACTGACAGCTTTTTTGCCATTCAAAATGCTCATGTACATAAACACAGCCTCGAGTGCGGGTACTACTCAATATCGCAGTGCGCATGCGCGAAACAAGCTGTCAGCTTTCCAGCTTTTTGCAAACAAAACAGGATAAATAAGGCAGGAATTTCAGACCAAAACAGTAAAACTAAGGTATTGCATTATGGAACACACTGACAGATGAATATTTTCAAATATTTTATTGAAGGGCTTGGACATGCACTGCATTTATAGCTTATTATGACCGCTCGCCCCTGCCATGTATAATCTAATCTAAATAGACTTTGCATGCCTGGATGTTACCATTCAAATCAGTCACAGCTTGCAGAAAACACATCTAAACCTTACACTGGCCATTCAAATCATCAACGCCACATGATGCTAATGATCTGAATTCAAATAAGCATTTTTTTTTCACACTGCTCTGATGCTCTGGATTTTTTTGTCGCCATTGTCATCGACACAAGCTGAGGTTTCGTGTGTGTGTCGTCGTTGGCGTGCTCCAATGTTTTCCAGCTGAAATGAATGCGGGATTTGTAGCGGTGTGCACGCATGTTAGAGTATTTGTGCATGTCCTCCGTGGCAGAATGATGTGAGTGTGAGAAGCCTCATTTCCATCCAGTGCAGCGTGTAACAGTCATCCTTTGGCCCCTGTACTCTCAAGGCTTCAGCCTCCACAAAGCTCACTTTGTCACAGTTAACAGGCCGGGGCCTGCAGCTGGGTTGCAGCGAGCGGCGGCCCCCTCTTGTTCCTCCGACGCTACGAGAGAGGAGTCCCTCGCGGTGTGAGCTGTGGTGACAGGAGAGACACCAGGAAATATTTTAACCTGCCAGCTCTGCAGAGACATGTGTCCCAAACTGTGACGAGACACAGTCAATAACACGGCAAGGGTCACAGTAAGATCACAGTTTGAAGAACTCTGTTCATTTTGGTGAAAGTGACTCGACATTTTTATACAGAGAGACGTGGGATTTTGTGAGTATATGAAATAATTGTAATTCGATTTATTAATGGTTTGTTTATTTGATTTTTTGAGACCGATGCTGTCGATATTAAAGGGAGATCAATACATAGCAAATAAATAAAGTGCATCAGTTTCTTTTTGAATATCATCGTGATACAATATTATTTCGATTCTTTGGACGACAATACCATATTTGCTGATATGACAAAGTCTGTCATGATGCGATTTCGATTCGATTCAGGGATTCGATATGAGACAATCAGTAGCAGGTTTTGAGTGGCAATAGTCTCGAGAGGATGGAGGAGAGTTAAAGAGACAGTTCCCAGCAGTTCAGCAAATCATGGTTGAAAGCTACCTCCGTTCACACAAGGCGAACAATAAAGTTAGCTTGTTTTTTTCTGACTCACACTTGAACCCATTGAAAACATCAGGATCATCCACAGGTCTTCACAAAAATCTGAAACGGACACAGTGACAGATAACAAATGTTGCCGTGCTCTATACAGGATATACTGCCTGAATGTATAGGAAGGAGGTTCCTCTTGGACGGAAACAGTGACAGAGATGTGCGGTGGGAATTTCAAAATAAATGTATATATTTAAAGTTGATGATGAGGATGAATGTTTTGCATCAATGATATTGAATTGATGGACCTCTAATACTGAATTTTTAATATAGAAGGAAGTGTGGAGTTGCACTGACATTAATAAATATTTAAAAATAATCATGTTTACTTAATTTTAGTTTATTCAAAATATATTTAAAACAATAAGATAAAGAGATTGGTATTTTTCCAGCCTGATATTGTCAACATACAGCTCGTCACGTTGTGGTTTGAGAAAGAGTTAACTGGCGACGAGCCCCTTCTGACAGAGAAGGAATGTTCTGTGTGATATTGGCTCTCACAAACATGTCGTTATTACATGCGTGCTTTCAGTCACAGGCCACTGCAATGCGACAATGCCAGGCATTCTTCACATCGACGTCTGGTTGTGTCTCGAGCAGCCACAATAAGAGATTGTTCTCAGCGTCGGCTCCAACAAAGACATCACACTGGAGGAGTCTGTCATACAAACTGTAATGCTGATATAACATTTGCCCTGTGAGCATCATTGCAAGGATCAAACATAGTATTCAAAAATCCAGTGTGTTGCAGCTTTGTGTATGTGTCAGTCTCAGTAGATGCAAACATACATACATGTGTTTGTGCATGTAAATACAATGAATTGACTTTGAATACAGAACTTTCAGTTGTAATTATAATTTTTTTTAGGTTAATACTTTTTACACCACTGCCATTGTCCAAACGGAGAAGTTTCCAAATCTCCAAATCAAAGAGCCAGAACCTTTAAAAGCACAGCCTCCTCCTGTAGTTTGCAGCCTGCACTGGGGAACAACCCAAAAACCCTGATCAGAAGACCAGAGAGAGCAGCCAGCTGTGGGCAGATGCCTGACTGTGCAAAGCTCCAAATGTGTTAACAATCGCACTGGATTCTGAATTTGATGGCGAGCCAGTGTAGAAAAAACAGGACTTTGCTGCTCTGTTGGCGTCTCAATGTGTGTTTGTTGTGCGTCCCTGCAGTGTTTCCAGTGTGGCGGGGGATCGGGGCCAGTAGCGGCGTCGGAGGCGGGTGGAGCCAGGGCTGGGGACGCTGCCTACGATGGGAGTCAGACAGTCCAGGACAAAGGGCCCGGATCCCGGTCTTTGACTACCCGGTCTGGTTAGTCCGCTGTCGTGGGGGACGAGCCAGGCTAATCGAGGTTTGTCAGAGAGGGAGGGGCGTCATCAGACTGCCCACAGACATGCTCAGCATCAAGCTACCCCAGCTCTTTGACATCCACCAGGTCCCAAAGGTAAGAAAAGAGGGAGGTTCAACCCAGATCCCAAAAGGCTGGGACGCTGTGTAAAACACAAATAAAACAGAAAGTGATAACAAAGACAGTATATTTAATGTTTGATCTCATCAACTTTTTTGTAAATATATGTTTCAAACAAGTTGGGACAGGAGCAACAAAAGACTGTGAAAGTTGTGGACTGATCCAAAACCACCTGTTTGGATCCTTCCACAGGTAAACAGGTTCATTGGTAACAGGTGATAGGATCATGATTGGGTATGAAAGGTTCATCCTGGAAAGACTCAGTGGTTCACAAGTGAGGATGGAGAGAGGTTCAACACTTTGTGAACACATGGTTGGATATAGGAGATTACTACATGGACTCAGGAACACTTTATAAAACTGTTCATAAACACTCAGTTTTGTACAGCGTCCAAACTTTTCTGGAATCGGGGTCATGCTTGGTTTGGCATGTTTTGTGCTGCTGTAAATACAAGACATCCTATGGTGATTCTCAGTTTTCAAAGTGACCTACCTGCCATCACCTTGGGGCAGATCCTCGACACTCATTGTATAAAAAAGGTGGCGTTGGTTCACAGGAAAAAAGGGTCCAAGTTGACAAATATAGAAGTTATTCCATTTTCTGTTTTTGTATTTCATTTTGTCTGTGTCTTCTCATTGTTTATGTGATGCATGTTTCACAGTTCTTGAATTCCTTACTCTCTTATGTAACACCGGGGAGGCAGGTTTGTCTGTCAGGACAAATTGAAAAGGTCGGCCCACTCCTACATGTCCACACCTATAACGTTGTTGTCAGATGTTGTGCACCATTTTCTATCACTGTCAACACTGTCAATCATCACAGTTAATGCTGTGGTCACAATCATCGTTGTCAACACAGTATTAATTAGTATTTGTATTTGATTGGATATAAGAACAAACAGAGGACCAAAAAACAGGACCAACAAACCAGGCTCCTTTTCTGTGGTGGTGCTGCTCCACCCGTGATTTGCTCTGCTAACATGAGCTTGACATTTCAGTGAAGAACTAGTTTGTTGTTGCTTAGTTTCAACATTACGTTGCGACAAAAACTCACTGCCTCCAAATCGGAGACACCACACTCTTCCTCACGTGTCAGCTTCAGCTCTGGCGGGTGCGTTTGTTAGTCGTGCTTATGGCTTTAAAGTGTCCAATGGTCTGTGGTCCATCACTGTCTTGTGCTTTTACAGCCTTTTAAAATTGTTTCTAGAACTAATTGTACTGTTTCTTCTTTGTTGTATCTTAGAAAAGTAGAGTTTCTTATGTTTTCCCACAGTAATCGTCAGCACATTCCTATTATGTTTTTGCTTTTACACTTCAACTTTTCTTACCTTCCAGTATTAATATACTGTAAAAACTGATAAACAAGTGCACGAGATTTAACATTCGTTCCTTAGTAGGAAAGATCTGCTGCTGATTCCGTGGGAGAGACTGTCCTTCAGCAGGAGTCAGAGCCCACTGAGCGACCTTATCTTGTGTGACAAGCGCTTATTGTTGTACTAGTTTTACATCACAATCTCCAGTCAACAGTTTCAGGGTCAAGTACTGAAATATGTGGCCTTGGTTTTTTTGTGTTCGTACAGTTTAAATATTTGAGTTTCTACGGATAAGTTGTTGTTTCCTTTGCCTCTTTATTCCAAACAAACTGTGAAACATCAGTTCCCATGTGTTGGAGTCAGACACCAACAGCAAATGTAGAAGTGCATCTGAAGTCACTGTACGTTGAATAACACATTTGATTTATCAGTCAGTGATTAAGTAGGAACACAGATAATTATTTTAGACTCTTAAAAGGAAACTTGACCTCTCGTTTTTTTTCTAGTCAATGGTATATGTTGAAGTGCATCTCGTTGAAACACATGTCGGACTATTATCTGACTTAAACGTTGCGAGACCCAGCTGAAGTTACTGAAAAGCTCCACTGCCGTCTCTTTCAAATTCCTGCTTGGGAAAATATTTACATTTTGCCGTCTTTGTTTATCTTCACATCTTCCTTCTTAGCACATCCAATTAGATCCAATGAGACGTGTTGTTTGGCCCAAAGTTTTCACCACTTCCTCCAAATAAATGTCAGCATGTGAGTCTTATCGAGGCTCACTGAAAACCACAGAGGCAGTCGAGCCCGATCTGGATTCTTCCAGGGGCTCCCAACATAAATCTGATGGGTTAGGAAAAAGGTATCAAGTTTCTCTGTGAGCTCCAGGGATGCTGACCTCTGACCTCTCTTTAGATAGGATCAGCTGATTTTTGCACAGTGCGATTCCTCACCTGAAACGTCTGTTTGCTCCTCAGGTGTTCAGGGAGGACAGCATCATCTCCGGGTACCGTCACCCCCGGAGCTCGGCACTGGACTGCATCCTCAGCAGCTTCCAGATGACCAACGAGACGATAAACATCTGGACCCACTTCCTGCCGACATGGTTTGTACAACAACGTGGACATCAGTGCTTTAATGTGTCTGTTTTGTTCGGCGCACGTTTGCAATCTGTTGCACCAAAACATCTAATGAGACAATGGCCACAAGCTCAAGACTGACACACAGGACATGAAGGTTTTGCATCAAAGACAAGGTTGTGACTGAGATTGAAACACACGTTAACTGTCCAGCTGTAAAAACATGACAGAGTTTGTAAAGATCAGCAGAAAAATGCGGATCTTTGTTCAATATCTGAGATGTAATCCCTCACATTCTTTGTAGTGCCAGAGAGAAAATAAACCTGTCTATAAAGGCTACTATTAAGATTTTCAGAACGGTGGAAACAATACGAATTAGCCTGAATCAAAATAAACACGAGACTCAAACAAGCCCAGGATGTCAGAAAAGTCCAAGTACAACAACCAGAAGAATGTGGGACAGTAGAAGTCAAACAGTTCTGAGCCAAGTTAGATTATTATCAATATGCTCCATTAAGTCAAAGTGGTGATTTTGCAGGTACTTCCTGTGGCGTTTCTGCGTCCTCTGCTCCACCCTGAATTTCCTGACCGACAGCTACACCTGGCCCCTGCTGGTGTACATGCTGCTCATCTGCATCTACCCCTTCACCTCCAGCTGTGCGCACACCTTCAGCACCATGTCCCCGGAGTCCCGCCACATCTGCTACTTCTTTGACTACGGAGCCCTCAGCCTCTACAGTCTGGGTAAGAGCTCAGATACACAGTCCGATCCGGAAAAACACACAAGGATTAGTGATGACAGTTTGGTTTGATTTCAAGTCTGCACTCTCTCAACAACTTTTTGTTTATCTGCACTCGACTTAATGCAACAACTGCTTCATGATACATGTTTAAATATCACAGAAAAAACAAAAGTCAATAGGACAAAAAACTTTATTTGTCTTATTTATGTTGTTTTATTTGATGCATAATTAGCAGCTAATTTGCATTTTCACTCCATTATTTTTTGCTTTCCATCACGTGGAGATCCCTCGAGTTGTCCAAGAGTGCTGACATGGCATTTTTTTCAAAACTGAAGAGACTTTTTTTTTTTTCTCCTCCTGTAATGTTGTTTACCTGTCAAGTGACACCGCAGGACAGTCAGAGCATTGTTGCATCTATTAGTCTTTCATCATGTGAATGCTGTCAGGGCATGTCTGATTTCCATATAATCTCAAACCACATGTAATTAGATCTCTCCTTTCTGCCTCCTTCCTGAGACATAATTTGTTTCGTGGCTTATCAGCGAATAAAGTCGGCCTGTGTTTGGCCTCATGACCATTCCTCCTCTGAATGCTGTCACTGTGTGTGCGCATTTAAAGGGGAATGTCAACAAAGAATGAACAATTAACAAATCTGTCCTGAGCTTTTTGCAAGTGCTCATTTTAAGATGCATACCCGATTCATTTTGTCTGCCTTTGACCTTTGCATCACACCGGATGGTGTCGTTAAGGTGTTCACTGTTCACAGTTGCACATATGTGTGTGCATTTCAGATTATACAGTAACCTGGTGTATTTGTCTTTCTGGGTGTGTTTGTCATCTCTGCACCATATATAAGATCCCACCTGCAGACAAACACTTACAAACATAAAGTGAGGGCCTCTTCACTTCCCATCACTAATGGTTTGATCCCCAACACACTGATCCTTAATCTACCCCAAAGCTTCTTAGTGTCAAGATTTACCCAGTTTAAAATGTTCAAAAGTCCATTTCAGGGATAAGGAGGGGTTTTCTCACTGCAAGACAAACTTTACAGTCAGAGGCTGAGCTTCGACGGAGGAAATCTATTGTAACGCACAATACAACAGATAACACAATACAAGCTCTCCCCGGGGAAGAAGATGATATCTACGCTGTGCTTCTTCTGGTTTCAGATTGTTCTAGGTCACTGACAAGCTTTCAGGAGGGGCTAATCTATGCTTGGAGTTAAAAAAAAACTGGAATTCCAGCAACAAGACATGTTAAATGATTTTAAACACAAAAGAAATTTTGCCCTAATGTTTAGAACAATACTTCTTTTTTGGCGACCCCCAGTGGTTGGATGAGGAAAGACACTGTAGCAGGCAGACTGCACCAATATTCATGTGCACTTTTTATCTCACTAACATCAGGACAAAAATGTATAATAAGTACTTTTTTATGTATGCATATTTGTTCTCATTCACATATATGCAAATACTCTTTTAACCACATATACTCAGATATACATCAACTCAGAGTAAACCAAAGCTTGTGCAGGGAACTAAAAGAAATAACCCCCCAGGACATCTCCATTAACATTTTCTCATTGTCCTGTTTGTGTTCAGGTTGTGCCATCAGCTACGGATACTATGTGATACCAGACAGCTGGGTGAACAGCTGGCTCCATCAGCATTTCGTCCCCATAGCCATCGGAAACTCACTGTTCTGCACCAGCCTGTCCTGCTACTCCAGGTGAGAGACGGCTGCTTCCATCCTCTGCATGGAAAAACTGTCTCTGTAATATTTAAGTATTTGTTTGAATCTTACTTTCTGGAGTTTGAGTAGAATCAAACAAATGTGCTGAAGGAGGCTGAGCATGAATTCAACCTCCCCGAAGCAGCATTAGAGTTTTATGCCTGGAGAATAAAAGGTTTTAATGTTTCTCTCAGACTTGTGTTCAGGAGGGAAACAGCATTTTCACCATCATGTGACACTTAAACTCGCGACTGAAATGAAATTCTTTGAGGCTCAGCAGCTGTTAAAAACATGGTGACCCACTGCCACTTTTTCCTTGAGCGTGTTAGTGACTTTAAATGAAGCCATTGTTGACTGAGCTGAAGTGAAATGATGCATCAGTCTGACCCCAGTTGGTAATTTCTTTATGGTGGAATTTATTTGTTAAAGATTAAAAGTAAAAACTCTTTGAAAGTATTAAACTACTGTAGTGAACTTCCCCACTGGGAGACAATAATGGGAGTATCTTATCTTGTGAAATTGTAGGTTGGGCTGAGACAGAAAAACTAGTTTGGCTGGTGTAAGAATTAATCCTGTTCCTAAATGACCTCAAACCAAATTACGTTAATGCTTACTGTGATATATATCTATATCTGTTTCTTTTTTCAGTGTATAAATCAAAATAAATAAAAACAGTTGATAACAAAAACATGTCCTCTGTCTGTGTCACAGATTCCTGGAGGTGCAGTCCCCACAGAAAAGTAAAGCCCTGAGGACGGGAGCGTTTGTCCTTCCATTTATATTTGACACCGTTCCTCTGTTTTACAGGGTGAGTTGTTTTTTTTTAAACATATTAAAACACTGTGGATAAACTGAATGCACACTTGCATAATTCGAAGCCTTTGTTTCCACCGACCACAGAATGTGTTGTTTTGTGTGTTTGTCTTATTATGTAAGTGCTCAGAGCTGATTAATGCCAGGCTTTAATACTCTTGAGCTGCACAAACCCACTGCTTGGTTTGAAAGGCATTTTTGTTCTTAAATTTTTTTTTCTTTTTTCTACCAAAATTACACCTTTTATCACGTCCAGATACTGACAACGGCCCTTGAATGAATCATGTGCGACAAAAGCTTCAATCTGGAAAAATCAGCAAATCTAAGCTTAAAATTGTGATAATTCGTTAAAATCACTTTTTTTCTTCATGTCTCATTTAAAATTTGGCAAAAAATAAACCAGATCCTGAAAAAAAAACCGTAACTACTTCTGGCCATGATTGTGCATTAAAGAATGTGGCGGAAGCTGCTTGAGGTTCTCAGGGTTAAAACTCTGAGCAGGACGCTGGCTCACTAACCCACAGACTGATTTCCTTTCTTAATCTAATACAAATGTTTTGCTGCCAACACTTAATTCCCCTAATCACTGTGATTATTATGCAACTTATTTATTGGAGGTTTTTTTTTGTTCCTAGCTGGGTCAGAAATGCTGTCATACAACGTGTATTAGATCCAAAAAATCCTTGTTTCATTTTCACTATTTTATCCTCTCTGTTGTTTTTGAAAGTCTTTGAGATGAGTCTGTTGCTTTCCAGTGTTTTCTGTTTGAATATCTCTGTGTTTCTCTGCATGTAGATCCTCCTCTGCTGCGGGGGAAGCTGCAGCCCGAGCGAAGCCTTGTCCAGTCACTGTTACCACCTCCTCTTCGCCTTCCTCACCTGTTTCCTGTTTACCGCCCACCTCCCGGAGAGGTTGGCCCCAGGGCGCTTCGACTACTTTGGTATGTTCTTCTTGGATGGCGATGCTCGGCTCGCCCGGCTTTGTGATTACTGAGGAAACAATGGAAACACATGTTAGAAAGTATGTCAGAAGATTCTTTATCCCCAGTTGCTCCCGTGGCGTTAAAGACCTTTTCACTGTGCAGCTTCCAGATGTGATTGAGTGAAACTTTATGAAATTACAAGTGTGAGCGTCCAAATTATACACCGAGCATCATGTGCTGTTAAAAATGAGCCTTCAACAGTCGAACTGAGAAGTTTTACCCTCCACACGGGGCCCCGACTTTTATATTTGCCGTCTTTTGTCTCCGCCTGCTCTTGAATGTTTCCCCGCTGACTCCTGCACAATTGACAGAAAACAATAGCTCTGTATCAAACAGGCTTTTGATATGTGAGCGTGTAAACTCACGCAAACTTTGCTGCCTGTTTCTTTGCTCAGAGGATGGTTGTTTACTCTGGTAAGGTTTCAAACAGGCTGTTTTTAATGTCTAAAAATGTCTCACACTGTGCAAAGGAAGAGCTGCTTGTTACCCAGAAGGAGAGAGAGAGGAGATGGTTTGCTAATGATGTTAAAATCAGCTGACTGAATTCCCCCAAATCTACTTTATCCCTTTAACCAAATCACACACATTTAGTCTGTTCCATGTGATCTCCTTTTGATATCTAATGTAATAACTAATGTTCTTGAGTTTTAGTTTGAGCATGACCCTGCAGTGCCGTGTATTTCTAAATATGTAAATTTCACGCAGGCCACAGCCACCAGCTCTTCCACGTCAGCGCCGTCGTGGGCACCCACTTCCAGATGGAGGGCGTGATCACGGACATGGCGACGCGGCGGGCGTCGCTCCTGGACCACGGCGCGTTGCCCTCCTTCCTGGGGACCGTCGGCGTCCTGGTCCTCAGCCTCGTCCTCAACCTGGGCATCATCGGCATTTTCAGCGCCCCCCTGCTGTGGAAACCTCGCCACGGCTCCAACCAGCCGCACACGTCCACCTGTGAGTTCAAGGAGCAGTGACGACATGGCTGACTCACTTTTGTGTATTTGAGACTGACTATTAACGGTTCACAACGCAG
This sequence comes from Centropyge bicolor, assembly GCA_037975185.1. Lineage (NCBI taxonomy): Eukaryota > Metazoa > Chordata > Actinopteri > Pomacanthidae > Centropyge > Centropyge bicolor. The sequence goes on along the minus strand of JBBMOC010000017.1, from coordinate 8,560,971 downwards.
ATAGTTTGATCATTCAGAGATAAAGATTTTGATACGTGTTCGGCGCTGAAGCAGTTTTCTAACAGCGTTCCGCACCTGTATATTTGTCCACGTGTTTACTCGGAAGCTGAGGACCCAGTGACGGTTACTGAAGCCTTTTTCTGTGCCGCTGTTTAATTTATTTCGAAGGTTCCTCAGTGTGCATTCAAAAAGGCCCTGGGTTGAAGGAAGCGTGCGGTTGTAAACACAACACATAAGTGCCTTATCGTAGAGCTACACTTCATTTACCATGTTTACAGTAGATCACTACAAGGACAGGTTCCAATCTGTAACTGGAAGCGTTCAGTGTCGCCGTTTGCAGGGAGTGTATCTTGAATTAGGGATCTTTTTGTGGCCAGAATCTCCTTTATTAAACATCCTTTGTAACTGGACTCTGTTAGTAAGGTTGTTCTGTGTATAAGGAAGTATTGAGCACGGACAGCGCTCATTCAACTCTGCATAATATAATGCAGATTATGTTGCCAGCTCTTATATATCCACCTATTGATTCCACTCCACACAGACTTGAATTGATTCGCAGGCCAGTGTGGTTCTTTTTCTGATTGCCTCCCATATTATGAACCCCACAATCTCGGGGGGGGGGGGGGGGGGGGGCGGGGGGGGGGGGGTTAAAA
>JBBMOC010000017.1:8408948-8560313 GCA_037975185.1 Centropyge bicolor | reverse complement strand
TGGACCCCCCCGCCGGGGGGGGGGGGGGGGGGGGGAGCGCGGTGGCGGTGATTAAAAGACAGGTACCATTTTTATACCAGTAAGTTTCCATGGCAACGATATACTGGCCTCATGCCCCCCTCCCGAAGGTCTTCAACAGTTTTTTTTATGTTCTGAGCAAATGGCACCATTTTCTCTTGTTCTTCCATCATGAGATCTGTTCTGAACATTCTTCGCAGACAATAGCTAAAAAAAACCTAAAAAAAAAAAACTGTGGTCATAAGTAATTACAGCAAAATTTCCAACACTTGTGCTTTATAACAAGCATCAGTGGAAGAAATGGAGAGGGAGAAAAGTGTATTTAGTCGTAGTCTGGGGTTTATATTAACATTGGGGTCTTGTGGTGTTTGGGTGCAGTATAACAGTCACACTCCTTATATTCTTGTTGTCTGTCCCACCGGACTGTTGTACACATTTATCACTGAAATGATAACTGTCTGTTGTATTTATAGAATTGTATATTTATTGCTTGTTGTAGGTGCATAATCAGGAATGTTTTTCTTTATTTGGAGGAGGTCTAGAGTACTTATAGGCAATTACAGTTCTTTATAAATGGACCTTCTTATCAAGTGATTTTGTGACTATTATTGAGCTCTGTTTTCTTAAAACAGGTGAAAGTAGTTTCCTCAGAATAACTGATGATTCGTTTATTGATCGATTAGTCGATTGACAGAACTATTCTAATACTCAAAAAGACAAAAAACATACAAAATATTTACTGGTTCCAGTCTCTTAAATCTACATATTTTTCTGTTCTATATAGCTGGAAACTGAATGTGTTCATGTTTTGGCCTGTTGCTCAGACAAAACAGTCAATTAATTGAAAAAGAAATTGGCAGATTAATGGACGAAAAATTCCACCTTAAATTATGCTTTTTTCACTTGCTTTAAGAATATAAAGAGTTTTATTATAAGGACTTAATAATGGACAAAAATCACTTGATAAGATGCATAAATTATATGATTAATAATACTGTCATAGCAGCTGTAGCAGTACTGTAATAGTATTTATCTATATACAGCCCACGGTTCAGAGACTGTTAAGGAAGTATTGTTTCATAATGGCAGACAGGGCGACATGACTTAACATCTCTGTTGTAGCACTAACACACTGTAGGTACAGATTTCACCAGGGGCTCACATGTGGAAGGCTCATCTGTATAAACAGTTTAAAAGCATCTATGGCACAAAGTAACACACGCTCACACACACACGTCTTTTAGCTGCGATGGTAGAGAGTTAAATAAGAGGGGAACATGCACGTGATATAATGGGAATGAGGTGTGTTACAGGTCCATGTCGGACACTGGAGTGGAAATGTCAGACGCAGAGTTGAATGTGTAGAATCACAAAGAGCACACACACACACGCACACACACTTTTGTATTAGCAAGTTGTTTAAGATGTTTTCAAGGTTAGTGTGCAGAGTATAAAAGTCACGTCATCGCCCTCAATGTCGCTCACACAACGGAGCAGTGTTTGCTCTCTGCTGTTTTATCCACACTCCTGCCGAGCGTTGATCGATCCTTTTATTTTCCCTACAGTCATCATCTTACAGCGTTCCTCGCTTTGACCCTGTTGATTCTTGGAATTGCATCATTACTGGCTTCTGATGTGGTTCTTTGCTATCGACCCGAGCTAGTTTGGAACTCATTTATTTTTGAGCTGCTGTTGTTGTTTTGGTTTTTTTTTTGTCATCTCACATCGCCGTTCGGTGCCTGTACTGTTTTTGAGAAGTGTCAGTTATAAAGCTCAGAGATGCTGAGCGTCAGGGCTTCTGCATCAAATGGATCGATGCTGATTTTGCTTTTCTGAATTGCTTTTTTTTTTTTTTTTTTGACCAAATTATCAATTCCAAGTCCAGAAATTCTCCAGACCAGATCACTGTTGTTTCGAAGGCTGTTTGTTGTTGGTTTACTCCTCAAGCTGATGCAGGTTGTAATTATCATGAAAACTGGGCACTTTTCTTGTTTCTCTTTTTTTTTAAACACAGTGTATTGAAGGATGCTTGAAAACGTGAAACAGAGCAAAGACAAGTTTGGGATGAACCGTTTGATAGAATTTTTCGGTGTCAAAGTAAAAAAAAGTAAGGGTTTGAAAGAGTTATTGGTGCCTTTTTAAAAATGTTTTATACAACTTTTCTTTTGATATAATTCTCAATTTGTTCCAACAACAAACTACACTTAAAATGTATAAATACTTATTTGTTCTTTGCTGTGTATAATTTGTAATTTGCTACTTTGTTCTACTAGACTTGTGTAATAAAATAAGCCTTTTATAAATGGAATCATTGCCACTGGAATCATTTCAGGCCTAATTTTAGCTGAAGCACTGTGTTTTATACTGAGTCGTCTGAATCATTAAGAGTGTGAACACAGTGTGCATGCATGCTGTTATATAGGGCTGCAACTAACCATGATTTTCTTTATCAAATAGTCGATTAATTGCTTGTTTGTAAAAAGACAGAAGAGGTGAGAAAATGTTTAACTTTGTGCAGGTCTTCAAATGTTTTGTCTGACCAAAAGTCCAAAACCCAAAGTTGTTCAATTCACCATTATGTTTCAAACAAAAAGGCGACAGGCGAAAGGCAACAATTCTAATAATTTTTTTTGATATTGCTATTATCAAAATTAGTTGTTAAAATTGGTGCAGTTCCACTGTTATTTATATAGCATGAAATATCATCATCATGTCTTTATCTATAACAATGCAAAATCAAGTCAAGTCATGAATAACGAAAATTTGGACTAAAAACTATTATTTTTGTTGGACAATTGTAGATCCTTCATTTTATCACCAATCTGGGTGTGAGCAGTGTGTGTGAGTGACCAGCAGAGGGCAGAATAGTACAATATTAGTTGCCATCCTTCAGGTTGAGCAGCTCAGATCTGCTCATCTGCTTTTTATTGGGGAGAAAAAAAATGGGCTGCAGCTGCAGTGTGAATCCCACTTTAAGATTTATTTGCAGCTGTGACCTCAGGTGAAAAATCACGCTGCAAAAATGATCAGTCTAACAAGAAATGTAGTCTGATATTCAGCCTTTAAACCGGATTTATTTTAATTCATCCACTGGTGTCTTTGACTTGTGTCAGGCAGACTTGACATGAAGGTCAATATCCTGAGTTAAAACATAAAAATGAAGGCATGTCACTGCAGAACAGCTTTATTTCATCCTACAAAACAAGCTGATGTGACATCTCCTCACTTAACAGTTCAGGATGCATGAAGCCTTGTAGATTCAATGACTCGTAGAATGTGGATTTTTTTCCCGATGCAGTTCATCAGAATGAGCTTTTTGAAGTGTGAATTATCAGAACATTTGGATTTGAAAGCTGCAGGCTGCACATTCAACCTCCAGCTGAAGTTTCTTTAATTGCCTCTCCTCTTTTCTTCATCAGGTTGTGCAGATTTTTATGCTTCGGTTTGACTCATCATTCAACATTTAGCGCAGGAGTTCTAATCAGTCACTGTCTTTAATGCCCCACAGGATGGACAGTAAAGCATACAGAGTGATTTATTATTGGCAGTGGACAGAGACCAAACTGAATTGGCACTGCCATTAACATAGCAGAAATAATTACCATAAGAAATCAATACCCTTCATACATGCATTATAGGATGAGGTGGAAGATTAAAAAGGGAAAGTTTCCCGCTGCAAACCTCTAATAGGAGTTCCATTTTAAAAATGGCCTCATTTCCAGCTCTTATTATAGTCATATTCCATACCTAGCCGGGCTGGAGACTCGAGTGCTTATTAAAAAGGTTCATTCTGAAACCACAAATGGAGCCCTTACAGGGACAAACACTACAGAGTGTAGCCTACTAATCCTATCTGGCCAGAATCTGCTTGTAGACACTAGAAGAAACAATAAGCCAGACACGAGCCGTCCAAGTGTTTTCATCCCCCCCGGTACTCCAGAGGAGGTAGAGAGAAAGAAAGAGACAGAGAAAGGGATGATAGCATTACTCACAATCCATTACCACTCCCTGGAGACGCTCTGCATACAGAGTGATGGAGGAAGGGTGGAGGTGGCGGTGAAGCTGTGGGGGGGTTGGCAGTGTGAGGCAGAGAGAGGGGTTTGGTTCTGCAGGGTGTTTGTTGGCTGGAGGGCCGGCGGTAAGGCAATATGAAACTTGATTATTCCTTTTCAATAACCGTCTCCTGAGCATCCCGTGGAGACGTCGCAGGTTGCTGATTAGTTCGTCAAAATAATAGGAGGCTCTTGAATAGCCTTGTTAAGATGTCTAACTTTAAGTACAGGCGGCAGCCCAAATCATTGTTCGCTCCGAAGCATACGATAATGATGGATTGACTGATGCAGAGGGATGTTCCTGCTCAGGCTGCAGACGTTTTTTAATCAAGTTTGTTTATTTTTAAGGGCAGACAATATACAAAGTGCTGGAGTAACAATACATGAAGATATATATATATATGTATTTAGGCATTAATAGAGAATATGTACATTTCATATTTACACTTAAAGGCATCACACTGGTTTGTCTCTCTCCCTCTAAATCCCCCCTTTGATTGAATTTAAACCAGTTTTTTTCATGGTGGCGTCCTCACCTCCAGTCTCTGTTTCAGTGCCATCTGCTTCTCTCCTCCTGGAGTTTCACTCACTTTAATCCATCTGTTACCTCTAAAACCATCTCAGCATGGCACCTCCCCACCATCTTGCCCCCATACCGAATTTCACTGCAGCGCTTTGATTCTGAAGGTCGCGACAGCAGCATGTTAAACATCACTAATTTGTAGAAAAGCCGCTCCTGAGTCTGGCAGGAAGGCCACAGGTCAAACTGCTCTTTGGAAGAGTTTTCTTTACATCCACAGTAAAACAGACAGCATTCAATGTAAACACACACTTTCACTGCTTATATATGACATTTTGTTCTTTTTGAAAAATACTCATATGATACACTGGATTTGACACTTCAGAAACAAACAAGCTCTCCAAGGTTTTGATTGTACAACTGTGATATCTTATATACATTTACTGAATAACCTCCCATATCAAAACTTATCCAAAATCACTAACTATGCTGTACAAATGGCTGCCTGCTGTACCCAAATGTGAAAAATTGTTTTTCACTTTTGACTCATGATGTGAAGTGCCCTCTCTTGTAATCATCCCTTTCATTTCCTAATTGGCTTTCGACACGAGTGTCGGCTGTAGAGTCGTATAAAATGCACCGCGACTCGGCTCACAAACCTTTGCAGGGTTTTCAGAGCCAAAATCCCTCGACAAGCCTTCATCATGATATATATACACTTACTTTAACACTGATCCATGCATGTCCCTCCACGAGGCTGAGTCCACTTCAGATAAACTTTAAACACTTTGGTAAACATTTGACAGGTTTCCAGAGAATGATGGGGCAGTAAACAGGGGTCAGGGGTCGAGCCGGGATGAGGAAAAACTGAAGTGGAAAAGTCACTGCAGACTGTTAGTCCATCAACATCAGGGCTGGAAAAGCAGCAAGTGGGAGAGTTTTACACAGTGAAACCAAGAGGAACCTGTTTAAAGTAATTACCCCTGATTAGAAAATGGAATTAAATGAACAGGATTTTTAGTCTCAAATCAAAAACTCAACCTCTCCAGCCTCTGAAACTCCACACCCTGATTGGCTCCGGGCCCTTCAGCCCAGGATGTCCAGGTAAACGGGCGGGTTCTTGACCAGGGCCAGCAGACGGCTGTGGATGTCCTTGATGACCATCCTCTGCTGGGGCTCCCTCTGCCAGCAGCCCTGCATCAGCAGGTACACCTCCTTGGGGCAGGTACGTGGCCTTTCCAGCTCTCGTCCCTGTGTGATGCATTCAATGGCCTGTTGGGGTGGGAATTTAAAAAACTATATATTAACAAGAGAGATTGTGCATCTGTCTTCGATTACAGCAGAACAAACAAGAGATATTAGTTAATACTGGGCATTGAATAATAAGAAATAAGTTTCCTGGTGAAATTTAAAGAGTCATTTCATCCAAATTAAAAAAGAGGAAAAAACATATCATGGCTAAAAAATAAAATCTGAGTCCATAAATTGTTTTTCAGTCTCTGGTGAATAAGCTATATCATGGAGATTTTAAACTACTGTAAACATATTTTCATGTCTATCTGTCTAGACTGCAAATTGTGTTGGTCCTTTTCAACCAGTTTGTACACGGTGTCAACAAACCAATGTTCCTCCAGGACCGCGGTGCTACGTAGAACAACAAGAGTCTCCACAACGAGAGACAAGGTAAATCTACGCAAGACACCATGTATAAAACAGTGAAGACTGGCTCTTGTGCCAAACCATGCCAATAGTTTTAGGTTTTATTCATCTCCAACACAATGGATTTGGGCAATGGACTGAATTTTGTTTGTGGCAGCAATTTTCTCTCATTGAAACTGGATGTTATTGAACACCGATAATAATATATATTTTTTAATAATAATAATTTTAAATACAATATTTAATAATATAAAATTTGTGAATTTGCCCAGTGTGGGATGAATAAATGTTTATCTTATCTGTAATATTGTTGCAGTACTTTTTTCATGAAAGTCATTATGATCTAGGGATTGGATTTACTCTCTTTCTGTACGTACATAAATCTACACAAGACAACATAAAGTGCACTTGTGCAACCATGTATACAGACAAAAAATGACTGAGACAGTGCAAAGTGCTCCCAATGTTGTAATTTTTTTGTAATTTCTGCTTGATAAGTAGTTTTCTGTCTCTATCGCTCACATCACGACTGACCCTGATGGAAGTTGGTCCTTTGCAATAGACTAGCTGGTAGTTCATTAGTCATGTGTGTAGATTAATATATTTCTTTCCTACTAAATCAAAATTTCAGCTAATGCATGATCTTTCCGGTTTGGCCCCGGCATCTGCAGAAAAAGGCCCTGGGGTCCGAGTGCCTCTGGTTGGGAATCACTGATGGAACCGTGAAGAGATGCTGCTGAATTTTTAATGTCGTTTTTCAATACTGTGAGCACCACAAACGATAATGCAATTACTTACATTATACTGTGGTGGCGGCAGAAATTTAAAAGACAGATCAAAATCTGTTCAACCTTTTTGAACAAACAGAAACTTTTTTGGCACAACAACCTTCATATCTACTGATTTATAGATATGAGCCCATTTGCTGAGACCTCTGGGACAAATGAGAGCAGCCAAAATATGAATAACCTCCAGCTCAGACACTAATGGCCACGATGACAGATTGAGTTCACACGCTCTTGCTGCTCAGTGAATAAATCACTGTCGAGGATGAGAGAGAGGATTTCACTGCTCTCCATTTGAAGGGTTACTGACTCAGTCTCTTTCCCATTGTTAACCTTGGCCTGATACAATGAACAGAAGAGGCCTGTCAGCGCCGAGCGACTACACGCCAAAAAGGCCCATCAGACAAAAAGCCTCATTAAAAGGCCGCTCAAAATGGCCACCGTCGCCGTGACATGCCAAGTCAGTATTTTGGGATGATTTATCTCCCGAACTGCGTGTTTAGGCAACACGATAATTTCACCCGTCCCTCATTGGCCGAGACAGATTAGGCTAACGAGGTTAAAGCTCATTGGCCCTGGGCAAAAATGAGAGCCAATGAGATTAGAATTGAGCGCCTGGGAAAGGTGATCTACCCTTCTCTTGAAAGGGGAGAGGGTTTGGGCCTGTAATAGCACCGCTGTGGTCGCAATGGAGTCCCACTTCTTGGTGCTCGAGCTTCAAAGGCTAGACTGCACTGCCTTTAATTACTATGAATTTATTGATTAGCTTGAGAGTGCAGAGCAGTTAAAAACTATAACATATGCTCCAAAGCATCGATGGCGACGATGAACATGTTTTGTTCTGTAAATTCAAATTATGTGAAAGCACCAAAACATTTCAATGTGTGTTTGCAAAAACATCTATTTAATAAAACTATTATTTAAAAGCATTTAAAGGTGCATTGTGTGCGTTTCAAATGGCATGTGAAATCAATGTGATGATGTGAAAGGGGTCGCTCGTTGACCTATATTTGAATCACCTGAATCTGCTTCACAGAGCTTTGCAAGGACTTTCAGCTCATTGTTAAAAAGCCACGACTTGACTGTTTCGGTTCACTCTCGCTCTCTCACGATGTCATTTTCGGCTGTTTTCAGTGGAAAAGTTCAACAGCGGTTTTACAGTAAGAGGAAAAAACATATTTCAAATTCAAAAGTAAAGATCATCTCTCCCACAGACAGTGCAGGCAAATCAGTAATAAACTAACTCCCAAGGTTTGCAAATGCCAGAAAGAAGCAGTCACACGAGATGATTCCCTGTAATTTCTTCTGTCCAGTTTAAAGGGTCAGTTCAGCCATTTTACAAAAAAACACTATTTAGCCACTCTGATGGTTCCATTTGTTGAGGTTTGGAGATCGAATTCAGTCACTCTGTGCCGAAATAATTTCTGATGTCTGACAGGAAATCTGAGCAGGCAAGTTAAAACCTCAGAGTGAAATACTAAACTCTTTCCACAGAGAGAGAAAGCACTCTGCCGAGAGAAAACTTTCCCTGCTCCGAGCCACAATCCTTCCCACCGGCCACACGAATACGAAATGTAGTTTACTGCTGTTGTTGGTTTTGAAAGTCATCTGAGGCCAAGAGCTGCATATTTCTCTAATGTAGCCTAAACAAAAATTGAAATTCTCTAAAAACCGAAAATGTCATTGACGGTCAAAGTCGTGGATAGGCTTTCCGTCCCGACCCACCTCACTGTTGGACAGCTGGTACCAGGGCTGTTTGCCGTAGGTGAAGATCTCCCAGAGGACCACGCCGAAGCTCCAGATGTCGCTCTCTGTGGTGAACTTCCTGTACATGATGCTCTCGGGCGGCATCCAGCGGATCGGCAGCATCGTACGTCCACCGACCTGAAGAGGAGGAACAAGCCAGTGAACGTTTGCCCCCCCCACACTCAGCATGATTTTACATGCAAGGTGATGTAGAACCTTTTTACTTTTCTTGCATAATGGAGGTCTGAAGGTGAACGTTTATGCTTTGTGGAAGGAATTTGGCAGAAATATCATCCTTCAGTTACACAAACTTTTTTAAGCAAACCTCACACAGATTCCTATTCCTGTTCATCCTTGAACTGCCTGTGACTAACTGGAAGAGCAGCTCCCAATCAATGCGAGGCAGACAGTCTGGACAATGAGACTTTTAACATCCAAAATAGCTTCAATGTGAAAAAGAAAATGAACTCGCTGCCACTAAAATCGGCTTCTACTCGGTCTGTAAAGTTCTGCTAAATTCGTGAGTTTTCAGTTTTCAGGGGTTGTCGACGGACATGACTGGAGTGCATGAAAAGCCGTGAAGAGAGAAATTAATCTTAATTGGTCAAAGCATCTAAGTCGTGCTTTAACAGAGATGACTAGGGATGAGCGAGTACACCTCTATCTGTATCTGTATTCGTATCTGTTTAACCATCTACATTATCTGTATCTGTATCTGTATTCGGAGTGGGCGGGGCCTAAACCGGAAGTGAGTGCAGAAATGGGTGAGGCTTAAAACTGTACATTATTTTAAGTCTGAAATTGATATGGATTGATCAGAAGTTGCTAATCTACTGTATTCAAAGCCAATATACAGTATATCTCAATAATATTATTTTCATGAACTGCAGAGAGAAAGTGTCAGATACTGCATGCAGCCACATACAATAAAAATATTAATATAGGCTACTTTGTGTGTTCAGCTACAGCTATATGTGTGTATGTGTGTAAGTGGTCTGTGAGACTGTTTATTTTTTAATGATCTGTGTGAACTTCATGATTCATGCAAACATCTAGTGATGGCAAACAGGGAAATAATATGTCAGCCTTGTTCACTTCTTCTCAAAAGCGCCGCGTTCAGTACGAGCAAAGTTTTTCAATTGACTTCATATCACCAGCCAAACTAAGAGCAAGAAGACGGTTAAAAAAAAAAAAAAAAAAAAAATCGGACTGGAGCGGAGGCATTTACCGACGCGACGCGAGCGGACGCGAGCCGTTTTCAGCTCTGTCTTGTCAAATGCACCGCGCGTATGTTGGGGGCAGGTTGGGAGAGACGTGCAGAGACCATACAGTCTATGGCAGAGACGTGTCTGTGTAGGGAGGGGCGGGCGCTGTGTGTGACTGGCCAATCACAGAGCGCGAAGACAATGAGGATTTTCCTTCAGCACGAACACAGATATTAACAGATTTTACTCGTATCATAATCGTATTCGTCAAACATGCTTTATCCGTAAGGGATACTCGTCTGAAACGAGTATCCGGCTCATCCCTAGAGATGACCTCGGCAAACCAGAATCAGGTGAATCAGTCAACTTCTCAAATCCTACAGAGCCGTCTCAAACTGAAAAATCTGAGCAGCTGAATTAATCAGAGTTTGGTTAAAATGCTTTACCAGATAGAGAAGTTATATAACATACAATGAAGGACTCCACTGTCTCTCACAGGTTAATACTTACATACAGTACAGATCACAGAAAGTCTAATCTCACATTTGTACATACAGGATAAAATGTCTGACACAGGAAAGTCATGCTCATTTTCATCTAATTCTATTTCTAAAGGAAATATTCATAATTTGATAAATCACCTTTACAAAGTGGCCTTGGACTAAGAATTGAAAAATAAGGTTATCATAAACATGCAAGGAGCTTGACTTTAAAGTAATCTCCTCACGCTGGAGTTTGGTTGATATTTTTTATAAAACACTAAGATTTGATCCTCTAATTTTCATGATAAACGCCTCAGTTGGCACCATATGTCCAAGTCTTGGTTCTCTTGTAATAGTGTGTTGAGAAGTTTGTCTTTAAACAGCAGGATACAAATCCAAAACACAGGCTTTAAACAGGAAGACAAAGTTAAATACCAGCTCTGATAAGTCAGCAGCTCACAAAATGGATTACGTTTAACTGGCCAGTATGAGCGAACGCCAAAGAAAAGGGTCTTAATAGTTGATTTCACAGTGATGATGTGATTCATCAAGGGTGACAAATTCGTAATTTTAGCAGAAAGTAGTTCTGGTAGAAAGTGTTCACAGCGAGGTCCGAGACTCATCGAGAGAAATCGGGACATTGTTTCAGGAGAGGCGAGTTGCTGGTGAGTTTTATGAATCACTTTGCAGTGTTTTGAGCTCCACAAACAAATTTTCATGGATTGGAGTAACAGCAGAATGCTCACAGACAGACATCTCAAACTGCTGATGGCACATTAAAACAAAACTAAAACATTCCAAACAAACATTTTTCATCTCAGAACCAGAACAGAACATAAGTGTTGCCTCTTTTCCAGCCACTCACCCGATAGTAATCTGTGCTGTAGATGTCTCTGGACATGCCGAAGTCTCCGATCTTGACCACCAGGCCTTCTCCCACCAGACAGTTGCGCGTGGCCAGGTCGCGGTGGACGAAGTGCAGCGATGCCAGGTAGACCATTCCCGAGGCGATCTGGGCGGCGATGTGCAGCATCTGAGGCAGAGTGAGCTGACCCAGCGGGGGCATCTTCGACTCCTCCAGGATCCGAGCGTCGGGGCCGTGAGCTCTGCAGGCGACACGCAAGGGACAGGTGAGTGTTTCTGGTTTGAGGCTGCTCGATCCGTTTTTCTTCCTGATTATTTTAATTGTCCACTTTATTAGACAGTTGAGATATAAACATGTGATTAGGACGTGAGACTTAGACCCAGGCAGTGGTGGAAATGTACTGAGAGCAAAAAAAAAAAAAAAGGTGCTCAAACATTGTCAAAATACTCCATTACAATTAAGAGCCTTGCATTCAAAAGCCTTCTGAAGTAAAAGTACATATTGTCAGCAGAATGTGTAAGTATTAAAAGTACTTGTTGTGCAGAAAAAAATGACTGGTGTAATATTATATTTTTAGATTATTACTAATGCATAAATGTATAAACATATTTTGGTGTTGTAGCTGCTTGAGGTGGAGCTAGTTTGAACTTCTTTATACACTTTGGTAGTTCAGTCCCTATCTTGGGTCAGGCCCCCTCCATGGGGTCACAAGATGAATCTGAGGGGTCACGAGACGATTATTGGGAGAGAAAAGAAGAAAAACTAAAAGTTCGGCTGCACAAATTGGAATTCACGTTTTCCTACTTTTCTTTAATCTTCGCAAAATAAAGGATAATTTGACCTTGTTGAACCATGAACACTTATTTCAGTCGGAGAAGCTCAGAGGGGGAAACGTCTCTTACAACTCAGAGACAAGAGGCTCCAACTGGACATTTCTTTTCTGCAAAGGGTCAAAATTAAAACGCTTCAAATCAACGGCTTAATCTATAACAATAGTCTTTTTTTAAATTTTATTTCATAAGTGTATCAATTGAAAATAGTGAAGTATAAAAAAATGTGGTGGAGCAGAAGTATGAAATAGTACTTGCATGAAAAGGAAATACTTGAATAAAGTACCTCAGTCTAGTTGGATTTAACATTGTTGAAACGGAGTGAGTCGAGCTTGTATATATATTGTACTTTATGTAAAGTTGCTTTTTTGAGGTCAGATGTTTCTATGCTCTGATTTTCATGCTCACTTTCCTTATTAATAGATGGGTATTTTTTCACAGTGTGGTGGGATTATAATCATACCTACTGGTTTATTTTGTGCACTGGAGCCAAACTCCACGCTGAATTGTAAAGGCGACTGTATGAAATATTATCATTTGTAAAGAACAGAACATGCTGGTCTCTGCTTTTCGCCTGTGTTTCTATTGGCTGGTCGGATGAATCAAACACCGGGATCGGGCTCCCAGTTTGTTGGTAACTATGGCATCAACCTTGGGTGACCTGAAGGACAATGACCTCAACATGCAATCTGCAGATTGAACATTTTCTGACATATATGAGCTCTCGAGAGCCTTACAGACCTGCTGGGCTTGACCATAATAAAGCCATTTAACAGTGAGGGTTAATAGAAAACATAAGGCTTGTAATATGCCTACAATTGATTTGCAATAATGCAATTCGGAGATGCAGATCCACTCTCAGATGTGAGAGTGGGTGTTTATGATCCACAACAACAACCAACTCCAGCCTAAATGAGCAAATCACAGATGATGTGTCTCCATCCATCCTAATATCTCTCATCTCCACTTTGTCCCCTCCTTACAAAGGAAGTTGTCTATACACTCACTATTAGTTTAAAAGGCAGGTGGCAGGGTGGGAAAGCAGCTGCATTGTGGGGGCCATGAGACATTTCACCCATCCTGTCTGCTGGAAATGCGATTTCCATCCATTCGTGAAACATATATCTCAGGCAAAATCTGTGTGCATGCGTGTGTGTGTTTGTGTTTTCATCCCCAATCTGTCTCCTGCGGAGGACACCTGGCAGACAGCATCAACTGCGTCTGCTCTAATAGTGTTGTCAGATGGTTTCCCAGGTGCCAAGTGAGCTCTAATAGGTCCCCGCTGGCTCGGCTCAGTGACTCCTTTAGCTCCCTCCAGAGGTTTTTCAAACATAGATGTTTTCAGATTACAATTGAAACGATTGAAAGGACGTATTTTAAAGCTTCTCCGTCATCACGCTGCACAACAGTTTGAGTGGTATCGTGAGCTAATTGGCTACATAACCTGCCCTTGAGATGAATTCACTTTACACTTCAAGGAAAACTCGTCTATTTCTGCCTAAGTGCTGAATCTGGTTATTTAGTGTGTCCATCGGTATTCAGAAATTCAAATTGAAATCAATGACATCACTCCATTTGCCAGGACATCGGATGAATAATATATTCACCCTGCGCCTTGACCTGTTGTGAATCACATTCACAGAACATGAACCTTGTTTTGGTTCAATAAGATTTTTTTTTTTTTGATTTAGCAAAGCAAAACTTCCTTCTTTACAACTCACTGCTACATCTGATTTCAGTGACATTAGGCTGATATGAAATATAAGTGGAGGAAAAAGGAGGAGAAATTATGGCCTAAAAACAAACAATAGCTGATTATATGTGTTTATATGTTTTATGTTAAATAATGTTATGTTTGAGTCACTTTAGCAGAAGACTTTTTGTTGCAATCTATCCTGAAATGTGGTCTTGAAAACAAATGCATGTTAAATTTACGGAGAGATTAAAATGACTATCTGTGATAAATAAGCACCGTCAAATAAGAGACCTTACAGTGCAGAGATGGAGGAAAAGCAGCAACATCAAAAATATAAAAAATAATCGTGCAGGCTGTTGGAGTAGAAACACTTCCACAGCTGTCTTCATGCATGTCTCCTTCATGCCTTTTGTGCTTCAGCGCGCTGGAACCACACAGTCCACCGAGGTCAGCTGAGTGGGTTTAGCCTTTAAACACATCAGGTCTGACTGAAGCTGGAAGAGCACTGCAGAGCACGGTGTCTTTAAAGTCACTTCTCACAGAGTCTTATTTACAACAGCTGTTAGAGTATCAGATATTAAAAACATTTCACACATCGGTAGCAGTTGGTAACGGTAGCGCAAGAGCTGTTGTTGAAGGAAGGAGGAAGATGTGAAGCGGCATTTTTTTTTTTACATTAAATTATGTTGCAGTAGGAAAAGTACAGCTGTAAATTCAGACTGCCACTAGTTTATGATTGATTAATCTAAATTAAATTTGGGACAATTATTCATATCTTGCACTGGACGGTATTTTTTCTCTCTCCTTTTTTTGGTCTTTATATTATCTTGTGTTTCATGTCTAAATGTCTAATGCACTTGAAATTGCCTTGTTGTTGAAAGGTGCTATACAAATAAGCATTGGAAAAATATCCATCACCACATCCTGAAGACCAAGTTAAGATATTTCAATCACTTGTTGTTGTCTGACCAACAGTGTAACACCCAAACACATTCAGCTTAATATCATAGATTTGTTACGAAGTGTTACGGATTCTTTTTTTTTTTGTTGATCAACTAATCTATTAATCTTTTCGGCTTTAGTGTAAATAATAAAATGAATGATCCATTGTTAATTTTTTAAAGTAAAATGTGCTTTTCCTACTATGACAAGTCAAAATGTCTGTTGTGAAAAAAGTCTGTAACTAAAATAATAATGAGATATTGAGATAGGGAGCATAAATGGTATGAAAATATTGTGAAATGTAATTCAGTTTCTAACATATTAACTAATGGAGGAATCATTTTTTTTGTTCAGGTGCTGGAGTTGAACTGACCCTCAGGCCGTCATGAGCAGATCTGCTACATACCGCAGAAATCGGTTGAGGTCTCCGTGCCTCATGTATTCGAACACCATGGCCAGCGGCTCCCCGTCGGTGCAGACGCCGTAGAACCGGACGATGTGCTGGTGCTGGAGGACCGTCAGCAGCTCCGCCTCCCTTTGGAAGTCCTGCCGGGTCGACTCGTTGGCGTCCTTTAGAGTCTGTGAACGCAGCAGGTGAGCATTTACAGATGATGGTTATTGGGTTTAAAGTAAGAGTGATCACCTTCAATCAACAGTGTTAAAAGCAACCAACAGTGAGGAGTGTTATAAAAAGTAATTATGGGACAGAAAAATAAAATTAAGACGCTGCTATAGAAGGTTTGTGTGTATTAGTTTTTCCATCGAGACCAGAATTCCTTGCAGCTCTCCTGCTTATGAGTGATGATGTGTTGCAATAGAAGCATCCGTCTGATTAATGGGATGATGAATGTGAGCAGACTTATTTCATTCGCTGTGGTTTGCATTAACCTGCTGTAACATGAACTGCGTATTAAACCACCTGAGTGTCCTCAACGAAGACGTCTCACTCTGAAACCGCAGGATCTTATTTCAGTACACAGAAAATTTATGGATAAGCGCAGTGTACTCACTTTTACTCTTGTTTGTCATAGATCAAGTACCTTTCTTTTTTTTAAAAAGTACTTTATATTTTTTAAGTACTTTTTCTTGCCTTTATAAGTGAAGATGTTATGGTTCTGCCAGTAAGGCCTCTGTTTTTGTGTTAGTTTTTTGGTCAGCCTTGCCTGTTGTGTCTTGCCATTTTTTTTTCTTGGTTCTCTATCTTGTTTCTCAGTCTTAGTCTTCTGCCTTAGTCTCAGTCTCTGTTTTAGTTTGGTCAATTTGGTATAGTTCATGTCTTTATTCTTTTAGTCCTGTCATGCCTGAGTCTTGTCTTGTCGTAGTCTTGTTCTGTCGCTATTCACCTGCCATAGCTTCTCACCTAAGGTCTCTGTTCTTTCCTATTCACCCCGCCTCTGCCTCACCTCTTCTACCAGCCACTCCCACCTCATCCTATCACCTGTGTTCTCAGCTGCAGTTAATCACTTATCAGGACTCTATATAAACCAGTTCATTTCAGTTTGCCCTTGCCGGATTGTTCTCTCTTTGTGTTCTTGTTTCATGTTTCTTTGTTCCTGTTGTGCCTTGCCCTCTCCTGATGTTTCTGTGTTTGGATTGGGCCGGACCCAACCCAGCCATGAGTTTTTTGTTTGTTGAGATTTTATTTTGCTTGAACAACCATCCATTTTTGTGAGTCCTTAACCTCCCCACCTGAACAAAAGAACTCACAGGAAAATAGGGCAGAGAGAGATATACAAAGATCCCAGACTTGAAGTGCTATTTAACTATAACTTTTTTTTTTTTTTTTAATTCAGGTCCTTTTCTTTACATCAGGTGCTTTTCTCCTGTTTTACTGCATTGCAAACCTAACAGTGATCTTTTTTTTTTTTTAAAAAAAAAGCTAACTCATTTTGCTTCAGTTTGATTTCAAACAGTTTTTAAATGCACTTTAGCACAAGTCTGCATTAACAGTGTCACTTCATTGTTTCAGCACACTACAGACTCATGAGACATGATTTAATCCTGACTGCATTTTCCTGAGTCCTTGATGAAACAAAACCGGTAAAACAAGTAAAACCGCTACTTCAGAGAATGAGTTCCTTATAAATGAAAACCTATCAATCAAGTTAGACTGATTGAACAAACATCCAGGAAATCACACCATTTGGCTGACCCACCAGGCCGGGGACGAGTGAACAGCTGAAGTACAGTACAAATGAGAGATATGAAGTTGCAGCTCCACCCCGACACACTGGACTTCACACTGACAGCTGACGTAGTTTCACTAACGCTTCAAACACTTAGAAAGAATCAAACCACCCTGATAGTGAATCTCAGTGGGGAGTAATGATTCACTCACCTTGATGGCGACCAGCATCTTGTCGCTGTCGGGGCTCAGGTTAGCACATTCTGCCAGGTAGACTTTACCAAACGCTCCTTCGCCCAGCTCCCACTTCAACACAATGTCCTGCCGTTTGATATGCTGCACACCTGATCATGAAAGAGAGAAAAGGGTTTGGAAATATCACCTGATGTCTTGTAAATAAATGCAATAATGCACAATAATAAAATGAAATTAAAAAAATACAATGACTAATAAAAGAGTAATATAAAATGGCCGACGATGACCAAATGACCCCACATGAAAAAGTGTTTGCAACAATCAAGTAAAGTAAGGGCATCAGTGTGGATTTAGTAACAAACCATCAAACTCATTTCATTAGCAGAGTGGAACCAAGTGGAAAAAGCTCAGCAGGAACACTCACACATGTCCTTCTCCTTGATGATGCCGCAGAAGTACTGTGGATTCTCGACAAAGCTGGATAAACCAGAGTCCTCATCTGAGGAAGGCGGGCTGGTTCCAAAGTTCATGAAACGAAGCGACACGGCCAGGTCGTCCTCGGTGCCCAAAACTGATGAACCTGATGAAACGGGGAGGGATGCAAACAAGCAAAACTGAGAGATATGTAACACCTAATCAGCCTCCAACTATTTGTGATTGTAGTGGCCATCAAAAGAAGCAATTCAGAACCCATTTTTTCCTTTCAGGGAATCGACGCTCTCCACCACCAAGTTGGTTGCACATTTGTTGGTGCCATGGTGACAGATGATGACAAGCTTTAATAATCACCATCATCAACCGTGCGGCAATCAGGCCACACTGAACATGGGGGGGGGGGAAATGACCATATAGGAAGGCTGAACGGTTAGCAGCCCCTGACTACAGTGCATATTAAAAGCCAGAAAAGGTGGGGCCCAAATTGTAAGACCCCACTCAGCAAGGCAAACCACAGAACCCCCAGAGTCCAACACAGTAGAAAATGGAACAACAAAGAGAGAGCACAGAGGCGATGGAGGGAAGGAAAGAGAGAGCAGGGTCCACTTAGGCAATCAGACCCACTTAGGCACTTTAAGAGTGAGAAGGGCAGATGTGTGTGTGTGTGAGTGTGTGTGTTGGGGGGGTGGGGTCAGAGCAGAGCTATATCACGTCGAGCTGTTCCTCCATCCATCCAACCATCCATCCATCCATCCATCCATCCATCCATCTTCTTTAATGGCCCTCACCACGTGGCAGTGGCCAAGGGAGGTTTTTGCCGCCATTCTCATGCAGTAATTAAGGCACTTTAGCCTGGCCGACACAGCGGCTGCCTGTGTGCAAAGTTACCGCTCAGTGGAAATCCTATATTAGTCGGTCTCTCCTGTGCATTACCTTCTGAGAGCCTGTCAGAGCCATCTGTGATTTCAAACAATAATTTGGCAGAACCTTTGATTGTGGCTCATTCCAGTTCACATATAAGGAAGTTTTCAGATTGTGGTTCTGGCCTGAGACAATGTAATTTTTCCTGGGTTAGATAGCTTTTATCACACAAGCACAACAATGTGATATAACAGAGAGATGTGGAAGTTGAATTATATGAGGAAAAGCCACATAGCACCAGTCATTTATAATGATGTCAAAAAGTCAGAAATCTTGATGCTGAAAATGAAACTTTCACTGGTTTCCAATGCAGTTTGACCAAGCTGATCAGAAGAGGAGTATTTATGCAATTAATACAACCCAGATTCCAAAAAAGTTGGGACATTGTGTAAAACATAAATAAAACAAAATGTGATAATCTCCTAATTCTTCTTGACATATACTAAATTGAAAACAGTACAAGGACAGTAAATCAAATGTTTGACCTCATCAACTTCATTGACTTTTGTAAATATCTGCTTATTCTGAATTTGATGGCGACAACATGTTTCAAACAAGTTGGGACAGGAGCAACCAAAGACTGTGAAAGTTGTGGACTGATCCAAAAACACCTGTTTGGATCCTTCCACAGGTAAACAGGTTAATTGGTAACAGGTGATAGCATCATGATTGGGTATGAAAGGTTCATCCTGGAAAGACTCAGTCGTTCTGTTACAAAGACAATGAGGGGTCGGGACTGACTCTCCAAGGGGACCTGCCAATACCCCTTGCAGAGGTCTAGGGTAGTGATGTAATTGGCATGTCCAATCCGCTCCAGCACGTCTTCAATCCGTGGCATCGGGTAGGCATCAAAAAATGAGATGGCATTCAGTTTCCTAAAGTCAATGCAAATATGAAGTGATCCATCCTACTTTGGTACAGCGACAATAGGACTGCTCCACTCACTTTCAGGCGGCTCTATCACTCCCAGTTCCAACATCAAGTGGATCTCTGCCTTCCACCAAACGTTCTGGCACTCAGTACCTTGCCTGGCATACTGGACTCTGACCAGGTTTGACTCGAATGGCAGCACATTTGTAGGCGCTTTCTCCGTCACCCACTGTGCCAGTAGTGAGGTGATAGTAGGAGGGCTGCTTCTTTCCTCCTAGGCCTTCAAGAGGTTCACGGTATGTCTGCTGGCGTTTCCCCTTCTCTGAATGCAGGATCTCATATGTCTTGGGCCCCATTTTCTGTAAAACTTCAACAGGCCCCTGCCACTCGGCCAGCAGCTTGCTGGATGAGGAGGGCAGTAGCAACAAGACCTTTTGACCAGGCTTGAACTCACGTTGGCGTGCCTGCTGGTCAGACCACCGTTTCTGTGCCCTCTGGGCCTCCAGGAGGTTGAGACCGGCCTCTTCTCTGTACCTCTCCAACCGGTCCCCCATTTGGAGGACATATTGCACAACTCCATTTCTGACACCATATGTTACAAAAAGTCTGGGTTAGCTGTTTTAAGAAAAACCAGCTCACGATGGCTTGAGTCGCAAATAAAACTGAGGTACCTTTACTTACAAAAAACTGTGAAAAAACGTCCACAGCAAAAAGGGAAAACCAAAATGATCTCACTATCACACAGTTGTCTCTTTTGTTACCTGTGTGGTTTACAGCCACCCTCCCACTGACTGTCCGCAATCTTTGGTAGCCAGGAGTTTCTAACTGTTGAGCCCCTCCCTCTGAACCAACCAACCGCTAATTACATCAATTACTTTTCATTTTAGATAATTAGACCACTTTTCTGACATTCTTAGATTGAACTAATATTATCCGTTATAAGTTTCACCACTTGAGATGTCAAACGCCAAATACACTTACCAAAGCCCACAATTTCATTGATAAAACAGCATACACCCCCCGACCTAGTTAAACATGGTATCTTCTAGCATCAGCACCCCTGAGCGTAATCACCTCAGCCAGTATAAAAGACAGCACAACACTTTGTCAAACACATGATAGCAGCATCCAAACTGTTTTGTAATCAGGGTTGTATATATGATACCACTTTCACATCTGTGTTTTAACGATGGAGCCACAGCTGGAGGTTGATCAGCTTGGCGTATAAAGATTGGAACTAGGGGTTAAAAGCTTGCCTGGCTCTCTCCAAAGATGAAAATCAAAAAGAAAGAAAAATGAAATAACGTGTGAAAAAAACTTACGGTGAATACCAAACTTGGAATGCTGGCCACATTTGTTAATAACCAAAACCATGACGAGAAGGAAAGCACAGGCAAACACAGCAAGACCCACAGCCACAGACACCTGTTCAGACAAAGACACAGATTTTCAGTCACTGAAGTTACTGACAGTCTTTACATTTGTGTTGGGAGTGATGAGGCGTGGACGTACCACAAACACTCGACTCTCCGGGTTCTCTGTCACGTCCATGTCTGACTTGTTTGTAGGAACTGAGGGGCGGAGAGGAGATTTTGTTAGAGAAAAATGATCGAGTCAAACAGTGTTGTAAGATTTTCACAAGAGTAAAAACTGAAGACTTACTTGGATCCACATCAATAACTGGCATGTGGGGAGGTGAGAAGACAAACACATTCATGAATGATGGAGAACCAAAGATGTTACCTGTGTTATTCAAGTGTGTATTGAGCAACCTATCAAACATTCACACACACCCTGTTGCAATACGAAACCTTTGCAGATAATCTGTATATAGATAATATAAATTACATCCTACCTCTCAATTTCTATTAATCCATTTGTCCATTCATTTAAATTAATAAATGTTTTTAAGAGTCAATACAAAATTAAATCACATGTTATAGGAATCTATGTATTCATATATGTCCACAGAGCTACAACTGGGAAATTATAAGCTTTTGGGACCCAAATTTCCTAATTTATTTTTGGAAAATATTATTTAGCTTTTCACTGAAAATACTTGGTGAAAATTTTGTTCCACTCCACCGTCAAATCCAGAAATATATAAAGCAATGTCAGAACCTATTAAACTCTAAGAACTAATCATTAGATGTTTCATGAACTCATAATCATCGCCCCTTTATTCTTTGATGCAGAGTCATTCAAAATTCATCAGTTATCATGTGATTTCTGATTTGTTCCTCATTCATTTCTTTGCAATGACTCAGTATTTTGTGGAGCTCATTGTAAAGTAAACAGATTAAGGTAATTGTTTCAACACTGGGACAATCAGCATTTAAAAAGGTATTCAGATAGATTTCTCTTTCAGCAGCCTTAATGGCCTCCTCTGCTCATTACTGCTTGGAAAAAAAACATCCTGCTTCTACAAAACAGTTTCAGGAACTCACCTGGAATTATCCCCTCCGGATCGAGCGGGTCGAAGGGGTTCTCCATAAACATCCCGGTGGCCGTGGCCTCGTCCTTTCCCAGCTTGTTCTGTACGATCAGGGTGTAGTAGCCGTTGTTGATGTGGGTGGGCTTGTTGAGGAAGAGGCAGCCGTGCTTCACCGACCCGTCGCCGGAGTCGGGGATGAGCTGGGTGTATGTGTAGGTGGACTTCTTGAGTTCGTTGCCGTTGTAGAGCCAGGTGATGTTCGGCTCGGGGTTACCGTCCACGGCGAAGGGGAAACACCAGTGGTGCTGCTGCACGGCGTCTCTCAGGAAGAGGATTTTGACTGGAACTGTTGGAAGATCAGCGGTGGAAGAAGAGAAGTAGTAGATTGGAAAAATGAACGAATGAAAATACTGAGGCGTTTGTCCCTTTACCCCGGCCTCGTTCAAGTCCATTGCACTGAGTGAAAATTAGCACTGTTTATCACATTTAACTAATCATCCATTAGAGACCTCTTCTAACCTTCCACAAGCTTTTTCACCGCAGGGGTTAAAAGGAAGTCTGGAATTATATTTAATAAGCCTGTGTTCTCAGCTCTCGTTGCAGAATTAGACAATGAACATTTTGGGGGAAAAAAACATCGCAAATAAAGAAAAGAAAAAATTCATAGTGAACAGGAATATTTGCATAGATAATATGTGATGATGGTTATTGAAAAGGTCAGAATTTGTTTTTTGTTTTTTTTTATAAACTACAGTTGAAAAAAAAATGACTTCGCAAAAAAACACAATTTAGAAAAGCTCTTTTATGAAAGGGAAGCCGCACGAGTACAGTGAATCAATGGCACAGAGAGCCACTCAGCAGTAAACACCCACTGTTCTGGGAGGTAATTAAGAGTAATTAAAGGGCTGGCGGTTAACGAGTGTCCGTCCTGATGTTGATAGATTAGCTGCACTAACGCATTTACAGACTGCCAATCACTGCGGACGGAGCGGTTTTCCGGAGTAGGAGGGAAAAGTCCATTAGCACAGGCTCAAATCAGATCTTAGCGCGGGTTATCAGCCCCATTTTCCTGACGTTCATTATCTGTCCCTCGATGCTCGTGCATTTGGCCTCAGCTGATTGGTGCCCCCGCTCTTTTTGGCTTTATTTTCTAATGAGTGTCACTGAGTTGGTGATATACGATATTGTTTGAGAGGTATTTTTTTCAGTAATGTTTCACTAATGCATCCAAGTCTGTTTCCCATAGTACCGCTGGGTGCTGTCGTTCCTCCGTCTTCTTCAACTTCCACATGCACTGATGCATCTGAGAGGAGGAAACAACAGCAAACCTCCCGGGCAGAGTAACTGTAATTTAAGAGTTCAGTGCATATGGGGTGAAGGAGTTCTTTAAGAGTGAGCCGACTCTTTTGTCCTCACATTGTATCCCTGAATTAAATGGCAAGCCATACCTGCAGCACTTCACTCATATTTCAACACTTCTCACCGGTCGCCAGAGTGAGTGGCACATGACAAAGAGCCTCCATTAGAAGCATGGTGGGTACATGCTCGTATTTGTAGAGGGGACATTTAGAAGAAATCAGTGCAGTCCATTTTTCATTTCTCTGCCTGTCCACCCCGCCTGCACTGGAAAAATGGCCCCAGTGTGCTCTCGCCCTAACCTCCATTAAGCCCGACGACTTGTATTGAGCCTGTGAGCTTTCAAGAGTGCGGTTTTATTTCGCAGGCACTTACACTCAATGTCCAATTGCACCATGTCCTCGCCGGGCCCAGCTTGGTTCTCGGCTTCGCAGGTTAGGTTGTGCAGGTTGTCGCCAGAGGAAACGTTGGTGAGGTAAAGGACCAGCTCTAATGTGGAGCCCCAGATTATCTCCTGCAAGCAGCCGACAGTGCACACAAAGACCAGGGGAGGTCACAAGCATGTATGGATTACTTAGAAGCAAACAGGTTACTATACTGTGGATCAATTATAGAACCCAGGTGAACTTTTTATATACAGCCTTAAACACATCTGGGGAGGCTACCTGCTGCCAAAAACATGGAGTCCTGGATTTAGAGACAGACACAAGGTCTCAGGTCTCTGACAGTGTGTATTAGGAGCAGGAATAGCAGTTAGTTCTTATAGATACACAAAAATTTAACTTTATACATATGTGCAGCATATTAAAATCTCCAACAAACAGAAGAGCCAAAAACCATAGAAACCACAGAAAGAGCCACAGAGGAATGATACCAAAAAGGAGGCTGTGTAAAACAAATAAAGCAGAATGTGATGATTTGCTAATTAACTTGAACATATACTCAAAAGAAAACAGTACAAAGACAATATATTGAATTTTGTAAATATCTGCTTATTCTGAATTTGATGGCAGCAACACGTTTCAAACACGTTGGGACAGGAGCAACAAAAGACTGTGAAAGTTGTGGACTGATCCAAAAACACCTGTTTGGATCATTCCACAGGTAAACAGGTTCATTGGTAACAGGTGATAGGATCATGATTGGGTATGAAAGGTTCATCCTGGAAAGACTCAGTGGTTCACAAGCGAGGATGGAGAGAGGTTCAACACTTTGACAAACACATGATTGGATAAAGGCATCCCATCGTTTTTGGAATCAGAGTCGCACATGTTTCTTTCTGAAAATTCTTCACTACCTGGGTGAAGAAGTGAGAGTGCAGCTCCTCAGTTCTCCATCTCACAGTGGGAGTGGGACTTCCTGTCACATGACACTCAAATGTCAGGTTGCCTCCTTCTTGGATCTTGGATTTGGACGAGACGATGGTCACGTCGGGCAGACCTGAGAGCAGCAGAGGAGACAGCGTGAACACACAGCAACAAGACAGGTCGCTAATGTGATGGGCTTTTTTTTTTTTTAACAGTTTAGAGAAACAGCACAGAGCCAAAAACTCTCTCATATGTTTCCTGGCAACAAGATGTTCCTACTGTATGTGATTAAAGCAACAACGCTGAGCCCATTTCTTCCCTGCATTTCACTGCACCTGCTTCTTGAAGGCATTATTATGCAGAATGGGAACAACAAATAGTTATTATTTTTCCTTTAAAGCCAATTGGATGAGCTGCGTCATTTCAAACATTCATCAGAAGGAGACTTTTTATTATGAAATTATAAAGATTGAAAATGCCATGAACTTACCTTAAATTCACTAATAAACTTAAATTATGGCTTAAAATATTTAAAGATCCAATCAATAACTTTCCACAAAAAAATATCACAGTTTCAGTTCAGTTACCAAATTAAAAATATTACATCTCCTGCTTCTCCCTTTTAGAAAAATCCAGATTATAGTAATATATAAACATTTTTTAAATGTTTAACTGCAAGACACAAAATGTCTCCTACTTCACTACAAAATCCATTCTCAGTGTTTGTGCCTATAAATCCATTCCTTAAACTCAGACTTAAAATGAGCACAGACAAACTTTCCCCTCTTCAGCAGATGAATGTGAAAAGGACCTTCTAGCGTCAAATTTGCATATACATCATTCTGCACGATGAAACATCCAAGTGAAGTAACAACTGTAAAAATGCATTACTAATAACAATATATAACATCACAGTACAGTGCAAAAGAAAGCTGAGATATCAAAACAAAAGCCAAACTTACTGCAGTTATCTATCACCAAAGAGTTGAGGGGCACCTCCTGATCATTGGAGAAACAGGACAACATCTGATTGTCCAGCTCATCGCGTTCATTACGCTGCCACTGCTGGAGCCAGTGGAGGTCGCAGGAGCAAACGAGAGGGTTGTCTCTCAAAACCCTGAAGAGGAAAAAGGAGGAAATTCAGGTCTCCTTAAGATTCAAATTCTCTGACATGAGCGCAACACAAAGTCAAGAGCTTCAACCATCAAACATTATAAATACTACTACAACTACTACTAATAAAATACTCTCAATTTCCTTTTAAAACCACCAATTTATATCATTACAAATATATACAGTTTTGATTTAATATAAATCCTTGAATGATTTTACCTTTAGATAGAAAATCACCTTTCCTAACCTCCAACTTTAGGTATCTTCAATAATGACTTTTTCTTCTGCTTTCAAAAACCCTATGAGCCACAAACTGGTGAAAACGTGTTGCTGCCATGGGCTGAAAAGTGTGATGTCAATCAAGTTGCAAAAAGCAGCAGCAGCAGTTTCTTTTAAAATGCCTTGCTAAGTATGTTCACCTGCAAAATAACCTCTGCAAAAGTGTGGTGAAAGCACGTCGCTACGCCAAGATCGTGAGAATGCCGAAAGGCCTCCTAATATAGAGATTAACCTTTAAAGTCTTTGCAATTTTACTCAGCATCTTTTGTATTTTTAGCTGCCATCGTTGTACTTTAAAGTAGGTGCACATGATAATGCCAGCAGTGAGCACAGAAGCCTCTTTCTCTCTGCAGATCTGTCCTCAGCTTGTCTTGTTTTAGAACTGAATAATACTGTTGCCCTTGGAGAACAAAGATATAGAAGAGGCAAACATTTTTTGGTTATCAAACTGTTTCATAACTTGATTTAAAAAAAAAAAAATTAAGCTAGACAGTGATCTCAGTTTAGGTCTGACTTCTCAAGTTCAAGTTTGACATGTCTTGCAACAATGGTTGTGTTTTAAGTCTCCAAGCTGCAGACATACTTCTTCAAACCTTCTGAATTCAGGACTGTAAGAAAGTTTTTTGGACTGGGAGTTGAAAAATCTGCCACTCCCTCCTCCCTTTTCCTTCAAAAACATAACATTGAACTAAGTTCTTTAACAATTAAACAAATGCAAAGATGCAAAGTTAAAAAATGAGATCTCAATTTAAACATTTAATACTTTATTCATTTTATAATGTGAGCCATGATCAGTGCACATGAGAGGAAAAATTATAAATTGCGAAATTTAACAAACAAGTAACAAATAACAGGTTTGGCAAACAAAACCAAACAAAACTTTCTGTAGGCAACCAGCATCTTTGAACTAGGCTGCTGAAAGAAGGGAAGACCTCCTGGGAACTGAAACCTATTTGACTGGATGAGAATGTCCTCATTATGGGTTTACAGGGACTCACAGGTTGAGCAGTGGTAGAAAATGAAACACCCTCCAGGAGATGTGTTCCAGAGAGTTCGATGCCAGGTTCCTAAGAAACAAAGAGAAAAGACACATGATGTTATTAACATTTGTTTTGCTGTTCTCTTGCTTTACGAGGTACAAGGTGCATTTATTCCACATTTTACAACACAGAGTTGTATAACAAAATATTCCCTTTATGCTACTCATAAAAAAAGAAGTTGTATAAATGGATGAATCTGAGTTTTTTTATGTTGAACAGTAGGTTGTTGATTACCGATTACATGACTCGATTATGGTGGCGTCGTCCACAAACTTCACAAGAGCTCTCTCCATGTCTGGTCAGTCGTGGGTGCACAGCATGTACAGGAGGGGTCTTAGTACACTGCCCTGGGGAGCTCCGCTAAAGTCTGTACTGTCTGTTTGTGAGGACATCCAATATCTAGTTGCAGAGTTTGCTACTCAAGGCCAGAGTTTGCTTTCAGTTTCATGGGGGAGACTGTGGTGAATGCTGAGCTGAAATCAACAAACAACATTCTGATGTAGGTGTTGTTGTTTTCAAGGTGTGTGAAGACAGAGTGGAGGGCAGTGGAGACGCATTCTCTGTGGATCTGTTGGTTCTAAATACAAACTGGTGAGGGTCCGGGCTGGCTGGGATGTGGGCTTTGATGTGCTGGAGAACCAGTTTTTCAAAGCACTTCATCCATTTTTATTTTTTCTGCAACTGAACATCGGTCAGAAGTGAGCTGGTAGTGGGACAGCCTCAGGTCCAAGCTGGGTTAGCTTAGCTCTTATCCTGACTCTCGTTTCCTGGGATGAATACACTGCTAGTGGTACAGTTTGGTCCAGATAGATAGAAGATGCTGTGAGCAGTGATGCAGCATTTAATCCATCCTTTTGCTTCCTTTTCCCACATTGATGAGTGTGTTTCTGTCAAAACTAAATGTTCTTCAGTAAAAAAAAAAAAGTGAAAATTAAACAAACATGTCACAAAGTTTGGGGGAACTTTAGAATATTTTTGCAACCTTTATTGTTGGAAAGCTTCTACATGTGGTAGTACTTCTCCTTTGTGTACATCTTATTTTCTTAGTTGCATGAAAAGCTGTTTTTCTAATTGATTAATACTTTGCATGAGAGGAAAGGACCACCTTAACAGACAAGGAGATCTGTGACCTTTGCTGTGTATTTGAAGGTTTTCGCATCTGCTATTCGAGCCTAAATAAAAGGGAAAAAAATTAAGTAAAAATGTTCTTTTCGTTGTTGTAATCTTGTCCTGGTCTGCAGTTAAGTCACTCTGATTTGATTGCTCACTTTAAGAGCAAAGCTTACCTGCTTTGAATCACTCTCTGTGGAAAACTTTAATGTATCCAAATGGCTTCTGATCAATTACCTTGGCAAGTGTTTCACACCAGCCAGGAGCTACATTCACAAACAACACACCTCTCAGTGTTTGCTTAGTGTTTGGTACTTTAGGTAATTAGTCCAGAGACACAAACAATTCTGGGAGGACGGACGCTGCTCAGATACACAGACTGAAATACTCCAAAGAACTGCATTGGGGGGAAAAATTTGCCATTTATTTGAGTGTATTATTAAAAACCACTGAGAGTTTTGAGCCATGCAGGCTGCAGGACTGCATGATGACACTGTCAATAAATAATGGACACGTTATATTAACATTCACAGCCTGAATCCTCCTGACTTTGCTGCTCCCATGATGGTTCCTAAAGCTCCACCAACAGGTCAAAGTTCTCACTTATTGTGTCTCAGCATCTACTGGAGACATTCCTGATTCACAGAGGATGAATCCTAATAACTCTCCAGACATTTTCATTTCTGGTGACATAGATATTTGTGGTTTTATGAACTTGGTTTCATTCATGCCCCCCCTCAACTGTAATCTAACTCTAACTAAAATAGAATGATGGCAAACTTTGTCTTGTTTAACTTTTGAATTACTAAAAAAATGTAAGGCAAATATTGTGAATGATCTTACATCTAAACTGTGTACGTCAGGCTATAATAACAAACCTGTGACATACAGTATGGATGCATATCTTTTTGTCAATGTTCTCCAGCCACTAGTAGCTCTCATATGATCCTCAGACAGCCTGTAAATAAACCTCCCTCAGAAGATGACAAAAAGCCACACTGGGGAGCCTGCACATGCAAACCAATACACATTCACTGTGGCAGGGCCAAGGGTTCAATTATTTGTTTTCCTTGCTCCCAAAAGTTCATGTCAGATGGGTTAGCCATTGGGGCTTATCCATTACCAGCTCGATTCCTGGCCGGGCCCACAGGGGGAGAGCAGAGCCGGGAATAATGGCTCATTTTCTCTGAGCCGTTATTAAGATCTGAAGGCAATTTTATAAAAGACAAGTTCCAGGAAAATTGTGGATGAAGACGTGAGTAGGAGAGAGAAATTAAAACGGTTGGAGCTGACATAGCCTCCATGTCTCCTGCTCTGGTTGGTTAAAGTCTGTCTCTCTTAATCTTAGAAATACATCTGTCACACAGAGGCC
Source organism: Centropyge bicolor (assembly GCA_037975185.1). Classification (NCBI taxonomy): domain Eukaryota; kingdom Metazoa; phylum Chordata; class Actinopteri; family Pomacanthidae; genus Centropyge; species Centropyge bicolor. The sequence goes on along the minus strand of JBBMOC010000017.1, from coordinate 8,530,956 downwards.
CCTGTACTCCACCCGGCCCCAGCCCACCCTCTCCCTCCACAGTGAAATATTGATTAAGTGATAATGGACCCTTAGTGGAGTGTATTTATTATGCATCAGTTGTCGATAATCCGCCAAAGTGAGCGAGTAAAAGGTGACTGGTGGATGTCTTCTCCAATTTCTCGAGCTTACCCCGCCCACCACCCCCTCGTCTCTGGTGCTCGAAACTCGCCTGTCCTTTAGATAAACAACACTGGACATCTCGCACACGCTCAGTAAAACGATGAGCACATGATGGTGGCGATAAGGGTCCAGCTGCTGATGAATAGACAGAGTTGATGGTTCAAACCGATAAGTCTTGAAAGTATTACTAGTGGGTGGGTTTGGATTGTGGGGTCAAATTGTTCAGGAGTTATGTAACTTTGAAAAACTGAGGCTGCAAATTTAACAATCAGGAAAACGGAGGCGGTTACTAATGAATTGACTTCTTCTGTCAAAATCATTGACTGCAGAATGAAAAGTTGAAAGTTGACTTTAAGGCAGCAACTAAAGATTATGTTCATGATCTGTTAACCCTCATTAATCTGCTGGTTAGTCTTTTGTTTAGTCTATGAAACATCAGAAAATGGTGAAAAATGATCATCACAATTTCTGACCAATGATCCAAAATCCAAAGATGTTCAATTAAAAAAGCAGCAAAGCCTCATTAGAGAAATTGGAACAAATACTGATACTAATATGTCTAAATTTGGTTGTATTTATTATGGGATCCTATATCCCTACTTCTACTGAAGGCAATTTGTGGTTTCCGCATCTTAAATGAGTTCACATATTTACCAGATCTGTGGATGAGTAATACAACTTTTCGAACAAGCGAATGAGTCACCGTGATTTTGAGAAATGCAGCTCTCACTTCATGTGAAATGTGCAATGTTACAGGGCCGACCGAGCGCTGACTGACGGCGACAAATAGGTTGACCCACGCACGGGTCAAAACATGACAACGGGCAAGACAATCCTTTGTATTGACAAGGACACTTACACATACTGGAGCTTGAGGTTGTGTTGGAAGGCGTTGGCAGAGATGAGCCTCAGCTTACACGATGTGACCGTGCTGGAGAGAGGGAGGAAGCACAATGAACATTAAAACAGAACACAGTTAATTTTCTGTTTCAGAGATACTGAAACTTGTGTGAGTTTGTGTGAGATAGACAACAGGTGGGAATATTGTCATCACTGATTAATCTGCCAATAATTGTTTCAAATAATCAATAAATGGTTTGGTCTTTTGTGGCAAAACAGTGAATACACAAAGTTGACATATTGTTTGTTTGTTCAAACAACAACCAAAGTTTTAGTTATTTTCCTCAAAAAATGGCTTAAATTATTGATTGATTGATTAAAGTATCATTAAAATATATGCCAATTAATTATCAACCAAGTAATTGATTGACAAAATGTCTCGATCAGTTTGATAGAAATCTAACCTACTTTTATCCATCTCTATTATTGTTCTCCCTCTGTTTCTACACTCAGCTCGTGAAATGTTTTAATCCAACTACCTTCAGATACTTTTTCAGCCAGTGGCCAAAAGTATGTGGACACCTTGCACACATACTTTTGTGGACTTTTAGTGTTGGGCTGGTTTTCACTGTTTGGTGAATTTGAGCAAATCCCTGCAGTCGGATATCAGATATCAGGTGTCTATATATTTTTGGCCATGTATGAACAGCATACTTCTTGTAAATAGCTGTGTAAAGTGAACTGAATTAGTGAGAGAACTGAAAGAGTTTGTAGGAAGTTTAGCCCTTACAAAACCAATCAATTGTGTGCAATGACACATAGAAGTACAATAACAGAACAAATAGTACTTAGTAACGTGCAGTAAAACAGTGTAACAATGTTGAAAAAAAGCATTACTTACAGGTTCTTCAGCTCTCTGTAGTTAACAAGATCAATTTCTGTTATGTTCTCCAGGCCTAATTGGTTTTCAATGTAACTGGTAAATAAAAATGGAGAGAGAGAGAGAGAGAGAGAGAGAGAGAGAGAGTAAATACATGTCTGCATTTTGTTGTGACCTTCATCCTTTCATTGTGTCAATATTCAATTAAGCCATTGCTGAATGAAAATAATGGCAAACTGACAAAAAAAAAAGAGAAACAAAACCCTTGAAAATTACAAAAGCGAGTGAATGAATTCCTTGACCAGGGGCATACAAGTAATAAAGGAGAGGAGTTTATCATCATTTGGGTAATGATTTGCCATTTTGTATCAGGGCAGTTTTATACCAAAGACAAGTTCACAATAAGGTTCTCTATTTTTTAACTCAAACTAAAGCGAAGAAACGCCAGGATATCGACGAAAATCCAACAGTGAGAGAAAGAGAAGACGCCGAATTGAGTTCCAGTCACCTGTGCAACCTTTGTGTCAATACTCCAGCAGCTAATTACTTAAACCATTAACCACAATTTAAAAGGCATCATTATTCAGAGTTGGGAAATAACGGGAGAGAAAGAGGATGGGGAGAAAAACCCGGAACCATGGGAGCGAGTGGGAGTTGAAACCGTGGTTATGTGAATGGAGAACGAAGAGGCATTAGATAAAGAAGGGTAGCATCCGAGTTCAACCCCGCTGACATGCGCCTGACCTCCTTGACATCCACCGAACAAACAGATAACAAAACCCGCCGAGATGTTCAGGGACCCACAGACCACAAAGCTCATATGTGGAGGAGAAGCCTCGAAGGGGATTAACCAATAGCGAAGCCCGTCAGAGGGCGTAACACGGACGAAAGAGAACTTAATCTACTGCTAACGTGAAAAAAAAGTAATGCTGGGCAGATGAGGCTGATGGGAAATTCTTTTCCAGAGAATCACTGTCGATCAATTCAGCATTCAGCGCAAGGACAGCCAGCTTTGTCTTGAGACGTTCGAATAGATGGCTTGATCGGACCAACCAAGGATCTCGCTGGAGCAAACTCTTCACCCTATTCTCCGCCCTCCTCCACCTCTCTCCACACCCCCTCCGGTGTGTATATGAATGTTGTCCATTTAGCTCAGGAGGACTCGATTCAGCCACTGAAGGACTTTATCAATGCGGATGTCTTCAGCATTCTTCAACACATCATTATATCCTTGGGAAAACCTTCCTTTCCAACTAAAATGAACCAAACAGTCCAAATAAGAAATGATTGAAAAATGCATTATTATCATCAGGAGATTGCCTTGAGGCGACCACAATGGGAGACGATTGGGAAAAACATCTTTTTAAGAAGGTAAATAAATTAAGCATGACATTCTTAAAAGGTTATTTTGTTAAAGGCGAACCTGAAGGCAAACTTCTATTGTTGCACAACATTTTTATAAATGCACAAGTAACAAGTAAACAAACAAATCTGGAAAGGTTTTGTTAAAACAACAGCAAACAGAAAAACCATTCGAATGTGTGAATAAAATGAAGCCGTAGTTTAAATTCTATTGGTTTTTGTTGGTTTTTCTACTTCATGATTTTAAAAGAAAATGTCCATATTTTTTTTTAAACTTCTGGTCTTCAGCCCCACCCAACATTGACTCAAGTGACATCACCTGAGGCAGTTTGTCAGACTCTCTCTGGAGCCACAAACTTTTTTTTAAAATATCTTTTTATATACTCTATGTAATGTGTCTGTAAGCAGTCTGTGATGTGTAAAACTGATGGATTTCCCCTTTAAAGATCTCCTCCAGACATTTTTTATAACATACAATATTTTGCTTGGAATTATTATTTGTACCTGCTATGTTTTTCCACAAAAAGCTGAAAGCGCTTGTTAAAAATATATCAACCCTTTCTCCCTCATTTAACAATTCAGAATCTATGAATGTGCAAATATTTTTCATTTCAGAAGTTTAACTGCTGGGAACAAGATGTCTCCTACTTCACTGAAAGGTCCTTTGTCATTGAAATTGGCAAATTGGCAATTAGTTTCCAAAGTAGTCACCAAATCGTCCTGGACATAAACACGTCTTAAACTCAAATTTCAGCATCATGAGTGTCCTTCAGCAGAAGAGTGTGAAAACATTCAATGCGCAGCCATCTAGTGTCAAACATTCTGCACAGTGAAGGTCAAACATACATGTTTTGAGTGATTTTTTTTATATATATACGAATGTATTTAAAAGCAGTGGTCAACAGCTCCTGCTCCTCCAGCTCCAGGCTCATTCTACAACAGTCCACCACTATAGACCAGCAGTGTGACGCCATGGGATGGAGTTGTTAGGTATTTTCCACTACATGCATACCATACATACATATTTTCAGCCCAAACCAGAGCAGCTGTTGACAGATTTCTGCACATCTCACTGAATCCAAATCTGGTGTGTTGCAATGGCGCCAAAGGTTCAAATTGGTGACCTTTGACCCAAGCAGCACTGACTTTGTGTGCACAGTCAGTCTTTGTTTATCATGGCTTGAACTGAAGATGGATGAATAACTAATATCAATGACATGTGTTTGAGAGTTTCCGGTGCTACACAATAACAAAAAGACCTCATATCCAAACCACACAAAAACAATCTGATTTTTTAAATGCTTTTGAAGTATGTTTTGTTCAGACTTCACAGCAGGCGCTGAAGACGGCACACGTCAGATTTTGTTTTCTTCTGGTTCATGTGACGCATTTGTCGCTGTGGCATTTTTGTGGTTTCTGCGCATCCTGTTCTTGGGAAAAAGCGTCAAGAGTTGCTGCTAAGTTCTGGTCAGAGAGACTTTTACAGGAATGATCATCACTTCGCTGGGATAAAAGATTTTCTTTACAGGTTTTCTGAGTAAAATCTGTTATTCACAAACAGCAACACGTAGTAAAGACGTATAGATAGAGAAACAGACCTTTGTGTCATACAGTATGTACAAATAATTACATATAGATTTTTTTTTCATAGTATGTGGCTCATATGCCACAAAATGCCTGCAGTAATTTCTAGTTGATGACAGCTACTTTCAGCATGTGGCATTGTTTCAACCTTCCAGTTCTCTGTTTGTCAGCTGGAACACACAAACCTTTTTATTCATGTCTGATTGACTCACACAGCAATAATGTGATTACAGTGCAGGTGGGCCCAGGATCGCCCATCGCCCTTACTTATTGGATTGAGCCAAGTGGGTTGTATATCATCTATTGTTCCCGGGTGAGGGCATTGACTGGCAATTCACAAAATTGAATTTATAACTCGGTGTATGATGAATTTCGGCCCCTGTTCCACAGTTAATGGCCCCTTGTTTGTTCGGTGTATCGGCTGTGTTCTGTTGCGCCGACCAATGCAGCCAAGTGTTGTAGTTTGCTGGCGTGTAGAGCGCCACGGTAAACAGAGGCAGAGAAAGGCCTGCTTACTTATTGATTGAACGGTTCAGAGAGAGTGTCGAGCCTCACCCTGAGCTCCATCAAACATGTTTAGCTGCAGGTACAAGGAAATACCTCTGAGGTAAGACAGAGAGAGGGGGGAAAGAGAAGAAAGAAAAAAAGGGGGGGGGGGGGGTAGCAGGGGTGAGCGGGGTGGAGGTGAATAGAGGCAGAAAGCGGCAGTAAATGGGCTCGCTCCACCGAAATAGCGCTTCACAAATATAGTTCCTTCTTAACAAGTGCTAATTGCTCCGATCCGGGGAAAGGAACAAAGAGAGAACAGCGTGGTGGTGCAGAAAGTGACATTTACTTTTCCATGCTGGAGCTGATGGTGGGTTGCATAATAATACAGCAGCCCACAGGTGGTCAGTTTCTACTTCTTTTCCTATGCAAAGTTTCAAAAAGCCAACGTTAAATAACAGTCATCTGCCGCAGGCGTGCTGCAGCCGAGCCAGACGTCTCAGTATATCCGAGCAGTAACTTTGATGGGTTTTATTCAAACGCGTTCCCCCAGGGATGACATGCCTGGCAGCAAAGGACTACCTACATTGAACCTAGCTTCCAAACCGCAGCATCAAGTGAACAAGCAGCTTTCCTATTTATCATCTTTGCTATTTCATCCATTGGGCACCACTTGATCCACAGCACAGGAACATAAATAAGGTCAGAACAACCTCAGCAGGTCAGATGATCGTTCATCAGAAATGGAATCTGCATTTGAGCCTCCAAAATTGAAAAATACTTTCTCCGGCCTCGTGTGTCATCAGCATCTGTGTCTCCATCATGAACAAAAGCATTGGACATGAGGTAATGATTCGTTAACCTTCAGAACATGGTAAACATGTATCTTGACCTTCTACCTGTTTACTTAGCTTATCTCTGCCACAATTGCCATTAGTAGTTGAGTTTGAAGTCACAGAGTTTATTGAACTGAGCTTTGATGAACCTGATTAAACCACAAGATCCTAATGAAGCTGAATTACTACAGAAACGTACTTTTTAATAGGTGAAATGTGGTGATAAAATCCTTTAAAGCATTTATTCAACATATTTTCTTACATGTGATAAAGAACCAGCACCACAGCAGAAAGAAGATTCAACCTGAAGTCTGAGGTTATGAAGTAAGAAAGTACAAAAACGTCAGGACATGTTTTCCATCTCAATGGGCACCAAAAGTGTTGTGAATAAGTTCTGATAAAAGAGTCAGACCTTAAACTCAGCAGCATTTGACCAGATTAACTTGCAGCTTTTATGGCATAAAAAACACAAAAACTGGAGTTTTCTGGGTGAGATTATCTGGAATCCATTGAAAAGCCTGAGGCCAAACTTTGAGACTTAATGGATGATCCGACATAACTTCCCATCACTTCCTACAAGTTATCGTCTAAATGAGTGTCATGACTCTCAAATAGCAGTGGATTTACTTTACACAAGCAGCATCTGGATTTCGGCCATGCTACGAATATATTCAACGTGGTATGAAAACATCATTTAAATATAAAAAAATAAAAATCATTTAATGAGACAATTCATCCACTGTGATTTTGAGGGACTCAAAGCAGATACTGTCTGATACTTTGGTGGGACATCATCATTGTCTCATAACCAAACACGACTGGACAAACGCACTGTGTTAGTGTCAGAGCTCTGCTCAGAACAAACTCCTCATGGAAACAGAGTCACAAATTCATGTAACAAACTCTGAGACATAAACAAAGACAAACCTGAACTCATCACCCATTAGCATGCAGGGAAGCACTTGTTGGTCATAGTCAAAGCAAGGGAAAGCAACTCTGCACAACCTTGAATAATCAGTTCTGATCTTCCTCCATCAGGCACGTCTGAAGCGTCTGTATCATCCCATCAGAAAACTACAACATGTTAACATGTGGACTAGATTAACATAACTCTTCAAACTTCAAAATTATCCACAAATGTTCTTCTAACCTGAAACTCCAGATCACATATGAAGCCAGTTGCAAATGGCCCCATTAACCCCAGAGCTTTGCCCCTGAGAAACTCTAATTCGCCTCAGAGTGAGATAAAATCAAGCTCGCCAAATCACCAGTATCAACTCATGTCAGCACATCCGATTCACTCAGGCTCATTGAGAGCGACATGCAGAGAGGGTGACACATCATACTCACATCTCCGTCATGTTCTCGCTCTCTTGCTGTGCCAGCATCGGGATGCTGGTGATGCCGTTGGACTCCAGGCACTGCAGCATGGCGAAAGAGCACCTGCAAGCCGACGGGCAGCCTCCCAAGACGGGTGCCGGTGCCAGGCCGAGCAGGGCGAGCACCAGGGGCAGGAGAGGTGCCAGGGCCCGGGGTGCCGCAGCCATGCTCCAAAAGAGGATCTTCTGGGCGCCAGAGGAGAGGTTTGGCAGCTGTAGCTCGAGTTAGTGTCTGTGTTGTTCACCTAATGAAGAGTCAGTGAGGGAGGCGAGGAGCTTTCACACACACACAGTGGCTCTTCTCGTGGCTCTCTGGCAGGGCTGAGATCCCAGCTGGTCAGGGTCTGGTACTGAGCCACAGCTGTACTGAGCAGCAGGAGGGGCAGGCAGGCAGGCAGGCAGGCAGGCAAGGGGCCTCTGGGGACATGGTGGTAGTGGGCTGCAGCCTCTCTCTTTCTCCCTCTCTCTTCCTCTCCTCCACGATGAAGGGAGGGGCGAGATAACAGGGGCCAGAGTCACCAGACACCTCCGAGAGCGAAAGGGGAAAGAAGGGAGGGGTCGGGGTGAAGGGTGTGTGCCGACGGCGATGATGAGGAGGAGGAGATGGGATATGGTGATGGAGATCTCATCTGCCCTCCCGGGTGAGAGATCTGCTGTCCCGCCGGCGGCTCGAGGCACAAACAGAGCCAAGAAGTCAGGGCTCCTGGGTGCTGGGATGCACACAGAAGTGCTCTTACACTCACATTTACACTACTGCAGCTACATCCTGCTGTATGGACGGATGGAGCTCTGTCCAGAGAGAATTGATTGTTGGAAGGTTTTGTGATTGTTGAGACTTAGGAGGTCAATGATGAATTTAATGGCTGTGGAAGAGTGGGAGGGCTGGTGAGACAGGCTATCTGCAATGAGCTGTTTTCCAACAGTGTGAACACCCAGCTGGATTTAATAATAGAAAATGAAAGCAAAGCACTATAGGTCTCTGAGTTTGTTGGCTTTTTTTTTTTTTTTTTTTTTTTTTAATCACTGGATCTTCTATATTGTTGTAAGCTTTGCTGGGCTTACTCACAATTTGCATTTGACTCAATGTGATCAACAGCTCAACAGGCAGAGCATTTTCAAGTGGGATGTGCAACAGCTGACTGATACACGCTCTTCAACACTTCGCACAACACAAAAGCATCAGAACTTGGATTTTCAAAAGAAAAAAATGCGAACAAGAAATCAGGCCTCAATGATCCAATGAAAACTGCTGAGTGAAGCCGAGATGGAGACTGAACCGGCAGCGGTCAAGTTGTATTGTGGGTAATGTAGGTGCCAGGTTTTGATAAGGAAGAAGGATGTGAGGAATAACAAAACGAGTTAAAGGAGACATTAGTGTTTTGTTGAGTTGAGTGTTTCTGTTTCAGTGAGATGAGATGAGGATGTCACCACGTAGACTGCCGGTACCTGCAAGGCAAGGGTCGACTGATGAAGACACTGAAGGTATCAGAGTCAATAATGGTAAAAATCTCAACAGCAGATGGGAAAAATCTGGCAACGTTAATCAATCTGTAATGTCTTTATTCTTCTATCATCTTGGACAAAGCAGTAACTTTTTGCTGTGATTCACAATCTAGACTAGTAACAAGTTGACCTCCCACCAAAATTTGACATCACACATTTCACGGAAATTCAAACACACACACACAGATTTTTTTTTGACAGAGATAGAAACCCAAGAAAAACATCAAATCTGCAGGATGAAAACAGCACGTTTGGCATTTTTGCTTGATAAATTACTCCAGTGACTGATTTTTAATAATTGTTTCAGCATAAATTTAAATATTTCCTAACCACCTTCTCCATTATACAACTATGTGAGGCGATAAGTGAAATCATGCTCTCACCACTGACAGTGGCTCTAACCTTGCTAACACAGTCCTGAGGTTGTCCATCACACGCATGTTCTTTACATGAGCTGAGCCAGTTTCAACCTATGGCATAAAAACCCATCCCCCCCGCCCCCCTTTCCTCTTAGTTACTCTGCACATGAGTAAGGTCATAGTGTCCCGACCACAATTACTGGCCATAAGCTGAATGGCCGTTTTTGTTGCTGTCGTCAGGATTATCTGGTGGCTTAATTACTCTTCCTTTAACGCCCCCTTTTCTTGGTCCTGGCTCAGCAGATAGTGTGGACGAACAAGGCGCTTTGCAGGAAACGTGTTTGCGAGCTCTGACCAGTTAAAAGGTGGAACACTCATCTGCTGGGAGGTTTAATCAACCCACAGTGAGATCACGTAGAACAAATGTATGCAAATAAGATCATGTGAGCAGGCTGTAATGTACATTATGTAATCGTGCTGTATTTAGGTTCTCACAACCACTTCCTTTAATTGTACAGCTTTATTTATAGCTGAAGTGATTCCATTTCAAATTGAGCTTCTTTATTATATTTAGAACTCAACAAGGATGCTTTTTAATTTTAGTGATGTGGTTCTGTGATGTCAATCTGTCAGTCAGTCCGCCCTCAAATATTTCAATAACTATTGGATGGATTGCTTTGACAGATATTGATGGTTTCCAATGACTTTGATAATCTGACTTTAGCTCCGGTCAACAGTAGGTCAAGATTTTAACTCACCCAGTGAAATAGCGCAACAGCTACTGGATGGATTACTCTTTAACAGACATTCATATTCACATTGCTAACTTTTCCTCTAATGCTGCCACATGACTGACATTTTTAGCTTAGCATAAAAACCTTAGCCACTGTTTCACAGGTTGCTATTAAATCACCTGCCGTAGAAAAATAATGTGTAATGGCTTTGGTGATGACCTCACTTTTCATCGAGCCATCATGAGGTCAAAGTTGAGTTTACCCAGTACGTTGGTTCTTGACCAAATATCTTAAGATTAACTACAAGGAGATAAACTGAACTAAGACATTGAGCTTACGGGACGGTCGGTCAGGCAGGGTCAAACCCAGGGATAGTCCAACACAAGCAACCAAATCCAACCAGCAGCAGGACGGGATCCAAAGTCCAATAAACAAGTGAGGTCCAGGAACAAACTCTGGAGAAACACAAGGACTAAACACCTGAAACAGGCTGGACCGTCTGACACACGGGAGTGAAGGGAACACACACTGAACACACAAGGATAACAGGTGAAATCAGCCATCCCAAAGGTGGGAAACACAAAGGCAGGAAGTAAAGTAGAGCAAAACACACCTGAGGACAAACTCTTTCAAAATAAAACAGGATATAACAAAACAAAAAAATTATGACAAATACAACTCTTACACATCATGTTAGTCTTAGTCTTATGTTCTTGGCCGCGCTTTTATCATTATTCTGTGTTTGCTCTATTCTCGTATAGGCCTAGATCATATTCACCTCCAGTTCTCTCACAGCCTGTCTTACATCAAAATAAGAGATAAGGTACGAATAGAAAGAATTTAGTTTTTTTTTTTTTTTGGAAAGCTGCAGATAATTATTTGCCATAAGGAGTCACCGTCACAAATCAGCCGTTAGGTGGAACGCACAATAAATCCTGATAAAACAATAACCAATCAAGTCACTTACACGCGCCGCCCACACGCACATCATCGGCTTCCTGCAGACGTCCACGTTAACTCTATAAAGTTGACAACTAGAATCAAACATCCATTGAAATGCGCCTGCTTTGAACAATAGATGAATATGAGATGCGATATGAAGAGTTTGATTCAGTGAGATATCCACAAGCTGAGTCATAGATCAGCTTTTCTTTCATGAGGACAAATAAAACTTCCGTTTCCAACCTTCTGTGTTTGTATACGACTAATGAACGTACTGCGTGATTGCTTTTTTTGTTCAAACTACTCAAACGTGCTCATTTCTGTCCGTCCTCCTCATTTCAATCCACACAATTAATTTAAACACAATCTCATTTCCTACGAGCCATGTGACAGTTTTCAACCCCACATCATTTGGCAGTAGTGGACATTCGACAGATCATAATGGCCTCATTTCTCTCTGGGTATTTAATTAGATTACTGTTTTTATGTATTATGGTGATTGATGGTCATAGAAGGGGTTAATTGCGACACTTGGCTTTTGAATCAATCTCCTCCTGTCACGTCAAAAGATAAATACACTGCTTCAGACTCCACTCGCAGGGAACAGACGCCGTCGCTGTAGCATCCTGTGTTATAGATTTGACCGTGTTACCAGCCGTATCTCCACCATGTGTCCCTAACTAGCTTCTTCTCTGTATCTATATCTCTGACACACACACAAACATGCAAGTGCTCGGTGCATATCTTCATCAGTCCATATACTGAGATGAAAGGATAAGGCAACGAATCCCAGGAAAAGACCGAAATCAACAGTGAATTGTCAAAGCCAAAGAGCTCAACTAAAAAACTATAAAAACATGGGTGAACCAGACCAGTTCCTTCATTTCCTTGAATAAAAATATATAAAAATCCCACAAACACACTCCAACTGCTGTCATACTCATTAGGCACCAAATGTGTATTAATCCGCAGCTGAAAATAGTCCCAAACAAATACGCGATTTGTGCTCTTTAAACAGTGTTTGCTATAAACTGCAGTGCCCATCTGTTTTAGAAAATTATATACGATAAATGAGAAAGTTGACCAAGTTGGATTGTCCGAAATGTTCAGTACAGATATTCACGGTCCACAGAGGGTGAATCGCTCCGGCCTTGCTGATCCTCTAACTTCTCCTCTAGCACCACCAGCAGGTCAACGTTGTCACTCATCCTCTGACATATCTGTCTGATGGATTAGGAAAAGAGATGATGATGATGGCTGATGTTTAACCTCAAAGAGCCACTTGTTTTTAGACCAGTGTCTCTAATAAACCAATTTTTCTGACTATGCTTTAAAAAACAAACTGTGCAGTTCTTCCATTTTCATATATACATGTAACTTGTTTTAATACAAATAGCAAGGAGGCCCCTATTAAAGGGAGATTTTGCCAAAATAACATTACACTTTTTTGCCAACTATGTTCTAAAAGCATAAAAAGAAAAGATCGATCATATCTTTATTGTTGCAAATGCCTCCAGGAAGTCTGGACAAAGTTATCAACAAATTCCCTTTCATCCTAAACAAAAAAAACCTTTACAGCGTTTTGCATTGGTGCATTTCTGCGAGTTTGTATGTAATATTACGTCCAGCACATGTGAGCTGTGGGGGGGTTAAACACGTGCAGAGAGGACGAGTCCAAGAGAGGCTGCACTTCTGTCAGACCCTTAAACAATAATCAATCAATTTCATATTTATGCCCAGCATCAGAGAGAAAGAGTGGGGGACAGAGAGAGAGAGAGAGAGAGAGAGAGAGAGAGAGNGTGCACATTGAATTGCAAGAGAAGACGGTGTAGAAAATCTGCTATCACAGAGTCGATAAAACATTTCCTAATTATGTTAATAATGTAAAATACATTATGTTTATAAAAACATAATTGAGGCAAAAACATTACTCACTCAAAAATTAGTCGATGATAAATGATAAATTTCTGAGGCAGGGTTGATGCTGGCGTTACACCGCAACACGAGCGGCGAACACACATTTTCTGTTGCAGAGATTTTTAGCATCCACAGTCTAGGATGAGACCTTTCTTTCATTATCAGTGTTCCACAAATATAGGAAAGTACTGAGATGAGTAATGGTACATGAGCATCTTCATGCAATAAACAAGCCACTTATCTCCCGAGGAGCTTAGCAACCAGGAGAACGACGTATCTGCATGGACACTCGACAAGTTTGTGCAGAAAAGTTGGCTGCTGGAAAACTTAGTCAAAGTCGTCAGGCTTTTCTTAACATTTACACTGATTTCATTTGAACACTAAGACCACATGGATCTTTAAACCTGTGCATGAAGAACAATTTCATCAATCATCAATCGTAAACACTGATTTTTTTTTTTTCATATGAATACAACCTAATAAGTGCAATTCTAGCAACTGCGCATTGACTTTACATCAAAACAAGTGAGAATACATTGGCCTAAATAAATCAGCCATAACAAAGCACGCAAGTGGCCCTGGGCATGTTAAGGCCATACGTTATCCAGGGAGCTCTACAGGAGCACATGTCCTCTGTCTCATATCAGATGAGGAGCCGTTCAGTACAAGCTGATGGAACAAGATACAGAGAGGGGACTCTGTGCATGCTACACTGTCTTTATCTACAGATCTGGACATCACAGCCCCCGACCCCTCGTCAGACAAAATCCTCTCCTCCCGGATCGATACGCCACCAAGCAAAACAGCGGTGTTGGGTGTAGCCGTCTCAAATTCTCCGTCCCCTCTCCTCCCGTCTTTTTTACATCACCCAACCCTTCCCCTTCTTATTTTCCATTTGCATCTGTGGCTGGATCATCAACACCCAGCCAGCAATGCCCAGACCACTGTGTGTGTGTGTGTGTGTGTGTGTGTGTGTTTGTTTGTGTATTTGTTTTCAGATGAGCGCACGTGTGTGTGTATGTGCATGTGCTGATGAATGCCTCAGTTTATTCTCAAAGACCGTGTGCATCTTATTTTCTGCTTTAACAGTGAAGCGTGTATGTGTGTGCGTGTGTGTGTGTATCAATCTTTGCTTGAAGATGTGCATGAGAGTGTGTGTGTTCAGATCACAGGGGTAAACCCAGAATCAATGTGCTGGAGTGGAAGCTGTGTGTGTGTGTGTGTGTGTGTGTGTGTGTGTGTGTAACCAGATCGGCCCGTCTCAGCCCCTCATTAGTAGCCGGGCTATGGACACCAGAGGCCTCCGAGAGGCTCATGCAGATGAGCCGAAACCTGAGCAGATGTGTTAGGGGCTGGGGGGGGGTGGCTAGCTCAGGAGCTAATGAACGACAACAACGTCTCTCCTCTCTTTCTCTCCATCCTCTTGCCCCTAACACTGCTGTCCCTCTTTTCTTTGTCTTCCTCCTGCTTTTTCCTTTCAACAAAATGTCACATGGAGGCCTTTTGTTATAAACCCGTGACCATTTGCTAAGCCTCACCTTGCAATTCTTTGTGCATTTTAAATTCATATATAAAAAATGCCTGAGCTGCAAAACAAAACTTGAAAAAAAGAATTGAAATAAAGTGAAAAAAAGTATTTGTCTTGGCTGTGGTATAAAAGTGCAATGGAAACAGACTTAGAATAAATCTCAGCGTACATGAAGCCACAAAAGAGCTGAACCGAATTAGTACCACCCTTGATTGCATTACCTTTAAAACCGTCTCCATTTCCTTGGGTGGAGGTCAGTTAATGAACATTTTAAAGCTGTGCATGTTTGTATACTGCAGCAGGGCTGATGGGGCTTTGTTTTTTTCCTGGAAGGTTTAGTGACTCATGAGAAAAACAACAGCATCAGTCAGTTTAACAAATGCCAAATAATGACATTCAACTAACAAAGACCTCAACGTTAGCCAAAGAAATCATGAGTCTGTCGGGAGGAAATATTGTACAGCCACAAAGTGCAGAGAGGGACGAGGTCGGGGTGGACAGACAAGTCAGCAAAAGGTCCAACTTTTACTGGAACCGCTGTTTGTTTTCCATGGTTTCTCAAGAAAACAGATCCAACGGTTTTGGAGGGCTCAGGTCAAAGAGGTTTTCCTGCCGACCGGAGCATCAGACTGGAAAACTCCTACATGTGTCATCCTTTAATTCAGATGACTTTCTGCAAGCTGACTTTGGATGCAGTTCTACTTTCTCCCTCAGCCTTTCCTCCTCTTTGTCTTCCTACCAGCCTCCATCAAAGCACTCGAACAAGTCCAGCGTTCAATGCATGTCAGGGCTGAGTGACAGCGGTGCAGAAGGTGCAGCCTCCTTATGAGACAAAGTGGACAAAAAAAAGAAAGTCTCCATACTTACCATAGCAAGTGCCTCGTTCTTACTTTATCTACATTCAACACCTTCGCTGTCAATTATTCCTGCTCAGCACAGCGTCAGAAATAGTCTCCATGACAGGTCAAGTGCAGCAGAGTTGGCAATGACAAGAGACAGACCAAGTAAATAGATAAATAGTAAAAGAGAGTTCAGTGAGTGAACAGCATGTGCTTTTTGACTTCAAACCCCAGCACACACTGTCTCTGTGATGCTGAAATCTCAGGTCCAACTCTCTGCTTTTTACTTACTAATGTTAACCTTGACCCTAAAGGCAGCTTGATTTTTAAAAACAAGACTAGTTTAAAATAATATTACACTGATTTTATGTCATCTAAAAATGTTTCCTGCTGCAGGATGATGTTGATCTACAGTAAACAAGGTCCTCTACAAAAAAGCTTTTGGGAAGATTTACAGTAACAGTATTATTAGATATATATTTAATAATTTCTAGTAGGAAAAAAATTCACCATTAGTGACCAGATCAGAGAGGCCAACTTTTCAAAATAGAAGGAAGTAAATAAGGCCGATTTATTCGCAGACAAAAATCTGATTAATACAAGTTAAATACATGAATAAGAGCAGTGAGAATAAAAGATAACAGACTGTGCAAGTTCTTCCTTTTCATCTCTCTTTGTTCGACCGTCGCTCCGTCTGCCGCTCCTTCCCAGCAGCAGCATCTCCAGCTCATATCCATGTTTATAAAGAGCCGCTCTCCATTATCCTAATTGAAAAATGAGAGTAAAGTGGCACTTTATTCACAATACATGGCCATAACCCCTCTATTCATCCCGTGCACTGCAGTTCACCGTGACAGAGCAAAGACAACGCTTCAGTATTGCTGCTAAGAGATGACAAAGTAAACTAAAGTAAACTCCATCTTATTGTATATTCATTGCATACAGTAGATGAACACGCACACACGCACGACACACACATGCACAAAGTGAGGTCCAGATGATTCATCTTGGTATAATCGTTTTTATGGTCTCTTGCAACACACACACACACACACACACACACACACACACACACACACACACACATAACTTCCCAGAACTGCCAGAATTGTTTGTACCGTTAAACATTGGATGCATTTTGTGACTCATTCATGTTCTACATCTCGCTCCACTCATGATAAAGAGGTTTATGGAATACACTCTGTGCAGCTCTGGGAAAAGTCAATAATCCAGTGAAATGCACAGTCGGAACATTATAACCGTGTACCGCTCTCATTCTGTGACGCCACCGGTTATTAGTAGAAAATAAAGTACAGTACGAATACGGCAGAACATCGAGTGGATCATCAGTGGATTCAGCTGATGGAGAAAAACAACAGCCGTCGGAGGCAGAGTGTGCAGAATAATGAGTTTTTCTTATATATGGGATGTTACTGTTTGTCAGTTACTGTACATTATTTCAGGTAGACGTCAACAAGAAAAAGTCCAACAAGATAATTTCTGTCATGAGTTGAGTGAAAAAACTTTCTATACATTGTTAGATAAAAGTTCATTGAGGCATTGCTGCAAATGTAAAGCAGTAAGAAACACAGAGAGATATTTAACAGATAAACTCGTGGGACCAACAACATTAAAAACCTTCAGTGATCTGGACAGCGTCGCATCTAAAGGACTCGATGAAGGCTTTAATTTGGCATCACGTCCTTCAAAGTGCGCAGTGAAATCGCTTTGAAATGACTGAGGAAGGCAGAGGTGTGGAGACGGGTTCCCAGCCACACCACCGATCTGGAGTTTGTGTATTTTGTTTGTGGAGAAGGACAAACGTTGCTCGCAGATCTTGGAGGAGGCTTCGGTTTGTTGACGAGGAAGACGGTTCATTATGGATTTGAAACCGTTTTTTGCACTGATGTTGAAGAAATAAGGCCTCTTTTACAGCTTTTTAATAAGTGGACATTAGTTGTTTTAAGATGTCATGTGACACCAGCTGGTCCTTTTTTCTATTTCTGCTTGTGTGCATTTTAACTTTCTTTCCTTTGTGTTGTTATTTAGCCTGGGTTTGCAGATATCTGTGGGTGCTAATAAACATTTACAAGTATGAACTGACTGAGCAAGATTGGAAGATTTCATAATGTCAATAAAATCCAGAATAAAAGAGGAATCAGGCAGAATATATGTAAATCAAAATCACCTAAAATCAAGACTCAAATTGAGGCATAATAAAGGTTAAAAGATCACAAAATGTCTGTATAAAACCAGAGTTAGATTTTTGGGGTTTCGCCATTTATCATAAAACCAAGTGATTCAAATGATGAGTTGCACAGATAATACAGGGAACATTTAAGATGATCTTTGTGAAGCATCCACCTCCACGACCTGAAATCCTAGACTGGTGGAAATAATTCAAATCAAGTGGACTTTGTTAGGCTTCACTGAGTGCAGCCCAGTCAAAATGAGAGATGCAACTGGCTTCTATGATTCTAGATGATGTCTTTATTAATACTACACGGGACGGGATAAGACCTGAAATCAATGGAAGTCTATTGTGTGGATGAGAGTGGACACAAACACTGTGGGAACGGCGGTAATGGTCCGAAGTCCAGCGGGAGCAGGATTAAGAAAACAGTCCCACACAGAGCTCTAATGCCAAATATTCAGTATTATCTAATCCTTAGATTTTCAGTTTTAATACATCTGAGTAGTTATACTATGCAGAGGAGAGTTGTTCTTGGACGTGTGGTCGTAACATTAATCATGTGCAGTAAATGCCCATCTGTTGAACGACGCTCTGCACTGGGATGGAGCCTCCATCCTGCTTTCAACACAGCTGGACTCTAAGCTGTCCTTTTAGCATGAGAAGTAATTGGAAGGAACGACTACAGCTGAAAATTTGCTCCAGTTACATTACTGTAATAATGACATTTCAAGGTTGGATGATTGATATGACAGTTGCTCAGTAATATGATGTTTAGAGAAGGCGTCTTTGTTCCACTAGTTCAATAATGGCCGAACAGAGACCAGAGGAAATGCATGCTAATAATCTGTGGTTGTGGAAGGTATTTTTCCCATGAAACAGGAGCGGATATTGAGTCACCCTGTGTATGACGCCACTTCACATTGCACTACAGTTCAACTCCACCGTGTTTTCTGATGAATATGCTGGTTCTGATCATTTTGTTCAGTTCAGGTCAAACATTCATAGGTTTGCATCTGTTGTGCTGCCAAATAGTCATTTTCGAAAAGTAAGGTTAGGTTCAACCCTCTTTTCTCTGTCTTATTCCTAATTCTAGCTTTTTTTTTTATTATTTTGCCACAAGAATTCTGTCATGTCCAAAAGGTTATGTTAAGTTAGATTTTGTTATGTCTTGTCTTGTCTCGTGATTTCCTGTTTTATTTTGAAAATCTAACTTTCCCTCTCATTTCAGATAACTTGCCCTTCCTTGCGTTTCCCGCCAGTGTGATTGTCTGCCCCGCCCTGATTGTTTCCACCTGTTCCCCATTACCTCATGTGTATATATAGTCTGCGTCTCCCTTTGTCTTGTGCCAGTTTGTCACGTTTCTGTACCGTCATCCTACGCCTCCCATGTCTTGTTTTGCTCCTCGTCTGGTTAAGTATTGTTTTGCTATTTTGTCTACTTTGTTTGCATTCGTTATCTTGTGGTTTTTTCCTCCTTTGAGTGATTTTTTTGTTAGTATTTTTCATTGCCTCAGTCTTTTTCCTCGTCAGAGTGATTTTCAGTTGGTATTTTGTCTCACCATTTATCTCAGTGTTTTTCCTCGTCAGGAGTGATTTTGTGTTGCTACTTTTTGCAGACTTTTATTTTCAACTTTCTGTGTCTGAGTCGTGCGCTTAGCTTCAGTCCTTGCCTGGGTCTTGTCAAATTCTGACATATGACACATTCAGAATTTTGCCTTTTGTAAGTTACAAAAAGACTATTTTAAACAATACACACATTAATGTCATGGATTTCACCACTAAATTTTTTATAGATTAATCTTAATAATTGAAGCCCATAATTTATGAGCTCTAAATTCTATGCTATCTCTTGAATAGTTAGATTAATTATTCAAATTTGTTTTTGTACCGTTTATCATTTAATTGAGAGTAACAGTCAGTATGAAGTAGTCCATTACTTGTGTACTTGTACTGCATTAACACAACAAACGTGTCTGACTACCTGTACTTGGCTCTGTCACTTGCTGGTTGTCACGTGAACGCCGAGCTGCTGGGAGACCGCTGAGTGTGGACTTGGCAGGACGGGCTGCTGCTCTGTGATCAGAATGTCAGATCAGCTGTTAGCGGCACCAGGAGGAGTCAGTGCAGCTCTTTCCAAGTCACGCAGAACCCTGCAGAGCCAAACACCAGGGACCAGCGACCTGTGTGTGTGGCTTCACTTCCCTCCCTCCCAGTCCTCCCAGTGTGTGTACGATGGAGAACAGGAAGTGTCCCAACTGCATTTTGTCCACTGAGTTAAGTTTGACCTGCAATTTTATGGCATTTGCATCAGTCGTTGTGACCCTTGCAGAAGAAGTTAGCCTTTCACTTTTATGTGCAAGGCAACAGAAACTCAATTCCACATTTGCTTTTTGCATGAGAAAAGATGGAGTATGGGTTAGCTGTGCTACTAACAGACTTTGACAAAGACATGATTGTCAGGAGGGCAGGTCTGAGCATCAACAGGACCAGAGAGCTGTTTTCTGAGGGAGCAATCTCAATCAGTAGGACCTCATCAAAACATCTGATGAGGTCAGTCCTATGTGGGAGGAAGACGTTGTTCCTCTCGAGCCATTAGGAGTGATGTGTAGTCCACAGTGAGACAAGGTTACATCACAATATGAGCACAGTGTGGCCAATACTGCCACCTTCAAGACTAAGAATACACCATGCAGGGTGGATGTCCTGTTCATGGTTAATGGCTGAATCCATTTGCAACATGGAGAATCAGCACAGTGCAAATGTTGGACTGCGACGTCAGATCTAATTGGACCAACTTGGAGTCTTTTATTTCCATTTAGATTATTTTAAACATGTTTGATCTTATGGCAGGAATCAGGTCAGTGCGTGAGCAGAATGAAGAAATTTTAAAAAAGACAACATGCTAACAGCTTTGCGAGGTTGTACATAGGCACAGATGTGCTTTGAGCTAAATACTACCATCATCATGCAAAAGGCTCACAACGAAAAAAACTAACATTAGCAAATTAGCATTAAACACAAGGTAAAGCTGAGGCTGATGGGAATCATATGGCTGATGGCACAGGATGGGAAGTTAAAGGATCGTCTAAGTTAGTACAATCTCTCCTGAGAGAAACATGGATGTCTGCACCACATATCATGACAATCAATCCAATAGTTGTTGAGACATCTCACTTAGAACCACACACATTCACAGAGAGGCACCAGGAGAAGTCAGGGGATCAACAAAGTCAGTGGACTCATCTTCCAGGGAACTATTACAGTCTCTAAAATATTTCATGACAATCCATCAAATAGTTGTTATTCCAGTCTGAACCAGAGCGATGGACTGACCGACCAACAGACTGATAAGAGAGTCTGGCCTCTAGATTGACTAAAAATGACTGAAGACAGTAAGAGAACAGAGAAGTCAGCCATCAGTGACTTATTCTGCAACAACAAATCTATTAAAAATTCACAGACACAGCTTTCAAACACCCTGATCAGCACATTAATTAACAATATCCTGACTGGGGTAAGCGGAGAGAGACAGACTCTGAGAGACATGAATGACTGCTGGATAATGATTTAATTAGTGAGCGTACTGACCGAGAACACAACCAACAACCCTCGGGCAACATCTTCATTTATCAACCAGATACATCCCTTTGTTTGGCCCCCTGCTCGGGCACAGACCTGCCCCGTCCCATCGGCCAACCGAGGACAGTCCTGGATGGAGGCTATAAAGCTGCCATTTTGTCAGGATGGATGGGGATGGGGAGGCAGGCTCAGAGAGGTGGCCTCGCGATAATTACAGTAAATTGAGGGCGAATGGTTTCTGTGTCAAAGTTTGGCCTTGAAACATGGTGAGGGATCAGGAGCAGGCACACAATTATTAAATCTTACAAACTTGGCACAAACATTAAGGTGAAATGTAAAGCTCAGTGGAAGTCAGGCTGTGTCACATGACAAGAGACGCTGTGGATATAAGCTCTCTACCAAACCAGTTAGATATTGATTGGAAGAGTGGTTTGGACTGAGGCCAACCCCGAGATCAACTTGGAGAGTCACCACCTGTTTGTGTTATGTATAGAGTGTCGAAACATATCTGAAACATCCCAGAATATACTTGGAATGGATCATTAGAAATAAAAACTTTCAAGATTTTAAAAGGTCAAAAGCTTAAAGGAATAATGCATCATACTGTTTACTGTTTTACTGTTGGAGAAATATGAGTCAAATTACCAAATCTGTAAATAAAGACGCCATTTAAATCACCTGTTCCTGTCCTACCTGTGTGTGTCGAGCTGATCCTTTTGCTCCCCATCCCCCCACTTTGCCCGGCCGTCACCACCTAATCCACCTGGCAGCTTGATATCTAAGTGGCCACTCAAGGAAATCACACTTGAGAGATGAAATTTGACCCCTTTTCAGACATGGACTACAAAACATGGCTGGATTAATCTCTCTGTTAAAGTGATGGTATTTGGTCATTCGGTGACAGGTGTCTTTTAGTGTTCCTTATTGTTTCAGTGAGACATGAGAGGACATCTGTGGAATGAGCTGAGATGTTTGGCAGCTGGTGTTCGAAGGGTGAAAAAAAGCTATGATAGTGAGGAAGAAGAGTATTTTCTGTTATTGAAACTTTTTGAAAATTATTGAATTTGAATGACAGGATGTTATGTTTAATTAATTTGCTCTCATGCTGTGTTTTTTGATAATAAATTTATTCATCCAATTGGCATGAATGAATACTGGAAATCCTGATTCCAAAAAAGTTTGGACGAAAAACAGAAATAAAAACAGGATGTAGTCATTTACAAACTGTGTTAACTGAGCCCGTGTGTTAATCTCCTTTATCCAATCATGTGTTCACAAAGTGTTGAACCTCTCTCCATTCTCGCTTTTGAACGACTGAGTCTTTCCAGGATGAACCTTTCATACCCAATCATGATCCTATCACCTGTTACCAATGAACCTCTTTACCTGTGGAAGGATCCAAACAGGTGTTTTTGGATCAGTCCACAACTTTCACAGTCTTTTGTTGCTCCTGTCCCGACTTGTTTGAAATGTGCTGTCTGACTGTGTAAGATTCCCATCGTGACTTTTAGAGAAAAGTGATGAAGGTGCTTATTGAAACATGAGGCCGACATGTTAAACTAAATAAAGGCATCAGGTTTAAGTAAAGGGGTGCTTGCCTAAAAGGGGGATTTAATTACTCACCCAGGAAGTGAATAAAGGAGAAATTAGACTCTGCATGAGGATGAAATTATCACCCAGAGCGGGAGCTCACTACTGTAAACATATCCTCCGGCTTATTGATCAAGGAGACAAAATCACTCGGTTGATCTTTGAATAAATGGCTTAATTCCAGCTGAAGACATTTCAAGAAAAAAATCAAAAAGATAATTAATGTTTTGAAATTCAAATAAAATCTCATAATGCATCCGTTCATTGTTCAGTCAAGTGACTGAACAAACATTCGCTAAAACAAAAAGCCTGAAACTCTGCGTCCTCATCTATTGATTTTCAGACAAATAATCATGTCCTCTCTCCCCCCGGTGTCACGTTTTCATGTTTACCCCGTGCATATTAACCTCTGGCAGTATCAGTCCAAACTGTGGCTGTGACCTGCGCGACCCGGGGCGGCCTCTGCGGGTCAGAACAGAACAGGCCGGGTCCCAGAGCCTCAGCCAGACGGATCAATGACAGGCTCTGGCCGCCATTGATCAGGGGAAGCAGATCGTATCATCGCTCGACAAAGAGCAGCTGCACATGTAGAAGATTTGTGTGAAGGCTGAAAATAAGGCGGCATCCACCTCCAACACCTATATGTCTTCATAATGCTTAAATGTGCAGAGTTTTAATACCCTAATTGCTGATAAGATGTGTGCAGGGGGTTTGTAAGGCTGTCGATCAATACCAGTGACTCAGTGGCTGCGAAAACCTCCTTTTTCTCTTCTGAACAAAACCTCCTCACCCTCACCTACATGTACTATTTCAGCCCAGTCTCCTGAATTTCTCTCAAAAGAGCATGCCGTCTTTAAAAGCAAATCCATTTCTCCACCACAAAAGAGTAGTGTGGGCAGCGGTGTAGTGTACGTGTTGCACAGGTGTACGCCCGTTACCCACCAGGAAAGGAAATTTACATATAAGAAGAAGATAGTTATCAATGTAATTTTGTGACAGGGCATGGTGTGAATGTAACTAAGTACATTTACTCAAGTGCTGTAGTTACATTTGAGGCTCTTGAGTCTTTTCTGTTCATGCTACTTCTCCTCCAGAGGACTCTACATCTCAAAGGGAATATTGTGTTTTTTACTTACTTTTACTTTACATATAAAGATTTTTACATGCAAAACATCAAAAGAGCTCATAAATGAAACGGTTTATACAAGTACAACCAAAACATCGGTTGATTAATCAGTTGATAGAAAATTAAATTTTATGATACACTGATACATATTTTGAGCCTTACAAATAATATTTCCAACTTATGCTGACTGGCTATAGTGGGACAGAGAAGCTGGTTGGACTGGTTATAGTGGGGTTGTTTACATACGTGATATGAGCAATATTTCAGAAATAACTCGATCATAATCTGGTACAATAACAACTCATAAACCAGCAAATTTCCTTGGAAATAAATGCATACACACGTCCAGATACATAACAATGTGAACATGACATATCAGTATGAACTGGTAAAGAAGTGTGGAAACAGCAGAAAATCAGCTCAGCGTGTAAAACATTGAAATCTCTCAGGCTGCACATGTCCTTGGATGTTAACTCTTTTACTCTTTTGTTGCTTGTAATGCATTGTTTCAGGAGCTTTTATCCTGATGACACATACCCTGACTTTTGGAATCACCTCAGTTATGTATGAATGCATGTACTGTATGTGTTAGTGAGTGTGCTGGTGTTGGTGGGGTGTTGCTCCTGTGTGTGAGGTTCAGGGGGATCATGATGATTGAATGGTTACATCAGCGAATTTGCAAGTTTTGGTTTCATAACTATAAATCTTGTAGCATATATTCTTAAAATTTTTTGACCATTTACGAATGAATGCTCTACAGCAGCAGTTTCGAAGGTTTGACATTGCAACCTCCTTCCAAAAATGTTCAACTGTTACTCATTCATTTTTCATGTTTGTATATCTCACATTATGAATGTCTGTACAGATGTATGGACTCTCCTCCTATACCCGTTTGAAAAGAGGATTTATGTGATAGCTCAACAGAAGTGGTGCGGGTCACATGTCGTCATTAACAGTTTCTTTACAAAACACACACAGAGGCTGCAGTGATTCATGGCTGGTTTGGCTCCTGTAGTTTCAGGCTGTGATGCTCTGGGTGTCAAAACTCTGATCTTTTTTCTATTTCAAGTACCTTAATTGAGTGCATGAGCTGTATGTCACTGACCGCAGGCCGAATCAGTCAAAACCTACAAAAAACGACTTCCTGTTATTTTCACAACACCTGTCTCTTTCACCTCTGTTAGTATTCATTTCAATACAGTATGGAAATCAGTTAGTAGACTCTTTGTTGCGTAATCCTTCGTCCTGAACATCGAATCTGCACTGGTTTTTGCAACAGTCACTTTATGGTGGTGAAGTACGTGAATGAATGAAAACTAAATGGATGCCTGGAACCACACATCAGGACGTTCAAGCACAGCAGTATGGTTTGCAAAACTGTTGGTGTCATGTGTATGTGATTTATTATGAAAGGGCTAAAATATGAAAAAATCAACTGTATGATTAAAAAAATGACTTAATTAAATACGTTATCTATAAATAAGAGCCCAATGTATGGTGTGCCAGAAGCTCAAATTTTATATCATATGATGCATTGAGTAAAAAAGTAATTTAGCAGCTGTGCTCTGCTGACTCTTGTCCATCAGGAGCAAAGGAAGAACTGTGCAACAGTCAACAATATATTGAACTTTGATGTGCCAACTGTTCACTTCCTGTTTCCTTTCCAGTAGTTGATGCTGGTTTCTTTTAACCAGATGGAAGAAGGTGCCCTAACACCCAACCCAAGTCAAATTATGTTTGTGCCTAAACCTTAAAAAAACCCCTCAGAAAACAGTTGTTTCTTTGCAGAGGTGAGTTGTTTCTGAAGGTACAGACACATGACATCATCCTGGATCATATCAGAAAACATGTTGGATGTTGTTGATATCAGTATAAAGAATATTGGAAGGTTCTTCCTTGCAAAAATTTACGCATGCACAGTTCTGGATGTGCAGAAATCACCGAATGCAGAGAGAAAATGAATGAAACACAGATAAGTGTAGGAAACACATTTCGAGCTCCTCCTCAGTCGGCATTGAACCTATATTCTGGCACATATGACATGTTGATGGGTGTTTTTTCCGACACAGAAATGCTCACGAAATGACATGATGTTTGGGATCTTGATAAATGCGGTTGTAAGTCTTTCATTTTGTCGTAGCACGAGCTCGACTAAAGAGCATTAGGGAGCTGTGAAGAACCAAGAGTAGGAGTGAAAATATAAAGACAGAGCTGTGGGAGAGCAGAAAGCATGAGGGGATTGTGATGAAGAGCATTAGGAATAAAAAGGAAGGTGCTATAAAAAGAGGAGGCTGAAGAGGGAACGGAGGAATGGAGGACGGCCGTTTGTGTGAGCGAAAAAAATAGAGGAGAGGAGGGAGGAGAGAGTCCGAGAGTGGCGAAGAACTCGGGAGGAGGAAACAGAGGGAGGGAGAGCAGGGGAGAGATGATGATTTGTGGCTCTCTCCAGTGTGCTAGCGTTACAGGAATGGCCCTCCAGGGCAGCATGAAAAGCCTCTTGATTGTTAGGAGTGGTAACTGGAGCCCCCAGCTCCTTGCCCTGATAGATTTATTTACATTTCAGCGCCTGGACCCCACTCAGAAAAAAATGATACGAGGCAGCCGGGGCATCAATATTTTGTAGTAGCGATGATCCCGCCCAACCCCCACCCCCCCTCAGCTCTTTTGTTTCATGACGATGACTTAATGCTGCTGGTGATGCTGCACCGGTCAGTCGCTGAAGTGCTTTACTGGCCATTATATCCATAGTCTACATTTGGATACCTAATATAGAACAATGCCTCTGGAGATGTTTTTCGATGGCGGAGCAAATTTCACAGGGAACCCGAGAGTCTTTTTTGTCTGTAATTAACTTTAACTAACACTTAATCAATGGCTATTCCATGAACATGATTGCATTATCACATCTGACTGAGCACAATGCCGTACTTCACAGTTGTTGTAGCACCGTGATTACTTTCAAGTCATTCCAAATGGCCAGGCTGTCACTTCATTTTGAAACGCTTAAAGACATTTGTGCCGACCCCCCGCCGTGACAAATATTAGACCAAATGTGCAATCTCAAATTATAAATGGCCCTCGAGGTTTTAATTTCTGCCTGCTATGTAATTTCTGCAAATCAGCTGGTGAATGCCACATTTTCTCGCAGCCTTCGAACTGCATCTCTGTGTGGTGTTAACCTGCTATTTATTTTTTATTTATCCTGAGATGATTTACCAATAAAACGCATTGTCAATATCGTCTTGATGATTTTCACATTGCTGCCTTGCTTAAGAGCAGCAAGTAACTGTTAAGTGGAAAGAGATCAATTCTGGCTCACTCACATTTTCCAGCCGGTCAGGGGAAACACTCCACAGTCCGACCTCTGAAACCTCTGGGCCGCTGCCTGGACAGAGGTGAGCGGGAGGCATCGACTGAGCTGGCGCTGAGGGAGAAGCCTGTGGAGTAATGGCAGGAAAATACACGTGAGCCTTTGTCTCTTGTTTCTGGAAAAAATTCAAAGAAGACAAAGAGTTTACAGTCAGGAGTGACGAGTTACTTCCTGCCTTTGTGTGTCTCCCACCTTCAGGATTGTTGGCGGGTTTCACCTGTTATCCTCCACTCAATGTGTGTGTTCCCTTCAGTTCATCCTTATACCACATGTTTATTCTTCATGTTCTCCTTGAGCTTTTGGTTTTTTGTTTACTTTTCCTTGACTTTCCTTGTTTATTAGACTTTGGATTCCTGCCTGCTCCCTGCTGGATTTGCTTGTGTCAGACGGCCTTCTGGCTGCCTGACCATCCTGTACGCTTTTGTATCTTATTGTGTGAATAAAATCATTGAACTGTTATCCTGCTTGCACAAATTACAATAATTTACTATCTTCACTATCTATTGTATCACATTGTCGTGCTAACATTTGCTAAATGGCACTAAACACAAACAGCTGAGGCTGAAGAAAATGTCATTATTTGGCCTTAGACCAAAGTTTTGGACATTTTTTCGTGATGATGTCTTTACAGGAAAGGTCACCAGAGGGATCACCAGAGATATTAAAATTCATCCTGTGGGCAACTTGAATGCCTGTATGAAACCCACCTAAGAGTTGTGTAGAAATTTTACACAAACACAAATGTCAACCTCATGGTGGCGCTAGTGGAAATGTCAGAGGATTGCCCGAATCATTGGGATAAATCAGGTAGAAACCATGAATGTCTGTACAGAAATTTTTTGTCAATCCATCGAAAAGTTGTTGAGATACTTCAGTCTAGACCAAATTGTCAGACTGAGTAAATATATGAAGTCATTTTTCAGTATTTTACCCACAAAGACTGATTTTTGTGGCAGGTTTAAAATGAACAGAAGTTTAAGCCAATATAGTTTTCTATGAATAAATAAAACCAGAAAAATGCACGCTGTGTAAATTTGACATGTTAAATCCACTAATTCAGCTTCTATAGAAAGACGTTATCTGTTAGACAGAGGTAAATGAAGGTGGAGCAGAACAGGAAGATGCATCCAGGCATCCTGCTGACTTCTGATACCAAACAGCTACAAGCTCATTTACAGTTTGTCGATAAGAGCAGCTTCTAAAGCCTACGTAATGACTCTGATTATTATGGCTTCATTTTATGTCATGGTAATTGCATTCAATTTTGGGAAAGTGTAAACAACTAATCAGAGAGTGGTTTTAAAGTAGAAGTCAGAGCAGGTTTCTTACCCCCAGACAGACTTTTTGGAATAATGTCTTGGGTGAAACACCACAATGGATATGATACATTTACTCATATTGTACTTTTTTTTGTTGTGAGGATACTTTAATGAAGTATTTCCAGCTGATGCTACTTTAAATGAAATACTGTACGTTTTACTCCATCACTATACTTTACTTTACACAAAAAACTTGCTGATAAAATATGTTGAGTTTTTATAGATTTAACTTCCAGTCTATAAAGTGGTTCAAATGAGCTTCACCTGCACCAGCTACGTTGCTGAAATGCTGCTCAGGCATGATTGCAACTGTAGTAATTATCCAATAATATAACATATAATGATATATTCCTGACAGGCGTCACTCCGCTACATTTTGGGTCCTTTTAATGCTTTTCTTTTACATGAGAAAGAGTTTGAATGCCGGACTTTTAGCAGTGATAAAATCTTTTTACATTTAAGTAAAAGACCTGAATACGTCTCCCACCAGCGCTCATGATGGAGCTCTAATGGTTTCATGGTGACCTCCTCGCTGAACCGTCAGAATTCTTTTCATAATTCCGGATATTAATAGCAAACAAGCTTTTCTTTTATCATCTTGTTGTGAGATAATTCAGGCTGAAGCCTCGCTCTGCTGAACCATCAGCTTGTGTCTTGTATCGTGAGTAATTTTCCAAAAGGAGAACAAACAGAAAGAGGCAGCAGCTCTGGACAGCCAGTAGTTATCCACATGCAGACGGCTCTCAGTCTTAAGTGGAAGAGCAGCAGCCTGTCTCCCATTTAGGATAGTGGGCTATTTAGCCTGACAGCCATTAAATATGAATTAAAAACCACACAGGCCTCTTTGCCTTCGAAAATGTCATTACATATCTTTATGGCGGGCGATTGTTGAATAAGCAGTTTGCAGGGCTCCCCTGGGGGCAAGGCCGGGGATGGGAGTGGAGTGGAGTGGAGTGAAGTGGATGGAGGGAGGGGAGGGAGGAAGAAACTGGGGTGGTCAGATGAGTGCTGGAGAGGAGAGATAGCAGGATGGGATAGGGGGACAGATGGGTGGAGGAGCGAGGAGGAATGAGAGGATGAGTGGAGGGATGGCAGAAGGAAAACAGGGGGGGGGGGGGGGGGGGCTGCACAGCCACATGTGGAGGTGAGGTATGGAGGATGGAGAGAGCAGTGGAGGAATAATGAACAGGCTGGTCCGCTGTAACGGATGAGGCCTAATAGCAGCTGAAATGGAATCTACATTACAGGTCCTAACTGAGTGCAGTACTTCAGGGGCCGGGCCCCGAAAGGAGCAAATAATAGCGCTGGCTTGAAGTGGTGCTTCAGTTTCTCTCCAGCAGACGAGGGAGATGTGTCGGGGGGGAAATGAGATTGAAGGGGAAGGGGAGTACTTCAGAGAGATACTGGCCTTCTTAGTATTTTCAGGGTTGTTAGAAATGTCTCAAAAGGTCAGCATGTGCCTTGCGACTCATTTTATTGCACAGTGTTTATGGCGTGGCCAGGAAGCCCAAACCGCCAGGCTGTAATTATCAGAGCAGCACCTCCAAATTGTGATGGCCATTGTTAAAGAAATGAAGACATTACCATCGGTCTTGTTGCGTTCCTGAATACACCCTTTGTTGCTGTAATACAGCTAATTTCACTGAAATATATTTGATATACCCGCAGACAATAGACATTTAATGAGGTTATTTTCCCTGATGCACTCCAGTTTATCCTACAGAATAATGCTTCAGATGGTCAAGGGGACCTTTGAATAACAGAAAGAAAAGAAAAAAAAGTGCCATAATGTATTCTTTACATGTTACATGATTATTTTCAGTCAGTCAACAGCTCCTGGCAAAGTGCACATCTGATTTGGCTGCTACAAAAGAACAGTACAAAAGTACAGCGCAGTGGCAATTGTCAACCCCAGAGGACTAATGCTGTTTTCAAGACCGTTGTGTAATTGGGCTTCATTGTGCTGCTGAACCTGTTTTTCATATAGATGTTGCTGAAGAAAACCTGACATATTTGATCTGTAAATGTGTTAAATCAGAGACTAAAAGGGAGACGTTTTTATTTTATATGTTTTGGTTGGTCATGGTTTTGCCACCTACTTTTATTAAATCTACATGATGGAGTATTAGTTGCATTGTATAGAGCCAATCAAATTGCCTTAATCTAAATCACATTTGGTTAAAGCAGTGATGCCCAGTTCTATCAGACACATAGCAGCCACGTTAGCTTTCCTGCTAAAGCCTCCTTTTCATCTAATTTACTATCATGAACACGTCTTGTCCTGCACCGCAGCCTGTTGAACGAGCAACCAACCAAACAACCCTTCACCAATGAAAAGTGCAACTGTGCCGCTGCAGCACATTAAACAACATGTAAACATACCTGCAATGTGTCATTTCAGTCAGTTTAGATGCTGGTGTGGTCCTGACTGTAAAAAAAAAACGCTGCTAAAAAACATAATGTTTGGCCAAGTTTATTTATTTTGTCTCCAGTTCCCCTGCTGGGGCTCAGCCTGCCAGCTGCTGTCAGTCAAACGCAGACATGCCCCTTCAAGCAGAGAGATTAGAAGCATTTGTGATATTTCTTTCTTTTAATCATAAAAAACAATAAAAAATGAGTGAAAAAAAAGATATCAGTTGAACTGTGAAGCCATTTTTATATTTCTCACCATCATCACAAGAACTGGAAATTTAATTGATTGCATACCGTTCCAATCCAAATCTTGTTATATCTACGTATATGTTTACTACATGTCCTCTTTTACTGTCTATTCAGACTATAGAGATGGACATGAAGCAGTTTCCAACATTGTCTGAGTGGCCTGTTGATTGGACGGATTGACAGGATGTTTGGGAAGACATGTCTGCAGATTGATTGTTATATGTAAAGACGGAGGGACGGACGAAGACGTGAACAGACAGATGGAGAGGCAGACAGGCTGCCAGACGTGAGCAGCCACTGATTGTTGTGTTATTGACCATGTGATTGGTCAATACGTTGCTCCGTCTGAAACATTATCTACCACTATCAGGTAACACACACACAGAGAAAAAAAAAACACAGCACAACTTATTTATCTGTCAATACATGCATGTAGCTTTTCACATATCCAGGACTCAGCTGCCTGTTTTTGCTCGTTTCTTCTGTTTGCAGCCCAAAGAGGAAAAAAAAAAAAAAGCCTGATTCAGACCTATTCAGTCCAAACCCTCCTCGTGTTCCAAACAGCAACTGCAATATTTCGGTCGAGCGTCTGCACACAGAGGTGCACAGCTTCACTTACACTCTCCTTTTCCTTGCATCGCTCTATTTTGCGATTGTGTGCGTGTGTGCGTGTGTGTGTGTGTGTGTGTGTGCTTTCACTCCCGTCAGTCCACTTAAGGGCCTTTGGTTTCAGAGGAGGCCATTGTATTTCCTCCATCACCTAGCAACCACCACCAAGGCCAGCACTCCATTGTTGCGGAGGCTGAGCACCTGAATTGCCTGCTGCCTGTTTCTACTTTTCAAAATTGTACTGTAATTTCACAAAGTGGTGTTTCAGCATTAGAGAGAGAGAGAGACGGCCGTGCTCCAAATTGGAGGGCTATGAAAATTGGGGGAAGCTTCATTTGGTGGTTTCACATCAGGAGCTGCGCGCATTTGCAAAAAAAAGCCACACAAACAGCGGAGAAGCGAAGACGCTCAGAGCATATTTTGCTTTCAGCCGGCGACGGCGAAATGAAAACAAACATTGAACGATTTATATAGTGTGGCGCGTTTGACCTATACCGCTTGTGTGTGTGTGTGTGTGTGCGTGAGTGTGTGTGTCAGAGATAAAGACAGGAACTGAAACAGAGATAAAAAAGCTGGAGAGATGCCTCGAAGGCTTTTTGTGAGTTCGCAGCAGACGCGTGTTTATGGCTTCATAGTTTGCTGAAATGTACTTTATAGACTGAGAAAGTGATAAAGAGAGATAGAGATCCACAAAGACAGGTGGACAAAGAGTGAAGAGAGAGAGAGAAAGTGGAGATACAGAGAGGGAGAAAATGGGAAAAATATGAAAAGAGCAACATGTAGTGGGCGGGACTTGAGTGCTGAAAAGGTTTGTGGGCTAGATTTTTCTCAGTGACGTCACTTTTACACAGTTTCCTTGAATAGCACCTGTGTGCATGGGGGCTGTCTGTCTGTCAGTCCTGAGTAAAAACATAACCCATGCCAGCAAAAACATATCTATCAGTGTTCTCCACTGGCCAATGGAGACAGGCTGTGTCCTTTTTTTCCTCAGAGGCCAACATCGACTCTGTTGTCTTTAACGCTAGGTGTTAGACCCCCCCCCAACCCCAAATCATTTTTAGCATCTTTTCTGTGAGCCTACGTGCATTTTTTTAAACGTCCTTTTTTGTGAATTCAAGTGAGTTGAATGTTTTTTTTTTTTGACAAAGACTCCGCTTTCTCTTTGTGCAGTGAAAATTGCTCTTTTTTGTGCGCCTGCAATCAACGCCCTTGTGGATGACCCCAGGTGCCTAATTCTGAAATGGTAAGTGCCAACAATTTTACCATCAGATAAATCAATGTGCGTCTCATTATATTGAGTATATCTTGTATTGTTTTGACTGACCGAGAATATCTGTATCGCCTTTTGAATGTTGACTGTTTTTGTCCCGTTCGTTGCAACACTTGTGCTTTCTTAATCCAAAGAAACATTTTTTTTATCTATATTTCGTGACTGTGTTGCCATTGTCTGTCAGTGTCACCCGCTTTCTCTTATTGATTTTCAGTTGGTCCATTCTGTCTCCACATCCCTGCATTTAACATGGAACTGCACATAGATGTCGCATCCTGAGAAATCTGGTTGCTCTTAATCATCCTCAATTAAAAGCATT
This sequence comes from Centropyge bicolor, assembly GCA_037975185.1. Classification (NCBI taxonomy): domain Eukaryota; kingdom Metazoa; phylum Chordata; class Actinopteri; family Pomacanthidae; genus Centropyge; species Centropyge bicolor. The sequence continues at coordinate 8,497,568 of JBBMOC010000017.1, read as the reverse complement.
TAAAATATGCACATTTTGATTACACACACAAACAGGCAGATATCTACCAGCAGACTGGCACACACCCCCCACTGACACACTGGAGATGTATGCACACACAAATACAAGCAAAAGCACACACACACACATACATGCAGATCAGGTTTCACACACACACAAACACACAGGCTTGTCTGCGTGGAGGGTCCGGTGAGATGGCAGCACTGTTGGCCGACAGCACGATACTCACATCATCCCTGGGTCAAGATTTACATTCAGGAGGAATCAGTTTCAGATCAGGTTTTTTTTTTTTTACTTCAGTCATAAGTGCAGAGCTGTGAATGCAGCAATCATTGGTTAATGTTTCTTTAGGATAGAAAAGATAGACGAATTGATTTTTTTTTAAATTCTGTTGCAAGAAAGAAAACGTGTTTTTTTATCTGCCAGAACTGAAGAATATGCTGATCTATGCAAGTAACCCCTCAAATATAAAGACGACAAGCAAATCTTGCTACAGCATTTCCTACTTTTCATATGCTGTATAAGATTTACTGACATAAGTGTGTGATAATTCAGATTCGAATTGGTATAACACCCAATGTTTAAGTGCTTTTTATGATATGAATCAAGCATGTGTCAGTAAAATCTGTTCGCTGTAATATGTGTCCATCACTGTAATACGTGTCCAGCCAAAGCATTAACAAAATGGCAAAGTGCCAGTGGGAAACAACTGACTGTACGTCTTCCTTCGAAAGCTGACTTCAGACGTCCAAAACGCTATCATTAATGTTAAATTATTGATCATTATTGACAAGACCTTTACCTGGAACCTGTAGACTTTATTGACTGTGTGGGACTGAGTACAGTAAATGCATGTGGCAGAAATGAATGCAGTAGTTTTCAGCTGGAAAGGGTATGGAGAGCTGGTTTATAGGATTCATGGGAAAATATGTTTCTCTTTCACATGTTAAATAATAAGATTTTGCAGTCTCCTATAGCTTCTGATAAGGAATCAATTGAATCTGGTAGGAGATGAAAAGAAAAGATTAATCTGATCTCAGCTTCTTTGGTTGTTTGTATTGTTTAAATGTGTTTATGTATAATCCTCTTCATCAATCATCATCAATTAATCTGCCAATTATTTTCTTAATTAATCATTTGAGCTACAGATAAATATCTATCACACCATCCTAAAGCACAAGGTGATGTCTCCAAATGTCCAACGGTCCAGAAGCCAAAAATTCCATTTCCTATCATGTCAGATAGAGAAAAGCAGCATATTCTCATGGAACCATCAAATGTTTGTCCCTTGCTTTAAATTGAGCCAATATGTTCATATTGCTTCAGCGTTCACCAACTTCACCGGCGTCTCTGACTGACAGCTCAATCAAAGCGACACTGAACTGATTAACGCCAACGTCAGGACGTGAAAACACACAGCTTGTCAGCCCGTGTTCTCTCTCTGTTCCAGCCTGCAGGGTTGTCACTGACTGTACCGAGCCTTGGATCACACAGTTTGTCCTGGCAGATAACCTCGACACCGACCCCGCCCCCCCCACCCCCCACCCCGGCCCTGCTTCCAGCCCCTGTACCTTCATCTAGCCCTCGGCCTCGTCCTTCCTTCCAGAACATCAGGATCTCAAACACTGAACCCTCCACACAAAACTCTCAGTCCCCTGTTTCAAGGTAGAGAAGCTGCACGTTCTGTGGACGAGTTTCTACACAGAAGGAACAAAATATTCAACACCAGTACATACAGATGCAAGATGATGACTTTGTGATTCCTGTTTTCAAATATGGAAAACGGTAGATGAAAGATAATGAAGTAGTCGCGCAGAGATAATTGCAGTAATTTGAGTAATAGCCTGCACGGGGGGAACTTCTACATCTATTCTTTAAGCTTGTTTCATTCAAGCGCATTTACAGACGGTTTCTTGACAGGCTGCCAGCCGATTAATTTAATCTCTACGAGCACAAGGAGAAGGTTGCTCAGGAATGCCAGTCCCGCTGTGACAAACAGGCTCCGGCCTTCAACCCCCTCGACGGAGAGGTTAGAGAGCCGGGGAAAGTTTGGTTCAGGGGAGGGCCGCGGAGGTTTTGTCAAAAGCTCCTGCAGCCCTCCCTCGTCATGTCGGATTTGGATCACACATTAGCTCAAGGAGGCCACCTTGAGTTTGGCTCGTAGCTTGGCAACAGAGCTGAAAGGCAATGACAGATTAACACTGGGGGAGAATAATACTGTTGTTTAATTATTACGTGTTTGATTGAGGGATCTAATTTATATTCAAGTGTTTCTAATAAGCTTTATTCTTACTCACGGTAATGAATTAATTGGTTCAATTTGTCGCCGGCATGAAAAATGTTTTACAAGGTTTTAATCATCAGAGGCAAAGAAAAATGTTCCTCAGTTGTTCGACAACAAAAAGGTAAATCTCTCGGCCTTCGCTGTCTGGATGAGTGGGTCCACAGCAGCATGGAAGACTAGTGATTTTGTTGTTTTTGTGGTTAAGCTGACAACAAGTCATTGTCTCCCTCACTGCTTTGAGACACAAGCTTTGAACTGGAGCCAAGTCTGTGAAATTTCTCTCACAATTTGACACTCAGCTCTAATTTCCCTTTGGCTACTTGCATAGTGAAAAAAAGAGTCCTTTAAAAAACATCAAGTGCTCCAGTTGCCTTCCAAGAAAAGATGAGCAGTAATTACACCCTGATGTCTTACTGTTGTGCACAATAGACCAAACTGGGTCAGACCAGGATTTATCTCCACGGAGAAGAAGAAGTGGTTGAAAATCCTGCATCGAATGTTTAAATAGTGAGTTTTCTTTTATCCTTTAGAAGAAATGTAATTTCCTAACAGCATGCAAATACTGTCACCAATCCATATTATCACTATATGTTGGCTGAGTTATTGATCGATAAGGAATTGGCTATTTTTAACTGTGTTTAAAAATCATTGCAAATCATTAAGGAATTGTTTTGTTTGACGTTGGAGTGATTTACTTATTTCAACTGTCAACTAATAATTTCAGTTTCATTTAAATTGGTTCATGTCTGCAGGGTTCGTGGTTAGTGGTGGTGGGTTTTTTTCTGCCTGGATGAGATGGCAGCAAAAAGAACACGGCAGGATCCGACTGGTAAGAAACACAAATTTGTTGTGAGGTAATTTGTCAAAACACATTTGTCAAATTGACCTCCAAATTACTTTACTATAATTTTGGAGACATTGTTAAACTGCGTTTCAAAGAGAAATAATAATGATGTAAGTGTTTATTAAGCCCAACAGTGAAGGTAAATTGCTCGTGGCGAGGTTTGTTGGGATCGCTGTTGTTAACAGAACAACAGGTATTTTCAGCAGATATTGATTGATTTAAACTGTGTCCAAATGCTAAATTAAACATACAAATGCATATGTTGTTAATCTGCTTTTTTTTTTTTTTACACACTTGTGGACGTGATTTCATTCCCAAGCTTAAAGGTTGCTGTGATAAGATTAAATGAAGCAGGAGCTGTTAAGCCTGGTCTGAGTTGATCTGGTTATCACTCTGATAGTGTATTAGGTTCATTATTGGCCTAAAGTCAATACATCCATGAATGTGGCTTGATCTCATCAGCTTGATGTTATCCACGCTGTAAGCTGGACTATGGCCTATTTGACAGCCTGCTTCAGAATATTGAATCGTGAATGATGGAAAACACAGATGACCCAGAGGTTAGAGGTAATGTTGATATCGACTTGCAGTTCAATGAGTAACTCTCATCAAATTCTGCTACAGTATATTTCATTTTAACTTTATTACTTGCCCTTTCACAAATTAATCCATTAATCAAATAAAGCTTTACTTATATAAGCTGAAATAAAGTACAAGTCAGCTCAAAATGATGATTTTCAAACCCCTTTATTGATGACAATTGAGCATCACAACAGACAAACACCAGTGAAGCATTTTGGGCTGAACCAAAAATCAGCACTAGCCCAGCTCTGGTGTTACTGCAGCTGCAGGCTTTACTGGGGAGGGAGCAGGGCCTTGGTCTGGTCCATCACCTGCTTGAAGAACTTCTCCATCATGTCGGTCAGAGGCTTGACCTGGGCGTGGAAGTTGTCAGTCAGGGGCCTGACCTGAGCGTTGAAGTTGTCAGTCAGGGGCTTGATCTGATCCTCGATGTTGGCGATGAAGGGCTTGACCTGCTCCTGCAGCTTGGCAGCCTCAGCCTGGACCTTCTCAACCAGAGGCTGGATCTTGGTCCTGCTGTCCTCCATGTAAGTCCTGTAGAAGGTAGAAGGAGAGATAGTCTTCTGTTAATCACTGCTGCTGACTCTGACTTGCATTTTATTAAAGAAAAATGAAGTATAACATTTGGTAGTGTGACTCTTATGAAAAGTCTTTTGTGAACAGTTGTGGAAGACAACTAATTGCTCCTAGACCAGCTCGATCAGGGTGTATTACTGCATGTATTCAGTCCAGGTTATAGGTCACCATAATGTTGATTACATCATTGTTAATGTTGACACCATAATAATGATTCAATTGTAAAAAACAAAACAGCAATTTACTATCAAAAGAGTGGTTAGCCTTTAGCCTTATGTTTTACATTGTAATTTGCCATCATGTGACTTTTCATCTTGACTAAAAAGAGGCACATGAAATTTTTCTTAGTCATGTAATGTTCAACATGTTAAAATAATGAACTGTATGATTTGGTGTATATAACTAATGAAATTAAGTCAGGAAATAAAAAATAATGTCAAACTTGCTGAGGGAAAATTAGCCCTTCTGGAACGTCCTTGTGCCATTTTGAATACAACAATTAAGCTGTCATGCATTCATGTTAACAATTAAAACTGCCCATTAACTTTTAGAGTTTATGCTTGAAACATTTCACTGAATGTCCTCCCAGCCTGCAGCTCACACCGAGTGCAACAGTTTAAATTCCTAGATCCTCACAATGACAAGCAAAACAACGTCAAGGTCTCTGCACCCTGACAAAAGTTAGAATATTATTTTGTCCATAAAAGAATCATGAAGGACTGAATGCAGTGCGGTTAGAGTAGGTTTCAGTTAAAGCAGTAGATCTTCTGTTGGTTGGGACTTACTGGGCAGTGTTGGTCACCTCCAGAGCCTTCACCTTCTCCACCATGTCCTGGGTTGCGGTGGTGATGCTGGCAGACATGTCATTGATGATCCTGGCGATCCTGTCCACCTCAGACTGGACGTCACGCTTCACCAGTGACACGGCCTCAGTGCCTGCAAAAACACATTTACTGTTCTTTATCTAAATCCATTTAATTTGATTAAAACGTGCACACTGTGGGACATCATAAAATCATTACATCAGGATTTTAATCAAATGCATGGTCCTCAGACAGGTCTAACATTTTGAAAACTTATGACACTTAATCTAAAATGGTTACAACACACAGTGTATTCACAACTGCACAGTGGTCAAGTAAAAATCAAGGCACTGTCTAGTTGAAACAGTTTTGACGTTCAGAAAATGAAGCAGATATTCAGAAGCCATATGTGATCTTAAAAATACATTATGTATATCACATACTGTTTTCTTTTCTTTAGTGGAAATATGTCTTACCATAGGCAACAGCCAGCACAACAACAAGAGCAGTAGCGAGGGAGAATTTCATGGCTGCAGATGAGCAAGACCAACCTGGAGAAAGTCAAAGGATTAGTCACGGAAAGTTGCACAGATCATAATAAAAAGGTCTCAAACTGTGGTAAAGTAGAAGTAATAGTCAGTGTGTTTTCCTACAATATATGAAGGATACATTTGTGTCTAAAGCCACACAAAGAAGAAGAAACACCACAGTAAAACAGCCGGAGACGTACCTTAACTCCTGGGGTTCTTGGACCTAACGGTGCCTTCTGTCCAGGAGTCAGGGGCTTTTATAGCTCCACAGGATGAGTCAATCATGGCTAATCACAATTTAATCACTTCCAACGTAAAGAACTGACCTGACTTCTCACAATCTGTGTGTTGACTGAACCTTGGTGCTTGATAGCTGTCACACGACGGACACAAAGTCCAGTGAGTGTGTGAGTTGGAGAAAAGGATGAATTGGCTGCTGAAAACTCATTGATCTTCACTTCGTATTTAAGTACATTTTCTCAAGAGCTGTACTGAAGTTAATGTTTTGAGCTACATCTGAGATACTTCTACTCAACGTCTTCTTAATTATGATGATGAATGAAACTAGTTAACAGTATATGAAGTAGTAAAATTTAGCTTAACTTCAACCAGCAACAACATAAAAAGCTGTATACTCATTCATGCATCAGTAATAACAATCCAGTAATATCATATTGTACTGGCAGGGTCCGTTCTACCTGCATTATGGGTACTTTCAATATTTAAGTACATTTTGCTGTTAATACTTTATGCTGTGTTTGTACTTAAGTCAAATTTTGAGTCCAGATGTTTCTCTTTTTTTATTGAAATATCGCCATTTTCACTTAAGCAGATCTTCTACCATTTCACAACCTAGCATTATCAGTGAATGACTTAAATATATATGAAATGAAAGAAAGAAACAAAAAAAACATAAAATGGTATTAGACTGAGGCAGTGTTGCCGGTTTTGGAGGACATAATTTGGGATGGTTTATCATGATTTGGACTGGTTTTTAAATACAATAATAATTACAGTATATGAAAAATATATTCATACATTTTGTACCGTATGTATTTTTTTGTTGTTAATATTGTTTTATTATTTATTTAAATAACATTTTCAGTGTTTTGAGCAATTATTGGGCTGGAAGACATCAAACCAATCTGGCAACATCCTTCCTGAGGTGCAGAATAACTATCAAACAGAAGGCAACACAAACGAGTTCATAAAAAAATAATTTTCTACTAAACTACTTGAATCATTCTGGACATGTGTACAAGTACTTTCCTTTTTAATTATACACATTATACAGTTTATGAGTCCTGAGCTTATTTTCAAGTTCCCTGTTTTTGATGATCACAGGGGTTCATTCATGCATTGTCTACTCAACAGAGATGAGACAGAGTTACTCAGTTGTGTTGACCTTGGACACCAATCGTCTTAGTCCTATCAGCAATTGCCTCATACTGTGAGTGTAATCTACAGCAGCTCCTGATAAACTCATCACTCAAGATACAATAGAAGATACTGTGGTTCCTCTGTGCGTTATCATACGGAGGCCTTTTGTCTGTTACATCATATTTCTAAGGAGTTTCCACAAATTGTCAAGTGGTTAAAATAATTCTGTATGCGTTTGTGTTGTATTTGTAATCCTTCCAGTATCTATTCTTTATGTTTAAACATATTGTGTTCCTCTGCATTTTTACAGCTGCAGACAAGGTTGGACATTGTGTGTCTGCAATGTCACTATGACAACCGACTTATCCATCCGTTCTTGTACCTCCTGATATTGTATGACGCTCCTTGTTTGGGAAAATGAGTAAAATAAAGTGATTACAAAGAAATTCTCATGTGTTCAGGAAATGTCACACAAATCTTAAGCTTTGCAAAGTGTCATTGAGAGAACATTGATTGCATTAACTTTGCAGTGATTACAAATCTTCTGTGCTGTCACTTTTAGTGCTTACGAATGTGTTGTGCCATCTTGGATCTTCGTAAAAATAGACAAATGATAGCTGGTGATTTGAAACTGGATTAATATAACTGAGCGTCCATGCAGAATGAACATTGATTTTCAGAGACAGTAAGAAAAATATTCTGCCATGACTGTGGAATTAAGTCACACATCTCCACTCTGATTGGTTAATGTCAGATTGTGGATGTTAGGACCATATCGCTGCATATTGATACAGAGGTGATGTGCACATGCTTACATGCTAGATCATCATCCACAAGATTAAAGTTCAGGTCAGCCATTATCTTTCCTCCATCCATTTCACTGACTTTAGACCTGTATAGGTTTTTGCTCAATAATTCTGGTAGGCATAAAACATCAAAAGAATTTAAATGAGATAATTGATATGTTCTATCACATTGCAGAATTATAAGAAATACATGTTTTTAAACATCTATCTTTGGTGTCAGATTATCTTCAACTAATGTAGTTATCTACACAGCTGAACTGAGTGAACCCACCACATGACATGTCTCACACTACTGCACAACCTCTATCTCCTCTACACGGCCTCTACTGATTCTACTATAAGTGCAACACATTAATAAATGCTCATAAATATAAACCACACTGTTGTCTCTCTCTGACCACTGATACACTTTTCTTTTATTCATCAATCAATCCACATCTTTGCTTATATTGTGGTTTTGGATTAAATGGCAGCAGGGGGCACGCAGAGCAGCCCACTGGTCTGTGTCTGTTCCTTCCAACATTGTCCACTAGAGAGCAGCATTGTCAGTGATTGTAAGAGCAGTCTGAGTGGAGCCCTGACACCCTGTGTCTAAACCAAATGTAGCCCAATTAAATCTGTGGCTCTGAACTTGTGACTGGATACGTGATGTCAAAATGAACTCCTGCCGTTTATTATTCTTGTTGCTGTACCTGACCAGGAGTTACATTTCATTTTACCCTCAACTCATTACCAAGACTACAAGTAACTGATCCCCTCCCTGCAGGCCTCTACTTGCAAACACCTGAGATGCCGCCAAACAAACCCTCCAAACCTCAGCTGTTCCTTCATATCCTGGCAAGAAAATGGGGCATGGCACATCCTTTTCACATCTACATTCCAGCCCAAACAAGTATCCCTAATGTCAATCCTGCAAACAAAGGTAATGAAAACAGTATTGATTTGGTACAGAAACTTTAAAATATGGAGAAATTTTAAACAAAACCAAGAACCGGTGCAGTTTGTTATAGTATTGTTTCTGCTGGATTTAAGGCTCAAGCATTAGCTGGTGACCCTTGATATGGGTTTCCCCAGAGAAAATGACAAGTGTGATTCCTCTCAAGCCTACCTACCCTGTCATGTAGCAGCTGCTGTTTCCAAAAATCTGCTTGATATTTAGACATGACACATGGACAACATCTGTATTATTTCTTGCATTTCGTTGATTCAGATATTTAATTTATATTAGTAACCAACAGGGATCATGTTTAGAGTCCTTGTACACAACACATGATTTGAACAGTCTGTTGTGATTCCACATGCACCATTTGGAGGTGAAATTAAAAAGTCAGTCCTTCACTTAGCTTTTTTTCCCCATTTACTTGGCCTTTCTGTCAGGCTCCTCTGTCATTTGATCCAACTCACCACCAGATGGGGTTCTCTCTACCTTGGACCAGAACAGGCAGCCTCAGACCTCAATTCATGGACCAAGAGCCTGTGTGGATACCTGAGAGCCCTCTGCTGGACATGGGAATGATATTAACAAAATATATGTAGAATATGAGAGTCTCACTGACACAGCCTCTGGGCCACTTATTTGCTCTATAATCAAGTATTCAAAGCACAAAATAATTGTAGAACTGTTCGAGATATTTCAACGTCAGCGCTGGTGCACTAAAGTCTATGGTTCAGTGCACAGACCATTGGTTGAGTTGATTTAACATGAACATAAACATGGCACTGTTTTCTGAATAATATAAAGACAGACTGTGGCAGCACAGCTAATTTGTTTGACTATTTATGGCGACACCACAAAACTTTGTACATCAGGGTTTAAAGCCAGAACAGAATGTCAGTGAGCCAAATGTTGGACTGGATACTGTGAGAGATGCTCCAAAAGTCATGTTGACGTAACTAGACAGTTGAACAAAATTGAAGCTGGTCTCCAATCAAAATATCAACGTAAAAGTCTCAGCAACATCTGGATCCAACATGGGGCCCCTGTTCAGCCAGTGTTGAGTGATGCACAAATTGAACCATTAAAGCAAAATTGTGGTTTTGCTGATAGAATATACAAAAACTTCTCCAACAATCTGCAGGTGACAACAATTCATTCGTCCCTAACCCATTAATGCGCTTGTAAATACAAAGCTAATAAAATTACGTATAAACAATTGAATTCAACTTGATTGTGTTGTTAGCAGATGACTGATGTGTTTCGATGTAGTTTGCTGTACAGTAACATTGACTGTAGTTACTTACACGCAAGCTGACAACATCCGGCTCCTGTTGCGTCTCTATGCAGGGGCACGTTGCGTTGATCCGCCGCACACATACACACACATAGACATCATGGCGGACGTGTTGGACCTTCATGAGGCGGGAGGCGAGGACTTTCCTATGGATGAGGATGGTGACGGTAATAATGATACTTATATGTATTAATGGCAGATGCGCTATAGTCCTGGCTTTTGAATAATGTGAAAATCTTGAGCTACATCGAAATGGACGTAGATGAATAAGCTACAGACGCTGGCTGAGTGTCAGCAGGCCTGAGAGATGCTAACAAGCTAATGTTAAGCTAACAACGCACTGGTGGTTCATTCAAACGCTATTTGTAAGATAGGCTAACCAGGCCGCGGTTATTGGAAGCTCTAAAGGTCACACTTTCAAATTTTGAAATGTCTATCTAAAGAAGTGCTTAAAGTAATAGTGTGGATTAGACTAACGTTACCTTAAAAAGTAACTTGGACCAGACTTACCGTGTTGTTAGCCGCCGCTATCATGCTAATCCAGCTAACAGCTAATTGTTTGTCAGCTAATTGATAAAACTGCGCAGAACCTACAAGTTATGCGTATTTCGACATCCATATAATGTGTCTTAGTACAGATTTCATGTCATTATAGTGTTAACTACAGAAAATATATCCAAAGTTGAAGTTATGTAAACGCAGTAGTTATTTAGCTAGTTGTTAAAATAGAAAACTCTGGGGGCGCAGAAGAAGATGTAACATTATTAGCTTGCATATATTTAATCTGTTCAACTTTACTTTTTCAGAAAGCATCCACAAGTTAAAGGAGAAAGCCAAGAAAAGGAAAGGACGTGGTTTTGGCTCAGGTGAGTTACCACTGTTGTAACATTGTTTCATGTGATCCGTTTTAATGCATTTCGTCAGACTAGGTTGCAGTGTTTTAATATGTTTGTGTTACTGTTTCCAGAGGAAGGAGCCAGGTCCAGAATCAAAGAGGACTATGATACTGTGGAACAGGATGGGGATGAGCCAGGACCTCAGAGATGTGAGTGCTGCAATTCATATTAACGATGTAATTTAGTTTAAATGTAAGCTAATCTAAGGTCCCTACCTTCTCTGGTGGAATTGAATTTCAGTCTTCACATCTCACGTGCATGCACATGAACAACCATCTAGCACAAAGGTATTCTATCCAAAGTAATATTAAAATGCCAAAAAGATTTTCAACCTGTGTCCCAAATTGCAACTGTCTTATCCAAGTACCTGGAAATGTTCTTGCTCCTTTTGTACTTGAAACAGAATAAGTTTCATTATCGGTTACCTTTTGTTTTTATTGATGTTATGATCTTTTGCTTTATGTTCCCATAAATGATAACATGCTTATATTTTTGTGTTGTACAAAGTATGCAATTACACATGTTATGTATGTAGATAAAGAGCAGCTTGACAAACATGTTATTGTGCAGTCGCCTGCATAGGTTTTATCCAGATAATTAGGAAATTTGAGTTATTCTGGAAATAGCTTTTGGAAAAATTTCAGCCTAGCTCTGCCACTGTGGTCAAGAAACATAGTTCAGAAGGCTTCATATTGGTTAGATCAGTGTTTATGCGTGCATCTTTCCTGGAATGAGTGCTTTAGTGTTCATAACTCTACATGAATTATTCATGGACCTAGTTTAAACTGTTACTGTTTTATTATTTGACCCCTGATGTCTTTTCTTGTGTTTACCTTTTTGCAGCTGTGGAGGGTTGGATCCTGTTTGTGACAGGTGTACATGAAGAGGCTACAGAGGAAGACATCCATGACAAGTTTTCAGAGTTTGGAGAAATCAAGAACCTGCATCTCAACCTTGACCGCAGAACAGGCTACCTCAAGGTGAGACAAATAACCATGCATCATTGGCATGTTTGTCAAATGTTCACATTCAGTCGATATATAGATTTTTCCATTTGACCAATTATAGTGAGTGCAGAAGAAAAACAAATAAATTTAGTTTTCTAAAAAAGATAGTTTGGCACGTAAATGGGTACTCAAAATTGCCCTGCAGCTGTTTGCACAACACTTGGCAGTACAATTGATTTGTTTTACCATTTATGGTGACACCACAAAACCATTTAAGTCAAGTTCAAAGCCAGAACAGAACACATCAGTGAGTCAAATGTCCTTTTTTAGTGCTTTGACTGGAACTGCTGCAACAGAATCTCCACAAGTCATGTTGAAGCAACCAGGAAATCAAACTTCTGCCCTTGTTTTTCTGAATCATGCTAATGATTTCCAAATTTGTGACAGTGGGCTATATAAAGAAAAAATGACTTGACTTCACAGCTTGCTAAAAATCAAATTTGTTGTATTTCAAATATAGTCTCATTTTAACGTGTGTTATAACGGGGAAAGACACTACCAAGAAAGACTGAACCAAAGATATCAGAGCTTCAACTTTCCTCTTGGCCACAAGGTGGCAGCATTGCTTTGAGTATGAAGTAAGAACAAAGCGTCTGTGGCCTGAATATCTTCCTACACAGTCGTTTCAGTCAAATGCACAGAATGTCCATGTTTATTAAAGGCTGTTTAGATTAACATGATGTAGGAACAATCTTCAATATTTTATTGGTCATCCTTTCAAGGCTTCAGACACAGAAACAAAAACTATAGTGTTGACAAAGCTTTTGTGCTAAGTTCAGAATGAGTTTGCTCAATCATCCCTCACTGTGGTTTGGACTTTCTTCTATTATTGGATTATTGAGTGACAAGTAGCCCAGTTTTCTGTGCTGTTTTGGTAATTTAAATTGTACAATGTCACCAAATTCCCTAGCAGTGCTGCTATAAATGTGCTATAACTCCCATGATTTCCTGATCACTGTCTCTAGGGATATGCACTCGTGGAGTACGAGACATACAAAGAGGCCCAGGCAGCCATGGAGGGGCTGAACGGTCAGGACCTGATGGGCCAGCCTATCAGCGTTGACTGGGGATTCGTCAGAGGGCCCCCCAAGAACAAGAGGAGGTGAGGGTGGTGTGTGATTATTTGTGTGTGGCTGTGGTGGCAGTGACTTGCTGGTAAAGGGAGTCTTGTCATATGTTAATTTTGGTGGGGTTTCATTATGTTACAGGAAAAATTAATCACTGCATGATGTGTTTATATTTCAATACCTGAATTGTATTTTCTTAATTTTTGTGACATGTTGTTTTCCGCAGGACTGGTGGACGGAGACGCAGCAGAAGCCCAGACAGGAGGCGGCGTTGAGTTTGGCAGTCATCATTGGCTAGAGGAGTTGTCTGTCACTTTGACGAGCAGTGTATAATCCTCTCATCCTCTCATAAGAAAGCTAATTTCACAGTTTTTGTACAATATTTTGGAGTCTTTCTAGCATGTAGTTGTGCAATTTCAAACACTGAGGTAATTGTTCTTAAGAGATGAATAACAAAAGAATAAATTGTCCGTCAGCAGCATTTTCAGTTTTTTTGTAAATTGCTCGTGCTGCTTTACAGTTGAACAGAAGGATATCCGAACTAGGTTTTTACTTTAAACACCAACTTGTAGGTAGAACATGTTCTTGGTTTTCATGATTCCCTCAAAATGTTGTTTCAGTTTGGTCGATGTTGAGTGCATTTTATTGTGCAAGAGTGTTTTTGTTTTATATGACTTGGGGAAAATTAAACTTTTTATAAGGTGAATGTGTGTCCTGTTGTGTGTTTTTTATTTAGCACTGCTAATGACGTAGGGTTTACATCACTCTGGATGACCTCACCCAGGCAATGATGCCTCCTCGGCTATTTAGTCAAGTCCAGAGCACCTGTCACTCTGGACTCAGTCTGCACTCATAGGCTACTTGCACTAAAACCCCTTTCCCCTTATTTTTCTGCAGCCAATTGGCAAACGAATGTTTTGTACTCAGTCCTCCTCATTTGGTGTTTATTCTATTGGGGAGCATCAGTCAAAGTGGTCAAGGGTGCCCATTGGTTCTTATAAACGTCAATCAAATAGACCCTTCTCTCTGATTGGTTGGATGTCGTGGAGGCGGGCTCCAGCCTTCGGTTGACGTTGTTGTTGTAAGTGGAGAAATTACTTTGTCGGTGGTCCAGTTTGGGATTTTTACGCTTACTTCCACCTATGAAGATGCTAAAAAGTTAGGAATTGTCGGTCTGGGAAACGTATATGTCCTTCACAAGTTGACGCTTGCTGGAAAACTAAATGGGACGATGAGAAAAACATCTGCGAGGCCGCTCAAGGTAAGCAGTAAAGGGATACTCCGGCTACTAGCATTAACGTTAGCAACGTTAGCTGCTGATTAGCCAGGGTTGAAGTAGCCACTTGCTAGCCAAACGTTAAGGTTCGGTGTACTTATTGAAAAACGAGCACTTCTTTGTGATGAGCATCCATGTCCAAAAATGACTGCTTCACAAGGGGGTGATTAAATAGTGCATTAGGGGGAAATAAAGTTATTGGGTTGAGTGCAAACGGTGCATGAACCCCCATGCGTTTGAACGCCTCAAATGCGTTTATGTAAGCATGTGTATTGTTCGTTGATATTTTGTTCCAAAGAATAGTCGTAGCCATAATAGCTGGCTCAGAGTCAACATTTAGGACGAGCCATCAGCAGCAGCATTGATGTGCATTAATTTGATCAGAATATGTCGCTGAACATCACATTAGCTTTATGAGCTGTCAACTATGGCTGTGCAGTTTAAACATGGTATTTTAAAGTTGTCCTGAATGGGAGATCAGAGCTATGTTTACCCTTTAATCAGTTATGTTTTTGGCTTCAGAATGAACTTAGATTTTATGAGCTAGCTTCCAAAGGGCTGGTAGTCACGATCCAGATTATCTGACTGAGCCCGGTTTTTATTTAAGGTGCATGTGTGATGTAACATTTACTTAAAGCAGCAGCTTAGAGAAAATTGTTGAGTTACCGGTTTACACTCACTCATGTGCATTTCCCAACCAAAACCACTGGTTTTATTAAGCTACCTATTAAGTGGCTGACTTGATTTAGAGAGGCATTTCTTCCCAAACCTTGCATCCAGATATGTGTGACTGCATCATGGGGTTCATTGGGTTCAGTGCTCGTTTTGAAACTAAGACTTATTTGCCTTCATTTCCAGCATCACCACGATGAGAGGGGGTTGCATTACACTTTGCCTTGAATTATTCAGCTTCTTGTGTTTGTGGGCTCTTTTGTCTGCAGAGACACTAGGACGGACAGCCACCATGAAAAGTATGACATAGGTCCAAGTTCTTTGCTGCACTGGGGTCTTTGGGGACTGTTTATGTTGTTAAAAAGCCATATCCTGTTGGAAACACACACAGTGCTAAGTAGGGACCTCATCTTACAAGGTTGATGGAATTTCAAGAAGCTTGTGTAGTAGGAAAAAGAAATTCATCCAGCCCTCCCACCTGTACTTCTGTTCCCTCTAGTAGCTGTGCAGGGTGATGTTTGAAATGCGGCACACACAAACGACTGCCTGACAGTTGCAAAGACTCTTGATCAGTAGCAGCATTGAAAGTTAAAATGAACTACCATCTACTGCTACTCAGTATGACCAATAGGTTTGTCTCATCTACCAGTCACCATGGCAGGTAATCAACCATGTGTTTATGCTTTAGTGTATCTCTGTGGATGATGGATTTATTAAAGTTCACTTCTGGGATCCACCGTGCACTGTGGCTACGAGATGAAAAAGATGTTCGTACCCTGACGCAGAGTCTCTTAGAGGTTGCACTGTCAGGCTTCATTGTGCAAGTCCTCAACACTTCAAGGAACATATTGATGCGTACAGCAGCACAGAGAGCACCTCGGGCAAGTATTTTAAGTAGGGTGTAGCATCCTTCCCTGTGCAATTCAGATTCCAAACTGGCAGAGTGTAAAAGGAAGAATACTATGAGATAAGAGGCTTCTTCCCCACTCCACACAAAACAAACACTGTTTATGTTACATGATAGAAACCGGTTTGTGAATGCTTGCATGAATCGGTCAAGCGCCAGTGGATGAATCCAGTCACATCCTGCCTCCTGTGGCACGGAACAAGGAAGAATATTTTTTAAGCCTTTGTTGACTGATTTATTGCTATTTGATTTTCTTTGAACCTTTTGAATTTTGTTGATCCCAATGGAAATATGTGGCTTGCAATTTGCCGCTTATCATGCAGAAATCACTGACCGTAATCAAATGAGCTGTGGTAAGCATTTCACAGTTAGCCTCGCTTGGAAATGATACACGAGATGACATGGATGATGAGATGATAAAACGTTTTCACTGTTTTCTTAAATGATCAGTAATGTGCAGACACTTGTCATGCCTTTGGGAAAAGGGTTTGTTATTGAACTATCATCTTGAATTTGCAAAGTTGAAAGACCTGGTTGTTGGCACATTATTTTGTAGTGACATATAGAAAAGTCATATGATTATACAGTGGTGGGGAGAGCAGCAATGAATAAGTATGAGTCTTGGTTTATAGTTTCACCAAGTAGGCGGTTAGTTTAACTCGTTTGTCTGTCTGGTGAGAAGTTTAGTTCGGAGTATTGCTTTTCTAAAAGGTATTGCATTCCTATCTTAACTATCTTTCATATTCTTAATGTCTTTAACATGAGCCACACTTACTGTTGTTGTGCTGGATGGCTGTAGCTGTTATGACTGCCTTGGTGAATATAGTGTTTCACAGGGCAACCATGCTGCTTCAGCAACGCAGAGGGTATGAAAATTTAAACTGGTCCCTCGCTGGGCTCCCCCAAACAGCTGCTCTCTGAGTGTGTATGTGTGTATCAGGGATCCAGTGTCAGTTTCAGAGCCAGGCCCATTTGGCTGTGGAGGTATTCCCCATAGGATCTCTCAAACACGGTCAGATTAATAAGTAAATACATGAGTGCTTCTTCAGGTTAGTAGGACAACCACATGACTTTTGTGTGATGTATACATGTACATATCAGTTATGCAGAGCAAACACTCAGCGTAGAGCAGGCAATAAAGCAGGAGCTAAGACGAGCACCTGCTTCTGTTAGGACACTTTGCAGCTTTCATTATTGTTGAGATGAAGAAATAACATATCATAAATCTCACATCCATACAGCCATACATCTGTGTTCTTATCTCTAAGGGCCACCGTTAAAAACGTGAGGAACAGATGTGATACGAAAGAGAAAACTACCTTCCTCCCCACACTGCCACAGTGAGATGGGGATCAATAGGTGGCTTGTCTCCGAGAGGCCTCTGTGTCCAGACAGCAACTCATAAAACTCTTTGGAGCCCCACCCTCCCCAGCATGGCTGGTTGCCTGCCAGTCTTGTGACACAGCAGCCAGCCTGTGCCCAGGGCTGTTTGTCTCAGGGTGGAGAAACCTAGAACTGGGACATCTACCTGGCTGCCAGCAGCTGCTTCACTGTGGACAGTGGGCATATGCTGAATGCTTTGGGTTTATATATCGATAACTCACACTGTTGGAATATGATAGAAGTAACTGTAAGGTAGGGTAGAACAGTTACTGTATATGAGTAAAGCTATAGACTTATGTACCTCAAGCAGCCATAATCCCATTCAGCATGAGACACCACTCCCACAAGAGAAGCCATGGTAATGAGAGCTTGCTGTATCAGTTACTTTATGCTCTTCACCTTTACCTCCTCTACATACTGCACAGGGTGGGGAATTAATGATTATGCTTGCAACCAGCCAAAACCACACAGTCTTGTCTGCCCTGTCAGAAATTTTGTCACATCTTGTTATACAGCTGTTAAAATAACATCATTACAAACTTAGATTTGAAGTGGCTAAATTACCACAGAAAAAATGGCAACAAAGGTTCATTATTTTCTCTGATCATTTTGCTGTGTTTGAGCAGTGTACCTGCAGTAAGGGGTGGGTGAACTGCCCCAAAAATAATGTCACAATATTGCCAGGTAGTTTTTGTTGTGTGCTATTATTTGTTTAATGATTATATTCATTATTATAAAATATATAAAGTCTCTTTGGTTGTTTAGACTTCAAATAACTCCTCCTCATATGGATGCTGGCTCTTTGTACTCAAATTTGTGAAATATAGTGCGAGTTTGATAGAGTTTGATATATTGCCTCCTTTTGCCATAGTTGTCCTCTTCTATTCTTACATGTTACTATACTTTGTTGTAGACCTAACTTTTTATATCCATGGCCACGCTTTTTAAGTCTTATTTGGTAGCTATTTTTTTTTATTGCAGCAATGCTTGTTACTGCTGCATGTAGTTATTAGGTAACTGAATGAAATTGCAGTGTCAATGATAGAACATCAAACATTGTTATCACATGTTATTATGAACGATATCATAGGGTACACACTGAACCTGCAGACAAATGGCCACTTTGGACTTTAAAGGTTGCTAAAAAAAATTATATATCAATGTCCTGTTTGCAAAATCTCTCTTATAGCTGACAGAAGAATTGAATTATACCTAATATGACCCAATTTAGTCTTTGAAACCTAACCAAGGCTCTAGAGAACGGTTAGATTGTATTGTATTGGTGCCTGTCAAAGTGTCTTAAGCTGATAAATGCATCAACTCTGTCAGCCAAAATCTGCAAACATTTGTTTAGGAGTTAATGGTTATTTTCAAAGCCTTGTAGCAGATGAATAATGAGATTTAGATGCCACTTCAGCCTCTTGACAAAAGTGTAGTGTCCTGTGCAGACTAGAAGGCATCAGTTGCTCCCGCCCTGCCCTGTTGATCCAGGACAGTGGGAGTAA
This sequence comes from Centropyge bicolor, assembly GCA_037975185.1. NCBI lineage: Eukaryota > Metazoa > Chordata > Actinopteri > Pomacanthidae > Centropyge > Centropyge bicolor. The sequence goes on along the minus strand of JBBMOC010000017.1, from coordinate 8,478,819 downwards.
TCCCACACACAGCCCTGATGAGGAGCCTGTCACCCAGGATGACATCACACAGGGAGTGACGTGAAGTCGCCCTGCTGTGTACAGGGCCTGGCCTGCAGCACGTGGGGATTCACATGAGCATTAGTGCTGCCCGCCTGCAGAGGCGGGTGCTTGTTTAGCCACTGGCTTTAGATCGAGCAGGGCTTGGTTGGCTTCACACTGAGGCTGATTTAGCAGGGGGAGATCTTGACCATTTGAATTAGTCCTGTCCTGCAGCATGGGGGTTGTAAATTGTAGCTCCATTTTGTTTCTAAGTCCTACATCACAAAAATTTTTGAAAACGTTTTTTCCGCCTTTTTGCTAAAGAAAAAAATCTGTCCACTCAAGCGACGATGTGACCCTAACCCTAAAGCCATGTTAGCCAACCAGAAGCCTGTAAAAAAAATCTAGTACTAGTAGGCTATCTGTGAAGGAAGGAACCATATGTGTGGACTGATAATGAAGAGGAGTTATTCCTCAATATCACTTCAGAGTTCATAAAACTTTTTTTTTTCAGCCACAAAAAAGTAGTTTTATTTACAGTGGCCACCAACAAAGATAATCCAGTACTACTGGGCTGCTATTAGGTTACTATAGCCTGGGTCTTGCGCTATCACTGTGTTGCACATATCAAATTTATTTTTTTTAAAAATGGAACAGTTACCATATGTATACCCATAATGTAGCAACATTATGGGTCAAGATATTTGGTCAAAGCACATCTCACTTGTTTCCCTTCAGTTTTGTTGTCGCCTGCTCTCGCATTACTAGCTCTGCTGGATGATCAGAGGTCCCTGTCGCACTGGAGAGCAGCGTTTATGCTTTGACACTGTGTACAATGTAATGTGGTCTCTTTGTGGAATGTGGGAATGCCACTTATGGTCCCCTATAGCCCTCTCCAGAGTAACCTGCTTCATGTGGCTGTTAATTAGCACTCCTTGACTGGTGATTACTGGGCTCGACTGCAGTGACATGCCCTGGGCACAGAATATGAACCTCTGAGGCCAGCTTTAATAGGCTGCCTAATAAACCACAGCTACAGACAGACAGAAAGGAAGAAAATAAACTTCAGACTTACAGCTAGGGGTGAATCTAAACTAACCCTTTAAAACACAGAAATCTCACAATAAAACAAGCAAACAAGTCCATGTAGGCAGCAGTGGACAAGTAACTCCCCACAGATGGATAAAAAGGCTTCAGTTTCCTGAACCAAAACCGTGAAAATATTCTAAATAAACTGATATTGATTATTTTGTCACATTCGTCTGCTGTTGCTTTTTATTAATGCTATTTGTCAGTGAAATGATTAGTTGGTTAATAGATAAATGTATTCAAAAGAAAATTTATTGTCAACTAATACCATTGATTAATCGTTTCAGACGTTTTTCAAACCATGTCAAATATCAAATTTTGACTTATTTGAAATATTTTTAAATTTGAAATGTAGTTATTAAAGCCTGCGAACTAAAATATCTTTGTGATAATTTTGTCAACCTGAAGAGAGGACATATAGTAATACTGAATTATTGCCCAGTCAAGCTGTATTATCTAAGGAGCTGTTTATTTGACAAAACGTTGTTGCCAGTACTGTATCCATATGGAGTAGAGATCTGATTTTGTCCTAAAATCCAACTTTTGAACAAGTTTTTTTTTCTCCCCTAAAATGTGAGTTTGCCATTCCAGGCGTTGGCATGTACTTCATGTTTAGAGAACTAAGTGAATTCAGAGATCTGCCCTGCTACACCATGACCTCAGCTCTCAGACACTTTGATAAACACTTGTGCTCAGAAGCTAATACTGCCCATTTCAGTTGGCTGGACTTGGCTGTTATTACTTTGCTCCAGTGAATATCAGCAAGAGTCCACATTAGGCAGAAGGGAAGCACCCTAATATGTCTTGCACAGACTAGGAGATGTTTTGTCTGAAGCCCTGTCCTATTTCCTGTACCAGATTCACACATTGTCACCTGAATAGTCAGCACAGTGGAAGATGAGTTTACGTTACCTCCAGCCTCACTTGAGCCCATCCTGTCTGCAAATGGCTGTTTGCCCTAACTCTGTTCAGTCCATTGTCTTTTTGTTCATAGAAGTTAGGCTTAAATTGGGCGGTAATGTGTATGTGAAGCTTTAGGAGAGCAGATGATGTCACCAATAAATGATTGTCTTTAATTAAGGCATTAGGGATTCACCGGGGTGTTTTGTTCCTGATGGTGTTTAAATGTTAGTTGTTGGCTGTTTTGTGCTCTGCACAGTGCAGAGTTTCTATGTTTAAACTGTGATTATGAGCGGATTATTTTTAGACGATCTGAAACAGGAGGTTGCTCTAATTCTAGCAACTCAGAGATTAGGTGGTGATTCTCTGTATGCACTGGTACTGTAGTTGTGCTTACACAGTTGTTGTTACTCTGGGTTAGATGCGAGCATAGATACTTGCTCGGATTCTGTGAACTATTTTTAGAGCAGATGAACTTTATTCAGTTGCAGTAGCTCAGTGATAAAGTTCAAAGCTACTGCCACCGGAGGTTAACACATCTTCTGGCTTTATACACTCCAAACAATAAAACCAGGCTCACATTCATGATCTGTAAGTAGATCTTGTTGTGCTCACCTTATTTTGCCTTGAGCTCTCATGGAGAAAACTGCTGGTTGCTGTGTTCACATGGATCAGGTTTGAATGTTTCTGAGCCAGCAAGTGTGATAGGGAGGCCGCGAGAGAGGGAGGTTAGACTTGGCAAATTTTTGTGTGATGACTGGACAGCTTTTGGACGAGACCGGCTCGAGTGGCATGGCCTCTGAGAGGGCAGGCGCGGTGTGGAATCTCTGACATCAGCTGTGTGTGCATTTGGACTGGTGTTGTCTTGCGCATTACACACACAGACGCCCACAGCTGGTGGTGAAGCCTTCATCGGGGCTGGAATGTGCATGCTACATGTTTCACACTGCAGAAATGTTATCCATCCCAGTAATAATAATATACTTGTTTCAGGAATTTTCTGAAACATGTTTTGGTTTCCTTATAGGGAGGCTGAGCTTTTCCTACTTTTTTAGAATTTTGAATTCCAACTTGTTTGTTAGTCCTTGATAAGCTTGACATTTCTTACAGTGTAGGCTGAGGCAAGTGATGAAAGATAATTAATGTCCTTATTTGGGAAAAAGATAACCAGCCCTTGCTGGAGCCACATCAGGGATCTTTGCTCCACTAAAGACAAAAGCTTCCTTTGATTCACATGAAGAGGCATTTTTTCAGCTAATGGACCTGAAATGGTCCACTAGTTCCCATAATTCACACATCAACAGCAGCTCTGTGGATGTTCTGTTATGCTGCAGTTTAGTGGGTTTTATTGATTTTTCTCCGATGACCAGCTTAGTGGTGTATTTCCTTTTGTCCAGGGGAATGGTCACACTTCAATTTACTCTATTGATTTCTGAAATGTCAGCCAATTGGAACTGAGAACATCAGTCCCCCCCAATGCTGGTCAAGCACATCTGCTCGACTGAGTGGATGAATTAGTGAAGCAGCAGTTCACAAGCAGAACAGGAAGTAATGGTTAGCAATGCCAAGCGATGAATCTCAAATTTTGTGTTGTTTGCTATTTCCTTTTATTACTTTAAGGTGAACCTTTGGTCTTTCTCCTCTGTGATCCACATATTAATTAAAATGGATTTATAAATTAATTTAATTTGACTTTGAGAAAGGAGGAAGTGCACTGACTCACTTTGCCTTGCAAACCTCTCTCTGCAGCAGCCTTGTAAGATATTTACAATGAGGCATTTGTCATTTACTTTAGCATTATGCAAGCCCTTGGAAATGAATGTGCCTACAACACACTGTTCATATGATGCATCCAGTTGCCCTTGAAGACAACTGATGTTGCAGAAAATGACAAAATAGGCTGAGATATCCTCTGCTTTTTCTTCATAGGTGGAGCAGTTTTTCTATGCTGTGATGGGTGCATTTATCTGTATTGTTTTGTCAACACAACAGCAAGCATTGTCCAGCCCTATAGAATGATCTAATGCTTTAACTTGCAAGGATTTTTGCACTGTTGTGCACTTTCTTGTCCAAGGCTGTAGGGTCCGCTGATGAGCCCTTTCTTTTTGTAACCCCTTTGCTTATTATGCATCCTATAGCAGGGATTCATTCTGCACAGTATATGTGAGCAGAGCCATTGTGTTACTCCATTCAGCTGAGAGAAACTTAAGAGAACTGGGTAAAGGGCTTGGTGTTCCTCCGTTCCTTAGCCAGGCAGTCATCAGCCTCCTCCCAGCTGTAGCTCTTAAGTTATATAATGAGTCAGTGTAGGCTGACTGGGCTCAGTAACCAGATTACAGCACTCTACTGATAAAGGCAGATGAAGGACAGCCATCTCACCACACCTTTGTTTTTCTTCCTCTTCCGGTTTTCTTCGGTCCCGAGGTGTTTGCTGTGATTGATTGTTCATAGCTAACCCAGCCCTATTTCTAGAGCATTTACCAAACAGGCTTTGGACTCAAGCATTAAGAAGGAAGCATTTGCACTGTTTTTATGCATGTGCCTGTGGGTTTAGGGACAGTAAACTACGCCTATCTCAGACATTTGGAGCACTTACTTAGACTGACGACTCTGACAACATAAGAGTGACTTAAGTGCATCAATCATGTAGAGATATAAGTCTCGCCAAATTCCTCTCATTAGCTGCCTTGAAGTCGGATATTTTATAGTTGAAAAATTAACCTCTACAAAAATCTACGATCAATTGTATTGGTTGGTATTCTGGTATAGCTCTAGCTTTCAGTACTTGTAATTCTGCCCAGTGGTTGAAAGGTTTTGCCTTGTGCAAATTTAATATTCCTTTATTTTAGATGGCAGTATGTATTTAAAATGACCAACATAGGTCTTCATCAGGGTCATTGTCAGCAGAAGCTTACACACCAGTATTGTGTTACATTAATGAGTCAAGTGGGAGGTGGCTCCCTATCAATGTGCATGACTATTGATCAAAAACAAGGAAGTGTTACATCATTAATAGAAGGAGGAGAGAAGAGAAGGGGAGTGAAGAGGAATGAAAGTAAAGGAAAATTAGGGATGAGTTTGGGTGGATCCAACCCTCTCCTTTTGTACACGTAATAAAATGTATTACGTGGTTCACAATTTCCTATTTATGAGTCATGACTACAAGCACATGACTTAATTATAACATCATCTTAACCATCAAGAGGTCCATATATTAAAATACACTTTATATTATTTCTGAAGTGATATTTCAAGTGTGTTTCATTGCTTTCACTTGTACAATCCAAAAGTCAGTGTCAGTTGCCGGCTCAAATGTCTCTCAACAACTTCTAACACCTTGATTTTCAGTTTATTATCGTTACCATTTCCTGTTTGTACATAATGAAATGCTATGTCATAATCGGCTTTATTTGTGTGGGTGGCATTTTAATGTTTTGCAACTGTGTTTTAGTCTTCTTTTTGTTCTATGTAGAAACCACCACACCAGGCTATAAACAAGTGTTGTGTTGCAACTGGCAAAATGGCTCATTTGATATATGTGAGATGTTCTCCCATCTTGAATATGATTGATTTTTTTTTACAACATTATCACAATGATTGCGACACCCACATTTAAAAGTTCCACAGGGATTTTGTTGCCAGATTGTTCATGAGGAGGAAGATAGCTCAGTACCACCTTATCTCTCAGGGTCCGTGCGTGTCTGAATGTGGACCGAGATGATTCTGCGAACAGTGGTTGAAGAGATATGCCGCTCTGAAGAATGTGCTAATTGCTGCTGCATTGTCTTCACATTTGAAGGTTTTGTTTTCTCTTCTGCCATCACTTTAGACCAGATACTACTCCCACCAGCAGCGCTGCCCTCCCCTGTTTCCTTACTTAATGCCCTTTATCTCATTACTCATATTGTTTTACAAGGCTGAGAGGGTGTGTTCCATTGGCTGAGATCACAGGAAAGGTTTCTGTAATTGAGCTAAAATAGAACCTAGACATTTACAGACGTGGTCATTCATCATGTCTTGACTATTAAGGGAAACAGAACAACTTTGTCATCCTCATTTGGTAAAATCTCACCATAAGCTGTGCTGATGAAGAAATGACTCCCAGGCTGGAGTCATTGTTAAGTGTCTTTTCAGGTTCAGTGTACTCCTCTTGTTCTTTGACCCCAGCTCCTTTCCGTGTTCATTTTAAAGCAAAGCTCACGTTTCACAGAATGAATGTAATCTTAGTGAGCCAAATATGAAGTAATGAATCTTCCATTGTAGACACGTTACGGTCCATGACCCCGTTCCCTTTGTTCATGGAGACCTGCTGTAGTTATACCTAGATTAGTTGAGTAGGCATGTGGGGAAGCAGGTTCTGTGAAAGGCACAGCCTGTGATCTACATGGCAATAAAAGTGTGAAAATTCAAAACATACATTAGCCTCCATCCACACCTCCCTGAAATGAATAAATTAGGCGTCAACTGCATTCTATGGAAGTGTAAATAAAGAATTGACAACTAAACTCTAAACCAAGAAAGTGGTCGTTCATAGTGATGAACACACAGAGACACGTCACCAACTTTATAGAGCTTTATAGTTTCAGCTCATTTTTTAGCTGTTGACTGCAACTTTACTGTTTTAGTTCACTCTCTGTCCTCTGCCTTGTTTTCAGCTGCAGCAGCTCTAAAAGCCCTCTGTCCCCTACCTGCTCAGCACCACACAGAACGCAGCGAATAGCCAGTGAACATAGTAGATCATTTAGTAGCTAAATAACCAGATGATTTCCCACGGGAGTTTGTGCAAATCAAATCTGAGCAGAGAGTGAATATTGGGCTTACATTTATTATGTGGACACTCTACAAATCAAGAATCAAGATGTTTTATTGTAATGAATGGTAATGTTGCTTTGTAACTGCTAGATGTGAAAATACGAAACTGTTTGAGAACGACACATCAATGTTCACAACTTGTTTCTGCTGTTCACAAGTGGCCAAATAAATTAGTTATATCAGGTTTAACAGTGCATGAGAATTTTACTTTCAACTTTTATGGCTAAACATATAATGGATCTTTCAATTAGAAAATGTTTAAATAAGGATCCAATATATTGGTTCATGTTAATAAACGGTTGGTTACCAGAGCACCTCTTCAACATCAGAAAAAGATATAGTTCTTAGTGTTCTCGTTATTTAGGTCATGCTATATTGAGTGACCTTTGCATTAGGAGCCTACACAGTGAAGCATGACAAAGCATTTAGGGCGCTAGCAATCTTTTGGATGCAGTAGGCTAAAGGCTTTGTCTTTCTCTCTTGCCCTTTGCGTGTCATGGATTCTATTGTTTTCCGTCTCTCCTTAGGTTCCTTATCTTGGTTTGCTGTGAACAGTGGGCAATGCCCTCACCTCAGGCTGATATAACACATTGTACCAACACTGCTAAATCCTGTCTGAACTTCTCAACAACAAAGGCAATAATGACAGCAATAAACAGTTTTAATTTAACACCTTCCATCAAAGAAATTTATTGGTAATAGAAATAAAATAACTACTGTATAAAACAATATTACAGTAATGACAGCAGAGTATGTTGCTTTTGTCCTTATTTCTTGTGCCTTTTATGTAGATAATCAGACTGAATTGACATTTAGGTTTTGCAAACTACATGTGAATGGTGATTCAGATGTCTGGAATAAGGCTAGCTTTTATTGCAGATCATGTCTAAAAATGTCTTGTTGGTGTATTACTGCTTGGTTACATAGCTGTTTCGCCATTTGGCCAGCGGCTTTTTACACATCTTTTTTTTCACACCAATCAGTGTTTCTTTTCTTCCTACATCTTTAGGAAGTTATTGCCATTTTTAGCAAAGACTCATACTGCAGTTTGCACTTGTCTTTTCGGTCAGAGTAGAGAATCGGGTTTGTCGAACCCTCCTGTAAGAGAACAATGCCTTTAAACTCCCATCAATTCAGCTGCTCACTGGTCAACAGTAGAAGACAGTGGCTGTTCTCTGTTTCTCCTGGTGTGAATATCAACATCTGAAATCTGAGGGCATGCATTCCACAAGAAGAATATAAAAATGTTTCCTTCATAAATGATCCAGAGGCTAGCAAAACAAACTTGTGTCCATTGTCCCAGCAGTAAATTGACCCTCTCAGCCCACCGAGGGCTGACGCAGTGGGCTGTGGTGACCTCTCTGTCTCTCTGTGATCCAGGCCATTCTCCCAGCCCTCAGCTCAGCACCCACGTGTTGTCAGCAGCTCCTGTTACGTAAGCCCTCCTGCCAGACAAAAGCTCAGCCATCCCAGACACAAATCACTGACTGCCCCATGTTGGCAGCAGCTCTGCTAATGTTAGCCAGTAATCCACACAAGGGTCTTTCTTCAATAGAATTTTTTTTCCTGGCAGCCAAATAGAAAATTTTGGCCACCAAATGAAAAAGTCCTATTTTGAGAGCGTGAACTATATATCATGCATTTGCTTGATCTTCATGCGTCATGGCCACGAGACAGCCTTAACACTGGAGGTGAACATCAGCTTTAGTGTCATTTCAACATTTTTGTTGAAAAAGGAGTTTATGAATTTGCCTCTGTCAGCTATGCTACAGTGAAATTATGGACTGTTTGGGAAGGTTTCTCTTTACACACCCCATAATTTAGCTTGCATTTGGTGAAGTTGATAAACTTGTAGCCTCCCACACCTTCAATGGTGTTTGATGCCATAAACCTTGACTGTATGTTCTGACATGTCCACCATTGTTAAAGTCTGTCTCATCTTTTTTGTTATATTGCACCAATTTGAAAACAAAAAAAGTCATAATAAAGGAAGTAACCATAATAAAGACCGGGGGTGGAAGTAATTTACTCTCAATACTGTAACAAAGTTGTTCTCTTGTGTACTCTTTGTGTGCTTTAGAGGGTTAGGCTTGAAGAGAATGACACCAAAGAAAGGTGCCAAATCAGCAGCTGCAAGGAGACGTCTGTTCACCTGTCTGACTGCCTGTCTGTCATAGGCAATAAAAAAAGATTGCATCACCCTTATTTAATCACTGGTTTAATGCACCACCCAACGCTAAGTGACCCAAATCAAACACATCTATGCTGTTGTGTGACCAATAGGTTCACACTGGGTATGGCTAACTAAATGCTAAAATGCTCATGGTCGATCGTCCAGTAGTGACTTCTGAGTTGACTGAGAAACTTTGACCGTCGGTGAGGTGTGGGAGGCCTCTCCGCTGCTTTTAACAATAATTCCTGAGTGGATTGTTTATATTATGCTTCGAGAATGATCCGGCAAAGAAGCTGAACTTAGAGCAGATTGTGGAGGACTGTGCGGTGCTCAGGGCTGACAGACTATCGATAAGCCAGGTGAGAACAACAGCAAACTCTCTCCAGAGAACAGTGTCGACCCTTTAGGTTTGTTTGTACATGTGTGTTCATATGTTGTGTAACAGTGAATTCCCAAAAATCTCTCATTCTACTTTAATATGTGTGTTCATGGCTGCAACCACTGTGGGGTTTATATTGTTTATATGTTTCTGAGTTGTCTGCCTTGGAGATGTTTTACTCTGCTGTTGGTTTGGACATGAGTCTGTGATGTGCATACGTAATGCACTTTTCTTTTGTAACCTATATGTGTTCTTTATTTAATCTGGTCTATCATATAATATCATTATCATTTACAATTTCCTTATCCTCCAACCATCCCTATTCCCTTGTAAGTACATTATGACTGACCTACTTTTTACTTAAGTACACTTTTACACAAGTAGTTTTACCTGGACTTGAAAACAATTTCTTTAAAGTAACAATAATCTTCCTTGAGTAAAATATTTTAGTAATCTTTCCATCTCTGACCAAGACACGTAGCAACAACCTTCCTCAATAATGCTTGACTAATCTGACTCACTAATATGATCAAATCTGATCCAATAAATAAATAAAATCACTTTCACTGTCCATACAGATTGATTAAAACAATTTTTTAAAAAGATGAATGATTTTATGATATTATGGTCTAAGCTTTGTTGTACACAATCTGAAAGGATGCTTGTTTTTTTTCTCAGACATGAACATTTCACAAGTGTTTTTGACGAAGAGACGTGTGACATTACATCAAAGGCATCAGCGTGGGTTCATAGGAATGGCTGATGCTACAGGTCACAGAGGGACAACGGCCAGCCTTTTGTTAGTCTGTGTTGGTACTTTCTGTCCACAGCCCTTCACCTTTTTCGCCCTTTTCATTATTTCTCTTCTGGCTGCCGGTGTGATGCACTGCATCACTTAAACTGTCTTGCTCTTGCATTGACTCCTTCATATGAGAGGTGCCACAAGTTAATGTTTTGTTGTTGGTGTTCAGAGTCCCAAGTCTCCACCTGTGTTTCATACTTCATGTACCAAACTACATAGAATTTCAGTTACAGTTTTACTTCTGCAGCTATATTATCTGCTCTTTCCCTTTGTACTTTGTACTTTCATTTTTTTTTTTTATGTGGGAGAGTTCAATGTTTCAATGCCAATAACTTTTAACTACTAATCCAACGAGCATTTAACACAGGTCATGAAGGTTGAATGACTCCCGTTGACCCTTTTTGATCACAACCTACAACAGACAATAGCTTTGTGTAAAAAAAAAAAAAAAACTCGTCCTCATTCATTGAAATAAGACTATAGAACTAGTGTTCAAAGGTGGGGTTTGGCAAAAAAAAAAAAATGCAGGTCAGTCTGACACAAAAGTTGATCCCAGCTCAGCTTTTACTGCAGTGCACCACAGGCAAAGATGTGCAGTGCCCAATCAAACATGTGCAAGTCCTCCTGTTAGACATACTGCCTTGATAACTTTCTACTTTAAATTGTAAAATCCTGCTTCGAGGAATATGCTTGTTTTTTGAGTCTGACAGCACACTGAATTTTCTGGACTAGTTTGCATTGCATCTTCTTACTGGTGCCTATAGCCACACGCTCTCTCCAACACAGCCCTCCGTGTTTTCCTGATGCAGTGTTATTATCGGTCAGAACACAGTCTACCCCACACCTCTTTGTTAGTATGAATGGGGTCTAAGTCTGTTTTCATACCCCCTGGTTTTAAATGGTTAACAGGCTTCAGTCTCACATCTCTGAAGTTGCTGTGTATGTGATCACCAGACCTGAATATCTCAGAATCGACAAACAGCAAGAATGTTAGGAGACCCTGCAGAGGAGGAAGCCGAATGCCTGACTTTGCAGAGAACGCTCTAGAAATACTCTGCTGGCTGAGAAAGGCCTGTTGTATTGAAGTCTGTTCCTCCCCTGCGTGCCTCTGTGGCTTTTACTGTAATAATGATGGAGAAACTGAGGGAGGTAGGAAGAGAGCGTGAAGCGAGAGAACGATGGAGAGGTGTAAGAAGAGTAAACTCGTGACTCATCAGGCGCAGTGGAAAAGGGTTCACTGAGTCAGAGATGAGGCAGGAACATTGGGTGGTGGATGAGCCATGGGACGGATGGGAATAGATGACTGTAGGTAGATTAAAAAAAAGGCAGTTTCTCAACTTCAAGGCAACATAATGATTGGATAGTTTTACTATTGTACACAGCAATTTTCTTTTTAAGATACCCACAGAACATTGTCATTTTTCATGCCCTGATTACATGTTGGATGCTGTATTTAAGTCACCATGTTGGTATGTAAGAAGGCAGTACAAAAATTCTTCAGAGCCACTAAACACTAGTGATTAATACTAGTGTTCACAATGTCAAGAAAAAATGGCAGACTGTAGTAGAGCATTTAGTTTCATAGCCCTAAGATGAATGATTTAATTTACTTTGTGACTTACATTGATCAGCAAAGTTTATCATTTACCACTTATGGTAAACCTGGCAAAGTCAAAGACAAATGCTCCAGACCAAGGCCTGCGTCTGTCTGAATGTTGTTCAAAGCACTACTGAATCAGTGCATGAACATCCAGAATATCTTTCCTGTTAAAAATACAGGCTTTCAGGCCCCAAAGTAAATCTTTTTAACAGGAGCTACTTTGATTCATTCCTATTGTCTGACTGTGCATCGATTGCCCTCTGCATCCTTTGTGTCAACGGCCCATTGAGGCTGACTGATTTTTCTTCCCAGTCTTGATAATGTTTCTGTATTGATTTCAGTGCCCGACTGATGCAGGTCCATCCGATCAGGCCATTGAAGTTTGAAGAGTAAAATTGTCTAATTGATTTCAATGGGGCCACTTTGAAAGAATACTTTTTTGTCACGTCTCTTCCATTTACTTGATTTTTTTCTATACTGTTAACTAAATCTAAAATCATTAGTTAGGATGATATGAACAAAAATCTATTATTTTATATTTATATTGGCATTTATCTGTTCCTCATATTTCCTCCAAATGATTTAGGGTGAAAGTATACTTTATATTCGCTGTTTGTTGCACACTTTGCACAAATGGCTTGCTTTCTCTTACACGTGGTGTTATATGGCTTCTGCTCAGACCCTTCATGATCTGTTTCTCTGGCATAAAAAAAATCTTGTCTGTTTACATATTCAACAGGGCATATCTGAAGGCGGCATTGAAGCACATTGGTCCTGAGTTAAGATTTTAAAATAGTCATGACTTAAGTGATGGATCCTGACAGCTTCTCTGAATTCATAATTATAATATGTTCACAAAAACAGCAGATTCCCCACATGCGGTGTCATTTGACTCTTATTTGGTTTTAAGGCAAGTCTGAGCAAACAGTTTGTCAAACCTGTTCACTTTGTGTGCCACAGCTGTTGTCTTGGGTGGGACAAGTGACTGCAAGGGTGTCAAGTTCAAAAGCAACCAGGTCACAACAGGCAACAGGAAAATGGGTTGAGCAGATCAGTATACCAGTGTGCATCTCACTTAGTGTTTTAAACATTGAAGCTCTAACACTAGGGCTGGGCAATATAGCTGGAAAATGTATGCCGATAAAATATTTCTCTTCAGTCTATCAATAATTATTGATCATCTTGTGGTAATGTATACAGTATGTCACAGCAAACACAACCCTGGAAACTTGATGCTCTTACTTTGGGGGATTAACATCTGTGTCTGGGGCTGCCCGTGCATATATGAATCTCCAGCAATGAACATATGGGCCTACCTGTTGCCTCGCTCCTCCAGCACTGAGCCAATACCGTCAGCTTTCTCTCTGTGGTCTGACACTGTTAAGCATCTGTGCTTGACTCAGGGGGAAACTCAACAGTCCTTATCTCTTTCACGTCACTCAGAAACATTTCTCCAAAACTCCCGTCATGTGGTAATGTCGAGGATGCATGATTGGTTGTTTGTGTGTCACTTGTAGCACGCCATATCGCTATCTTTTTATTGCTCAGAATCTGGAACTCCCTTCATCTCTTGTAAGCTGCTGTAAATCTTTCCCGAAAATGTTTGATGCCTGATGAGTTTATTCTTGCAGGTTTAATCTCATTTCGTCTCTGTTCTCTTTTCAGGTGTGGCTGGCAGAGTAGCACGAGGTAGAGGACTGGACCCCCTCAACCCTTGCCTTGCTGTCCTGTCAGGGAGAGCAGAATCTGTGTTTATTTTTTTGTTCTTTCATTCTTTTTTTTTTAATCTGGACACAACCCGCAAACTTGTGAATTCATGATCACATGACCGTGGATATGGACGCAGTCCTGTCCGACTTTGTCCGTTCCACTGGAGCTGAACCGGGATTGGCCAGAGATCTGCTAGAGGGTGAGTTACAGGGTATTTATACTGTTTGGACAGAAAAACCCATAAAAGTAAATATTTTTGTACATTTCTTAATCTCTGCTGTCCTCATGGGATGGTATTTTGGCCTTTTTTTTAAACCCAGCCATTCTCTATCCAGGTAAAACTTTAAAAACAAACTTGTCAATCAGTTATGCCTTCAGCATTCTTTAACAGGGTTTGCACAAGGTGCTTGATGTACTTGAATTTGGCACACGGAAGTGTAAGTACTGGAATACCTTGAAAATCAGACATTTTTTTATCTTGGTCCTTGTGTGAATATCATGGCTGGTGATGTTATGAGCAGCAGCCAAATTGACCGCTGTCCTAGTTGGTGCTTCTGGCCTGTTACTGTTAATTAGGCTATCACACACTAACAGAAGGAAGGTATAGCTGGACTCAACAGGGCCTCAAATTGCAGATGAGAATATGGGCTAAAAATGTTATGCAGCACAGTGAACTGCAGTGAGCAGAGACGTGCTCCAAATCCTGATATTGAAGGAATGTGCCAGTGGCCTTTACATAAGATAAGACAGCATATGTTTGCGCTGACTTGTGGTAAATATTTAAACTCATTAGGCATGTGTCATTTTCTTGACATGGAAACAAGATTCAGGATGAACACTAGACCTCAAACAGATGTTCCTATCCCTATCTCTATCTCCAGGCAAGAACTGGGATTTCACTGCTGCCCTCAGTGACTTTGAGCAGCTACGACAGGTGCATGCTGGGAACTTGACGTATTCGTTCACAGAAGATAGGACGTATCTGCCTCCCGAAAAGGAGATGGCCAGAGTAGGGCGGCCTATACTCCACCGCCAAGATGAGGTGGTGCAAGGTGAGGTCACCTTATGTTGCATAGCATAATTCTGCTGGTAGATAAACCAGTATAACCATTATTATATGCCTTTTCTTTTCTTTACCAAAACTCTCCTGAATGAGTCGGTTAGTAAACTACAAAGACTTGCCCATAAGAATGTGCTGTGTCTAACACATTTTCTCTAAATCTTCTGCCGTCATTCAGCAGCTACAGAAAAGCGACTGTCGAGGGGCATTTCCCACGCCAGTTCGACCATCGTGTCCCTGGCCCGTTCTCACGTCTCAAGCACTGGAGGAACCAGTAGCGAGCCACTTCTAGAGATGCCTCTGTGCACTTTTCAACTACCAGACCTCACCGTGTACCGGGATGACTTCCGTGGCTTCATCGAGAGGGACCTAATTGAGCAGTCAATGATGGTGGCCTTGGAGCATGCTGGTGAGAAGAACTGAACACCAACCCACATATGAGATTGTGGGATTTGCACACATGGGCGTTGTTGTTTGTTATATGACATCACATGCCTTCTCTGTGTATGAACTTACAGAGCTACAGCACTGAAAGATTTACAGTGGATTTACAGCTGATTGACCGCACATCATACAGTGAAAATCAGCACACAAAGGCAACCAATCGGCTTATCAGAACAATAGAGAAACTGCAGACTTCATAACACCCCACAGACTTCTCATCATACATTCAAATGTTGTGCGTCGCATATGACATCACATCACTGGAATGCTTCAGCCATAACAGATAATCCTGTTTATACACATGAAATTGGGCATTTCACAATCAGTCAGACTGATTAACACATCTAATGAAGATATGTAGAGCCAAGCATAAATTAATTTGAGAAATTAAGATTTTAATTTCCCACAGGCCTTTTTCACGGAAGACATTTTGACATGCCACAGTCGGAAAGTAGTTACACGGGTGTAAATAATGAAATTAATGATGGCTGAATTTCATTTAGCTCTTTCACAATCAGGTCTTAGTCTTAGTCTTGTGCACACTGGCTCACTGTCATGGCTTACGGGGATACTTTAAAACTGTAGGACTGAGCCATTATTATTAGGAATGTCTGTGCTTGTCCTACTATGTCAAATGGAAATGTCTGCTGTGATAAAGTCGCATCTAGTTGTGTATGTTTTTTTTCAAGTGTAGAGGTTTTTGCACACTCGTCTTGGGATTAAATATTTGATTCTCAAAACAAGATAATCACTTAGGGACAACATGTTACTTGACAACCAAACTTTATTCTGTTCTACAGAGTAATATAGTGTCATGTCGCATCCCATTTTTCCAACATGGAAATCTGGTCTTTAACGCAATATGTTTATCTTCCAACCTCTTCATTTTTTTTCCATTTGGAAAGTACTACAGCAGTTGTTTTGGATTTATACTGTACCATATTTGTATTGCAAACAGGTGAGTTAAGTTTTTCCTATTTGCCTGCAGGGCGGCTGAACTGGTGGACGAAAGTGGTTTCAAACTGTCAGAGTCTGCTGCCTCTGGCCACAAGCGGAGATGGAAATTGCCTGCTACACGCAGCCTCGCTTGGTGAGTATCACAGACCTTTCAAACAAGACCCCAGTACCGTGCAGGTTCACACTCCATTAGCATTCATTAAGAGAGATTCATTGTTAGTTTAAGCACTAATTGCATTTTACAACGTTGCAGTGCACATTCACTTAGCCTTTGTGGCCCACTCAGGAGCCCTAGCCCAGAAAATTAATAATGTCCTAACTAATGTGCAGGCATTATTCAAGTCCTTGTAGTGCATCTTCTGGACAGCAGGTATGAAAATAATATTAATTTGCTTAACCTGTGCTTTTTAAGACAGCTACTTTTCATTCATTGATCAACATTTCATTTATTTATTCTGGTCCTTCAGTAAGAGAATTTGAGCCTTTTTAAAACTATGTCCAAAAAAAATGAAATGCCTGCCTGCCATCAATATTTTATCATTTACAAACACAGTTATACACAAGATTCTGTTGATGTATTAAATGTCTGGTTTTGTTTTCCAATGCAGGGATGTGGGGCTTTCATGACCGGGACCTGATGCTGCGGAAGTCTCTGTATGCGCTGATGGATCACGGGTTGGAGAGAGAGGCACTGAAGCGCAGGTGGAGGTGGCAGCAGACCCAGCAGAACAAAGAGGTCTGTTATAGAGGCTGCACATTTCTCTGGGTCATCTTTGTAACTCTGTGATGACTGTATGAGGGAAGTGGTAGTCTGAAAAATAGAGAAGCTTGTGAACTTGTGATCAGAATGTTGCTGGTAGAGAGTCCTTTGACAAAATGGGGAAAAATGAACAAGTAAGTATGCTTCCTTCAGTATGCCAGACACGAGATACTGGTTTGTCAGTCCTATACGAGTCAGTTACTTCAGGCCTTTTGTAATTCTGTAGCAGTACTTCAAACATTTGGACAATATGATATTTGTAGCTGTAATTTTTTTTTGATGATCAGGCATATGAAGAAATCCCATTAACAGTCACTCTTCAGCATATTACCAATGACTGCATCATTAAATGTAAACATGCAACTGTGCAAACACACAGCCAATGTGTAATTAGAGTTGCATGTTTATTTTTGAGGTCATAGTTAATGTTGTACTGGACTACATCATACTGAGAGGTGTAGAAGTGTTTTTAATAAAGGGGCCACTGAGTGTGTATACTGGAACTGCAAATGCTGTAACAACAATAAATCTAAATGTTTGCACTGCAGGTTTGACAGGGTTTAAATATCCAAAAACCACTTCCACATACAGTGGTTAACACTCATTACCTTCTCGTGGTCAACAGTGTTCTCGTTTTAGAAGGGTAACATTAGTTCACTGTCAGTTTTTTTTTTAATTTTCATTTATTTATTTTTTTTGTCTTTGACAGTTTTTTTCAACCTTGATAAGATATTGATGATCAAATACAGTGGTTTTTAGATTGTTTTATCATTACCCAATGTTAATTATCTGTAAGTATCTCCACCTACTATCGAGACTCTTTATCTAGAAAGAGACTGTTTGAATTGTCTCTGCACCGCAGAACATTCTACAAAGGCAAAATGAGGATCTTTAGAGACTTTTTTTCCAGAACACAATGACCTTTCTCCCCATGAAAGCAAGCGTAGCTGCACAATAAATATGTTTTCCAAAGCGGTTGCAGACAGCGTGCAGACACCCACAGAGGAGATGCCACACAAATGACTGCCTAATGTTCACCCATTCTTCAACGGCTACCACAGAGGTGTCCTTAAGGAAATCACTTAAACCAAAATTGCGCTAGTGGAGCTGCTCGCAGCGGAGGACTGTGGCAACACTGAGACGCTCTCTCGTCTGAATAGGGACATTGATTCTGAGGAAATAACATATTAATAAGCAGTTTCCTTCTGTCCCTATATGGAGGTTAAACACATGATATTGATGAGGGTTCTGTTGCTACTGTGTGAACGATGCAGGGATTTGTAAAGGCTCTAGTTACATTTCTTTCCTCAATTGTCAGTATGTACCCTTGTGTTAAGATGCCATAACGTCAGTGCATGCTTTTGCGACATTTGACACTCCCTCTCTAAATGGCAAATGTACGTGTGTGTGTGTCCTTCCCTTCTCCTCAGTCTGGCCTGGTGTACACGGAGGAGGAGTGGCAGAAAGAGTGGAATGAACTGTTGAAGCTAGCCTCCAGTGAGCCGAGAATACACTACAGCACCAACGGCACCAACGGGTAAGGTCTGGCTCGGACAATGCGGGGACTGTTAACCCAAGGCACACTTAGTCACACTCATGTTTTTATTCATGAACAAATGACTGCGCTCACAATCACAACTGAGTGGCTGGCCTTCATTTCAGTCAATCCACTATTTATTGTAACAAGCGCAAGTTCAATGTGTTAAATATACTGACTCTCCCAATTATACAAACTCTTAAAGTTTAAATTAAGTTCCAAGTAAAAAAAAAAAAAAACAGTAGAATGCAGGTAGCTCTCAATATTCTGACCTTCATATGTGCATGAATTTTGTGTTTGTGGCCCATTAAAAAGTCCACAAGGTTTTGGTTTTAGAAGTCATAAGGAATTCATTTATAACATAAATGACATGAAAAACTACAGCCTACTTGAAACTTTGATTATATCTGGTTTTGCAACCGAATAAACCATTGTATGTCTGTTAACCAAAAGTCGTGTTGTTGTGTTCAGGGCGGAGTCTTCAGATGAACCCGTTTATGAGAGTCTAGAGGAGTTTCATGTCTTCGTCTTGGCTCACGTCCTCAGAAGGCCCATAGTGGTGGTGGCCGACACCATGCTGAGGGACTCTGGAGGAGAGGGTAAATACGCCAGAAGCTTCACATTGCTAATGCATCATAAACATTATTTCATGATATTTTTTCCGAATTTCATCATGTAATCCATCCTCTTTTGTCTCTCACATTGATCAGGTTTGTCATATACTGAATTTTACTCTACACTTGGCAAAACATTTAGACAGTGACGAGGATGTATTTGAAAGAAAACATTTTAAGTTGTCAGTGAATGATGGCTTGCCTGAGTTGTCCTAATGAAGCAAACACCACCCATCTGGTATCTCAAGCGGGTTAAAACAAACATTACGAACCCCTGCCAAATACTGTGTGACCCATTTTTGTGGCATGAACCGAATGTGCATACAAACATACATTTTTCTTTTTACATAAAGCCACCTACAGTACTTTTGTGTGCACCACACCTTCATAGTTTGATGATTGAAGTAGCAGTTCATTTGCTTTAGACTGTTGACTTACTGATATCAGAAATGATATCAGAAAGAGTCTTGTTATGGAATTAATGCAACACTCATAATTGGCAGAAAATTTAAGTAAAGTAAATAATTGAAGTATTAGTCTGATTTATTGATAGAGGTGAAAGCTCATTTCTATTTTTAGGTCAGATCCTCCCGGTGTGCTTGGAAACAGTGCAAAGGTCGTGCTTTTCAGATGTTTAATGTCCTGGTTACTCCTCCCTAGCCTTTGCTCCCATCCCGTTCGGAGGCATCTACCTACCACTGGAAGTGCCAGCTGCCAAGTGCCATCGCTCGCCCCTGGTCCTGGCGTACGACCAGGCGCACTTTTCTGCCCTGGTCTCCATGGAGCAGAAAGACAGCTCCAAAGAGCAAGGTAATGCTCTGCGTCTTTCATCTTTATTATCATCTCGATATTGATTTTTTTTTTTTTTTTTTTTTTTAGCAGCTTCCTAGTACGCAGTTGATGTTTTAAAGTCATAAATTACAGCAGATCAATGATGAGTGCAACACTGGAAAAGATTTGCTGAAAAATTAAAGTCTCATATATGTAAATGTTTGCGAGGTTTAGAACAGGAGTTTTCTGACAGTACGTGGCACTAGGACCCACTTCCTCACTTTGCAGCCTGGCACTTTTGCTTGATAGGTCAGTCTTTTTTTAATATTGACCTTGGTGGTTTATTTAAGAATGGTGACTAATCGCCGTTGGGCTTTTGAGTATTTCCAGTGATCTCTGTAGCTGAACGTCAAGCAGCAAACAACCGACTTCTAGTGTTCAAGCTGAAATGATATTTAAATGATAGCTCAACTAATAAATAGTTATAGTTTTGGAGACATTTCAACCAGAGCTGTATTGACTGAGAGTGACTCAGACTACTCTGTCAAAATGTAATCGTCTCTATTACTTTGTTGGTCTAAATGCTGTTTCTAATGTTTGTCACCTTTAGCATTCTGGAGAAAGACTGTATACTTTATATACTTGTGGTCACAAAGAGGTTTATGCACAAATTCCAAGTGTATCTTTGAAATTGAAGACATTGGCCAGACATTGAATTGTTCACCGGTCTAAAAATACCAGATTGGACCCGCCAAAAACAATATTGGTCAGACCAAGCAGGCTAAATGTTAAAATAGAAAGTGAAAGAATTGATTGCACTCAGAAGTATTTCTGTCTACAGGCAATCCAGAGTGCCGAATTAAAACCATGTATCTTTTTTCTAAGAATGCTTTTTTCCCCCCATCTCTCCCAGCAGTTGTGATCCCCCTCACTGACTCAGAGCACAAAATGCTGCCTCTGCACTTTGCTGTGGACCCTGGGAAAGATTGGGAGTGGGGCAAGGATGACACAGACAACGTGATGCTGGCGAGGTATGTCCTCCTTCTAAAAACAACTCTTACATCCAGTCCTGTTCGTCAGGTCAAATGTGTTACTAAGGTGCCTTTTACAAATGGATTCGTCAGAAAGGTCACAACTGATGCAGATGAAAACGAGAGCGGTGCATGTTCTCTTGCATTTGTACGTCCTCATAGACAGCTGTCCCTCCAGGACCAAGTGTCAGTGTGTAGGGATTGACCCTTGACTCCAGATTAGCAACAGTGCTAGTGACAATAAGATTAGCTCTAAATACCTTCTATGAATGGACCAGGGCAAGAAGCGCCAAAATAGCAGCTCGGTAAAAATAACCTTCCCCCTTATTTACGTCAGTTGATGACACTGTGGATGTCTTATTTAGAAGAGATGGTGGGTGGAGATAATATTACAAGTGGCTGTTAATATTGTTTGGAAAAGGTCATTGAGTTAAAAGGCTGAGGCGGAACAAGAATGCATAGCAGCAAGAAGCTTTTAGTGCATTTGCTATTCACTGTATCATTCTGAGCCAAAATACCGGTAGTTGTTAAACAGCAGGTCATAAATCTTCATTCACTTTTATGATCAGTCTGCATTAAAAGAGAGTAAATATTATATGGTATATTAAGTAAGCAACCTTTACCATTAGCCCAGTAAACAGCATTGATTTCTTCAATTTGGCTTCACTAGTGTGTTTCTTCTATTGCTGCCTACATCTGCATGTTGGTCTGTGTTTCTGTGGTTTTGACTTTTTCCTCTCTCCCTCTCTTCTTCCCAGTGTGGCTCTCTCTTTGGAGGCCAAACTCCAGATGTTGCACAGCTACATGACCGTCACCTGGCTGCCCCTGCCCTGTGAGGTAAAGATGAAAGTCCACACGTCCATCCTGAGTCATGTTTGCTCCTCTACAACAGGGGGGTTTATAGAGCCCAAGCTCAGACAGCAGGATTCATCATAAGTTTTATTGGACGTCCTGGTTTTGCCCAAACTGCTTTTGCAAAGGCAGCAAAATACATCAGTGATAAAAAGAGTAGTTTCAACAATCCCTTGAGGCTGGTTGAGGATTCCAAAGACTCACTGAGTATTTTACCAGTGAAATGGAGTTTTGTGGGGAAAAAGAAACCCCAACTCATAACCTGATCATCAGACAGATGCCAAAGTGGTTGGTAGACTTAAAGTATTACAGCTGCTTGTGGTTAGTGTTAATTTCCCACACTCATTATAAACAAGGACAGTATTTTTTTTTTTTTTTTGCCTCAGACCAGCTGTCCCCTTACTGCTGTACAAAGCGTATGTGAAAACAAACTACACTGGGCCATTCAGGTCATTAAGTCACGCCACGCATACACCGTGACAAAGGTCCTCTTGTGTGCCACATGCTAACATCAGGGACCTCAGAAGGACAAGTTCAGAGCGGTTTCATGGTTAAGCTGAAGGGACTGGTGGCAATACAGGAATGCCTGTACTGAAATTTATTAGATTATATTTTAGGGGGATTTTTCTGTTGAGCAGTTCTACCAGAGGATAGTGGTTGTTATTGCTGAAAGATTGGGCATTCTGTAGCTGCTCTTTGTTTGAGACCAACATAATGCGTCATCACGCAGGTCATGCCACTTCCAAATCCAGCTTTCTTTATTTTACAGCTTCCGTAACATGTTTGTGATATGAAAAGGCATTTGGAAACTGAGTCATTTGTTTTTTTCTGCATTGGTCTGCAAAAAACATCTCTATGACTCACTCTTGTCACATCCTCTATGTCTTGTCCTGATTTTTTTTTTCACTTAAACCTGAGGGGCATGTACCGGTACTTAGACAGAACGTGATGTTTGTTTGTTTAATATTCTTATGAGTATTACATTTTTTTTAGTATTCTTTACCATTGTAGTGTGGTCAGCAGATTGGGGACTTTTGTACAATGTTTAAAATATTTTTCCACTAGCTTGTTTTTCTGTTTTGTTTCCTTATAGCAAGCCCCTCTGGCCCAGCCCGAGTCTCCGACAGCATCGGCAGGAGAGGATGCCCGCACGCCTCCTGACTCAGGAGAGTCAGACAAGGAGTCAGTCAGCAGCAGCTCCAACGGCAATGGAGACACAACCACAGGATCAACAGTTAATGGAGGTGGATCCTTGGCCAAGAACAGCTCCTCTTCCTCATCCAGTTCCTCCAGCAGTGGATCGGCAGGGGCGGGAACAGGGACGGCAGGGAAGGACAAAACCAAGAAGGAGAAAGACAAGGATAAAGACAAGAAGAGGGCAGACTCTGTGGCCAATAAGCTTGGGAGTTTCGGAAAGAGCCTGGGCAGCAAGCTGAAGAAAAACGTGGGCGGACTGATGACAGGAAAGAACGCTGGAGCTGGAGGTGTCAAGCAGGAGGGTGGGGAGAAGAAGAAGGGCTCGTTTAGGGGAAGGAAGGGCAGCAAAGATGGCTCGCCGTCAGCCCACACCTCAGAGGATTCTGGGAAGGGCTCCCCCTCCTCAGGTAGCGAGCGTCTCAATGGAACAGGGAGCAGTATGAGCAGCAGTGGCGGGAGCAGCACTGAGAGCGACACCTACAAGTACAGCGCTGATGTCAAGGTGAGCCTGGGCATCCTGCGAGCCGCCATGCAAGGTGAGAGGAAATTCATCTTTGCCAGCCTTCTCACTACCAGCAACCGGCAGCCCTTCCAGGAGGAGATGATCCAGCGCTACCTCACGGATGCAGAGGAGCGCTTTCGGGCCGAGCAAGAACAACAGCGTCGTGATGCAGAGAGGAAGGGCATCACCAATGGCATCCAGCTCCCTAAGAAGGAGGCAGTTGGCGGTCCAGAGCTCACCTACCGGCCTTATGAGGCTAAAGAGGAACTGTCGGAGAACTCGTCACCTTCCTTCAGCCAACTTAAGCCCTCTCCCTTGAGCCCATCTATGTACTCTGCTGTTGTGCCCATCCCCCAGCCCTCCTTCATAGACCACCCTCCTGCAGCACCCCTCACCCAGCACCTTCACATGCACGGCTACATGGATACACGGCGTCAGCTAGCCGGTGGCTCCCCAGCAACCTCCTACCCCGGCCTCCCCTCCTACGCCACCCTTCCCCGGCACTGCCCTACAGCGCAGGGTCCCTCACATCCCCAGTACAATAACTCACAAGGCCCCGCCTCCTTGAGTCCCTCCCGCCCTGCGCCCTCATATCCCCCTGAGTTTGACCCACCAGACTACCCTGGGTCTGAACCCACCAGTGGAAGTTACACCAATGGCCTCCGGGACATGCGCTCCAACCTAGACTCTCGGAGTGGGCAACCCCCAGTCAGACACTACTCACTGGGCAGCGCCGGCGGTTTGGCCAGCCTGCAGTCCAGCCGCTGTCGGACACCCAGCTGCACCTACTACGGACACCCCGAAACGGGTAACTACTGCTCCTACTGCTACCGGGAAGAGCTGAAAAAGAGGGAGTCAGAACCAGCCATCCACAGGTTCTGAATGGACCTTGCCATGGCTTGAATTTGATGAGTGGCCTTTTTCAGTTAAAAAAAAAACGGCTGGGGCAGATCTGCCTCTGAATGGACAAGAGAAAGGCACAACCAGCTCTCTCCATTTTTTAGCTGTGTCACTTCCTGTTGGAATAGACCTCAAAGTGGCAGAGAGTCGACATGAGAACAGAATAAACAGGGTGGTTTCTGACTGCTGGGGTCACATGTTAGATCATAGAGTAAACTAACTGCACTTCTGTTACATTTTGCTGTGGCTCTTAATGCAGGCGTTATGTATGAGTGTGTGAGTGTGTGTTTGTGTGTGTGTGAGCTGCAGGCTCTCCTCCTTTATCAGAGTTTAACGCCTTGCTACTGTCTCCTCCTAGTGGAGAGAATGTATATGGCAGGCACCGCACATAACACTCATCAACACACATACAGAACATGCACGCATATACACTAAGTCAGACTCACACTGCTTCATACATGGTGATGCAAGCACAAGGAGAAAAGGCACGAGTGTCTCCACTCCATTTGTGGTCTGCGATAACGTTTGGATTGGTTAATTAAGGGATGTTTGAGCATTTTGAAGTCACATCCAGTTCGGGTGATTTCAGTGTTATACAGATTTTACACTACTGTTACTAGATGCTTGCGTCATATGTACCTCGGGAAACAGCAGAATTAATCCTTGTCAAATTGCTTTTTCGTCAGTCACCATTTGCATAATGCAAATTGAAACTACCGTGCAATGCTAATGATTAAGCGTTCTGTGGGCTGCTGTGGTGCTAATGTTACAGAATGCAAACACATAAATGTCCATGCATTGAAGGCAACTGCTCTGCACTGTTACTAGTGTCTTTTTGGCAAAACAAGTATCACCTAAAACTTCATGTTTTTGTCCAATTCATATATCTATGAATTGGAATTCTGAAGATGTCAACGTTTTGAAGATGAAATGCATTTGGTCACATTATTGAGCAGGCAATGTAGAACAAAGACAAGATGGCAACACTACGTCAGATACTGTTCCCAGAGCCTGATCCAGAGTATTTCATATGTTTGTTGGAATGTTTCTCTTTCTTAGTTGGGTCTTCCTCTTTCTGTAACAAGGTTGGCATTGAGGCATTTGATTATTCTGACAAACCGAGGCATGCAATACTACACACTACAAAGGCAAAATGTCACATCCAGCAACAGATTTTGGAGACACTCATCACATGCAAAACAAGTTAAATTATTGAAATCTTACATTTTTTTAAACATCAGGCATAAACTTGTTCTGAAGCCGTGAGCATGTCTGAGGTAGGCTAATCGATTCAACATCATAACAACACATAATGGATATCAGCTGGTAAAAGCTTTTAAAAGAATTATCAGTACTGGTCAGAAGTAAAATATTCTGATATGACAGGCAATGAGATGATGCCTTAATTATAAATGTCCTAAACAAAGAGGAGAGCAGCTTTTTGCATGATTGGACAGTGTCAGTCATGCAGGCAGGAGCCAAATTGCATTTCTTCAAGACGACAAATTTAATTGCCACCATCCCGATCATTACAATGAATTTGAGGGGAACAAAGACAAAGGAGCACCAGTGTAAAATACAATGCTGTTCAAATGTGTGCATTTTGAAAAGCATTGCATTTTATGTCTGCCAGTGGGCCATCTCATTAAAAGCAGACATTTTTATGTGTTATTTTTATGTGTTGTTAATATGTGCATATATCAGTATCAGTGTCGCCAAAAATGAGTTGAGAAATATTGACATATCGGATATTGAAGAAAAATCTAAAAAAAATAAATAAAATATATATAATATGATAACAAAAAACCAACATCATGCATCCCTATCTGCAGTTGTGACAGTTGTTTCCAATTTCTGTTGCGTGGTGCTAATGGACTCATGCACTTTTGCTGGATGTTGATACCCAAGAGCATTCACA
This sequence comes from Centropyge bicolor, assembly GCA_037975185.1. NCBI lineage: Eukaryota > Metazoa > Chordata > Actinopteri > Pomacanthidae > Centropyge > Centropyge bicolor. The sequence goes on along the minus strand of JBBMOC010000017.1, from coordinate 8,452,790 downwards.
CATTATCTTGTAAGAAGTTATGATTCTGAAACTGGCCGTTTTGAAATGACAAACCCTCTGTGCTCTGACGGTTGAGAAATGTGAAACATGGTTCCTAAATGATCAAAAACTTCAAGCATTCATGATGTCCTCGCTAATGGAACATCTGCATGCTTATTGGTTTGGTCACCCACTACAAATTATGAAGTTCTACTGAAGGCGGTTTCTTCATTTCTGGCATTTGTCCCGCCAAATCCTCTTGCGTTATCTCTATTTGCACAAATTCAAGCACTTTCCTGATGTCCGTAGTCACAAAACTTTTTACTGTTTTTGAAGTGGCCTGACTGTTGTCCTTTGTTCATCTCTGCAGACACTGCCACCTCTGTTCATGGGAAATCAGGGGCACAGGTCAGAAGGGTTTCTCTAAAGGATTCAGTTACTGTAGAGCGACAGCATTTTGGTGCCAGCGTCTCCATCTAACTCAGTTTCCTAGTTGCCTTTTTCAGCATTTGTCCTCGTGGCATCACAATCCTGTTTGTACGTGTGTGTAGGACGAACATCCGCTGCTTGCTTCGTTGCCAGCAGTTTCTACTACTACTGCCCCAAAATGTAACAAATTATTCTTATTTTTTGGAAATCGTGTTGAAGCTCTTATGATAATGCCATTGTTCTTTTCAGTTAGGCATATCAACTAGTTGATACAGACTGGTCTTCTGTTTGAGTCTTCCTTAGTATGAGTTCAAATTCAAGGCTGTTTTAGTTGTACTAATGTCCAAATGACTACTTAAATACCTTAATTTGTTATTATTTCCCCTATGAAAAGCCATGGTGAGGAATTTATTTTGAGGTAGTGTGACTCTAGTTGCTCTACTCTTGCTGATCGGTTCTTTAGCATCGAGTCTAGAAAAGCACAATTTTGTATGCAACTCACTGCCTTGCCCAGTTGAGGGCACTCTTGTTTTGTTTTCCTTTTAAACTCAGTGTTTGGAGCTTTCCCCTCAGTGACCTACACTCAAACTACAAGTAAAAATAACCAAAATTTGGGGGAATCATTTTCAGTAGTGCTAATTTAACACTATCTAACACTGTTTTACAATATTTTCCAGGTTGCAAAAGCTGGTCCAGGAAGAAGGGAGTCTTTTGCTGCGCATTGAAAATAACACTAGAGTTTGAACAACAATAAAACACTATTTCCCAATACTACTTCCCAGAAAACATTTGCTGTGTTTATGTGTGTTGACATGTGTCCATGCACTAGCATTTTAACTGAGATGAGACCCGTGGGTTAGTCTAAGTGTTCCCTTACTGCGGGAAGGTGATGCCTGTTTTTCAAAATGTGTATGTGTGCATACTCTCTTTCCCGCCCTCCAAAGTAATAATTAGCTTACAAAACCATTTTTTTTATTTTATTTTTTTGCAATGAAATGGATGCCTCAGAAACATGTAAAACATCAGACTTTACAGGCTACAAATAGTTTTTTTGTATTTAAATGAAAAAAACAATGAGAGGTTGTATAAATATGTTCCAAGTTATTTTTGTAAGCCCAAAGTTTTACAGTGTTTTTAAAAGGGTAAGAATGTATATTGTTGGATACTAAAAACAGAAATGGATGATAAGCTTGTAAGAGCCTGGATTTGGGGTAGAATTTACCAGAAAGTGACATTTTGGCTGTGGAAGGTGACTCCCAGACGGGCCTCTCAATACTTGTGCAAACTAATTTCCTCAATGCTGACCTAACAAGATACCATTTGAGAATATATATTTATAGTGAGATTTTTTAAATAGGTTTCCTTGTGGAATGTTTAGTTGCGACATTTTAGGATGTTCTTTCTCACATGGCTAATTGTCTAGCAGTCTGGCTTTTATTTGTTTGTTGTTGTTTTGTTTTTTTGAATTTGTAAATTTTGTTTACTTTTTTTTTCTACAACCACCGATCCGTGCTAAAACATGACAGTGATGTTCTTGACCCAGCTCGTTTCCTCCAAACCAGAAGAGAAATGGCTCAGAATTAGTTTTGCTTCAAAGACACAGCTGACCCGATATATTTTTATATATTGTACAACACTGTAATTTCTGTGTGGACAGAATATTCATCATCAGTGACATTAACATGGAATACTTTGAGTTGCATGGGACTGGAACTGTTGCATGTAAATGGCAATCCATTTTACCAAATTTGTGCATTATTTTAACTTGATTTCATTTGTCCTGGTATTTTGATCTGTTTTTATTTTTTTATTGTTTTAATGTTTTGCTTTTGTTTTTGTTTCGTTTTCTTTTTTGAGAGGAGAGCCCTAAGGCTGTGTGACAGTGCAATCTGGATAGAAAGAACATCAGATTTTATGTTAGGTTATTATTATTATTATTATAATTATTAATTTTTTTGCACCGTTTGAATAAATTCTCATTGTATTTCAAGAATGCGATGCCTCTGCTTTTTTCTGTGTTTAATATGAACATAAACCTTTTGTCATGTATCAATTATCTAGATCATAAAAGCTACAACCACCTGATCACCAAAAATCTAATTGACGGACTATGACTGTAATGAGATAAGTTAGTTAGTCCATACTTTAAGTCTCAGCATTAGCCTGGAATTGCTGACAATTTGCCAGGTGGCGGAAAATTAATCTGCAATTATATTGATTATTGGCAAATATGCCAAACATTCGCTGGTCCCAGCTTCTCGATTATGAACACATTCTGCATTTCATTGTCTTATGTGATCGTAAACTAAATATATTTGGGGTTTTGACTGTTGGTATAACTCAAAATTTAAAATAGCCGCTAGCTGTCCTCCTTAGAATGGACATGTTACACTTGCTTTTATACCTGGAGCCAGTTCTCAAAGTCAGCTTGTTGAAGGTTTCAGGGTGGTGCCGTGAGACTGTTCTCTTAAGTGGACAAAGCATCTGTCCTGTCAAAGTGTCCTTGCACAAGGTGCTGAATTATATGGCTCTCAACTCTGTGGGGCAAGAGAAAACACAATTTCTTCATCCATTGTAAGAATCATATTATCATCATTATTCTTAAAGTGTGGAGCTGCAGAGAAATAAAAAAAAAAAACCTGGAAACATTTCAACTGAATAAAAACAAATTAATACAGAAACACAGAGGTCATTTTATAGTGAATATTTGCTATCTGTGTCATCCTATATTACCTTAACCTTGTTGCATTATACATTGTTGAATAACTCCAGCTCAGATGATGCAAGGTCCTGTGTCTGGGTCTGTTTTATGTATTAGAGAAATTGGAGACCCTTATGTAATATTGAACAGTTTCCCATGTGGTAAAAAATCCAGACCTCTCTCTATTATAGTTCACAAGGACGCCGTCTCCCCACCTGTTCAGCAGGACAGACTGTCGCTCAGGATTATTCAAACTTTCCCTTTTCTCGCTGGAAAGGAATTTCTTCTGAATTGGCTTCCTGAAAGAGTTATTGGTGTGTGTTTTTTTCCCTCACAAGTTTGGATGAGACAGGAGAGGAGCCAGACGCAGACCTGCTGAAGGAACAGAAGAAAGGTACTGCTGAGCAAAAAGAGGCTGTGGATGGTAAATTAACAGGATTATTTTGTTGTTTGTTGTTGTTGGAAGAGTTTTGCGGCCTTGAAATACTAGAAGGTCAAGAGTTGAGTGCTTTCATGGATGTTGCCTTACTGGCTCAGCTACTGCTTCAATTCAAACCCTCAACGACAAGTCGCCTGAACACAAAGCCAGGTCACTCACTGTGAAAAACAATGCTGACTCTTTTCATTTCCTTGGATGTCATTCAAGGACAAACAGGTTGTGTAGCGACTGTCCTCTGGAGAACAAAGTCAAATTTAGACCAGAACCACTTCAAACAAACAGATTTGCCATGTGTGTAAACAAAAGACACAGCTGTATGAAAAGCAATGTCAAAACAAAAAACAAGACAGAAACAGGCCTGGACATCATGATACACAAGTTTGACTTAGGGAACCTTAGATAGATTAATAAAACTGTTCTGAGTTATATAAATGCTGTTAAGTAAGTCAGTACAAACCAGTTGGAGGCACTTTCCATTGGATTCTAAATATTTATACTTGGCTTTTCAGAGAGGAATATTGAACTTTTTCTCAACTTTATTTAGTTATATTTACTGATGCATATTTTTATAAGTTTATATAAAGAACATAATATTACCTTCAGCTGGAGTAGATACAACAGTAAACAGTACAAACACTAAATTAACAAATGAATGCATTGTGATTCTAATCTAATAAAATGAGATAAAACGGCACAAGGACATAAATAAATATAGACAGATAGAAATATTGACAAGTAAAAGATAATAATTAGAAGTATACAAATTAAAAACTAGACTATTAATTAAACTGTATACATACAGTACTCATGACCAGCAAAGTACTTATACTATAAGTGTATGTTGCTGATTCTATTTCATGTAATTTTACTTGAATTGGATGCAGGATTTTTACTCTTAGCGCAGTGTTTTTGTGTATATTTGCGTTTTCATATAAAAGTCATTGTTGAGCGGTGGTGAGTTCAAGGGGTGTAACGAAAGCGGGGAAAACTGACCTCTGTCCCTTCTTGACGCTTTCCTCAGCTTCTGGTGCGTCAGATAAAACTTCCTGTGGACTCTCTCCCTCTCTCTCCCTCTCTCTCTCTCTCTGTCAGCCCGGGACTCTGCAGCTCGTCCAGTTCTTTCCTGGGTCCAGATGTACTTGGTCCCTTTAAGAAGCTCCACTGCTGCACTTTTTTCCACCCCTGTGTTTCACTATGGCGAAGGAATAAACAAACAGCGCATCGGGCAGGAAACGCAGCAGTAACGGTGAACGCATCTTAGTGACTAACAGCCGGTTAATAATAGTAGGAATAGTAATCTGTATTAATAGATTTTAACAGGGTGTGTGTGTGTGTATTTGTGTGGTCGGGACACGGATGCTGGACAGCGATGAGAAGAGCTAAACTAGTTTGCTGGTCGTCCCTGAACAGCTCAGTTGTAGCAGCCGGTGTTGATGCAGGCTAACCGGTGACTGGACTCCGAACCTGGCTGCTCCTTCTCGGCTAACTAACTCAGCCAGCCGCCGCTAGCATCACATAACGCACAGTTTATCTTCTATTCTACAGTCAGTCGGTTTATTTTTGCTCGTGTTTTCTTTTATTTAACTCGACAAAAATGTTAACGGGATCCAAAACCACCTTCAAAGTGAGACAAATGCTCCCAGATATTAAGGTAAGTTAGCTAACTGATGCTAACTAGATTTCACTAGCATCAACTTGTTTTTATCCTCTTAGCATCAACTTGTTTTCATCCTTTGTATATTAAATGACTGAAGACTGACCTGTAATTTGTGTATTAAAAATCCTGTCTCAGTATAATGTTAACTGAGATTTACTGGTGTTTTTCTCCTCCACAGCAGATGTGAATTTCTAAGCTCTTATAAAATGCAGCTTTTGTGTTAGCTACTTTCTCTCTTTAATGATAATTTGACCCCTAATTTTATCATCTTCAATATAAAGAGTGTAGGTGATATAATTATCCGTTGAATTTTTATTTGCCTGTCAATCACATAGAGGTTTGAGTTCAGCCAGTTTTGCCCTCTCAGTCCTCATCAAACTCTCCTCATGTGGTTAAAACAGCACAGAGGAAACAGCTCATGTCATGATGCAGGAAACTCATCAGCCATCATCCATCCTGCTCAGTTATAAATGCACACTCAGGTAGTCTGCAGTCTGGCTGGATTAGAAAGCTGCAGTCCCTCCTCTGAGAGTCCTCTCACTGTGTGAATGTCTCATGTTATTTCTGTTCACAACTCAGGATGGCAGCTTTACAGGGGAGAGGGGGGGAAGCTGGGCTGCACACGGCTGCTGTTTCCTTCTGTCTGGACAAGAGGGAGATGCATAATTACTGTAAGGGGACGTAATGTCAGTGTCTTTGGCTGCATGCCTTATTAGTGGCCAGTGAAGTGGTGGTGAATCTTAATCACTTCTCATGGCAGGGGGTACGCCTCATAGGAGATTAAGTTGTTGTACACAAAGACAAATGGTGCAGACGACCGTCGTCTCCAGAGAACTGTGGACTGAGCAGTTGTAGCCAGTTTCAGCTGCGTTTATTGCCAAAGCCTTGGAGCGTCACATGATTCTACAATGATTTGCTTTGAAATGCTGAAGATAAAATTCTTGCTGCGTTTCAAGTGCTCAGGAAGCTACTGTCCCCGTTCAGGAGCACCTGAGAGGGCAGAGGGTAGAAAGACTCATTATTTAGATCGACAGCACAAAGCAACGTGTACACATAGTATGAATGTGTTCAGAGTTGCTCATTCCTTTGGGAACAGTCCCTTGGCATGGTCTTTGTGTTGCCTGGCTTTTTGTCTCTCCCTGGTTATTTTCAGCAGCCGCAGGGGGAAACGTTAACAGATGCCTCTTTACTCTGCCCTCGGGCGAGGCTTGCATGTGGAGTGGGGGTGATGTGCACTGCACAACATCTGGCTGTCGCCATGGAGACAGCAGTTGGGAGGTAGACGAGTTTTGAATTTGATTTTCTTCAGAATGAGACGTGCAGAAATCATCACAGACCCCCACCAATGGAATCCCATGTGTCCAAGTATGAGAATGTGGCTGAGCCTAAGATATGCTAATACAGAGTAGTAGGCTGTGTAGATGATATGCACTGGCCACCCACACACTCTTGTGGGTTTTCTCTTCCATGAGCATGTGTTAAGACTGCGTTAGAAAACTGAATCCAATCCTGGGCTGAATTTGGACCAGATGGCTTTGCAGTTTGCATGCAGTGGTGAATCTTATCTTCTTTAATCTGGGTGTTATATCCAAGCCGTTTTGAATGGCATTCATTATTATAGGGCTGCAAATTATGATTATTTTCCCTAACATTTCATTTGCTTATTAGTTTTTTTTATTCATCTTGATTGTTTGATTTACAAAATGTCAGAAAACAGTGAAAAATCACAATTCCTTTGTTTGGTTTGTACGACCAACAGTCCAATATTCCGATATCTGATCTAGTTCACTGTCTCATAAGATAAAGAGAAAAAAGCAAATCCTCAATGAAGAGGCTTGAACTACAAAATGTTTAGCATTTTTGCTGGAAAAATGACAAGCCCGAGGGATATTAATAAAAACAGCAGTGCATACATGCTATACCAGGATGCTCAAGCCTGCATCTTGACAGGATAACGGGCTTATTCAGGCTTATTTTGGCGGCGCCTATCCCCCTGAGTTCACTCTATCTGCATCTCCCAGCCAGCTTTGAAGCAGTCAGCATGAAAGGCACACAGCACAAAGCTCCACAGAAGCAAAAATGCCAGAGGAGGGATCATCTGAGCTCTATTCAGAGAGCCTGAAGATCCGAGCCTGATAGGAGTGGGCCAAAGCAGTATAGTCACCCACACCCGCTCCCACAGGACCCAGACGTCACATTCACTGCCAGCCCCTGAGCTGCAGCAGCTTCCACTGCTTAAACAGGGCACAACAAAGGGCTCCTCTTAACGCCAGAGCAGATTTATAGTCCTGCTAGGGGGTGTATCGATTTAGCATTGGGTGATAATTAACCAGCAGCACTATTCACTTGCGAAAGAGCTGGGTCTTGAGAGGCTGGATCGTTTGTTTGTTTCAAGTGCATTGAATGGCTCTGATAATCTCACTCGTGGGGCCTGAGCTGTCAGAGTAGAGATGGCCGTCAAAATAACATTACATACAACAGACGTTTATGAGCAGCTGAGAATGTCCAATGTTGAGCATTAGATTTTCACTTAAGCCATTTAGCTGACACTCTAATCTACAGTGATGTACTGTTAGTGAGAATATAAGGGGTTTAGAGATGCAAGTACGCTCCAGAGACCAAGATGAGGAAACACTGCTGTTGATGGACACACTGCTGGTTGTGGGTGTCAGACATGTGATGTTTTAGTCACAGAGTGATGTGTCCAGCCACCAGGCAACCCTCCTGCCCTTTAAAAGACAAATCCTGGAAACTGATATGTCAGGGCTCATCTGACAGGCCGTATAGTGACTGATGAAAACCCGCTGTCAAATCAAATAGCGTGTGATTTGTGAAACAGGAAACAGGTCAGTAAGCTGCATCTCTTTTTTTCCTTGGTGTTTTATAATACTGGCATTTTACTTTCAGGGCATTAGTGTTAATTAGCGACAGCTGATATGTCCTGCCGACTGCAGTGTTTGTCATTATGAACTGTGAAAGTAAGGGAGAAGCTGCAGCTGAATGTTTAGTCTAGTTAGCGTCACTGCTCTTTGCTGAGACAGAGAGATGAGGGATAACAGATTCTTTATCTGTCAATTACTCAGTCAATCACTGGCGTAACCACATTTTTTTAACATTTTTTTTCACATATGCAGCAGAATGCCTGCCCTGTAGAACCCAGCTGAGTTAGACAAAACACAGTAGAGTAGAGTGAAGAAGGGATCAGGTTTTGAATTGCTTTATTTTGGCCAATCTATTAAAGCAATGGAACAGCTTGAATGGCTGTAGATTCTTGTTAACCTACCATTCTCCTATAGTAAGAAAACTCTGTGTTATTTGGCTTCAGATGACCTTTAAACCTTCCTGTAATAATCTTACAATTCATCATCAATTGCACAAACATCTGTTTGACTCTGTGTCAGCACTAAACAGTTTGGCAATAAGAGGAAGTGATAACGTAGACACTTGTGTTATGAGACATTGTTTTTCAAATCATTCAGCAGATCAACCATTAAAAGAGCCAGTAATTATCTGTCTGTTGTGCGTCCAGAAGTCTAGACGGATGGTGTTATGGTGTTTTCTCTCTCTCTCTCATTCATGAAAGGTCTCAGAATGAAACGTTGCAACAGTGAGAGCTAATTGCTACAGGCGTTTGTAGAGAAATGGGTTAAAAGCTGGATATTCGCTATAGTGTGATGCAGAAATCCTCACATTAAATATTAACCTTCTGAAATCCCAAATCATGAAATATTGATTTATTATTTTAGCCTATATGTCAGAATCTGTTTCTGTCTCTTCTGTAATTTTTGGTCTCTCATATTGAGGCTGAAATGCAGCATCTACAGAACACCGGGGACCTTCCACTGTGAACTGCTGTTTATATTCAAGGCAGTTTTTGTGTCTTCTGTTTTCAGAGCATTAATACATTTGAGGTCAGGTCTTCTGTTTCTATAATAGCAAACACAGTATATCATTACAGCTCTGCCTGTAAAGGAAAGACAAGGAATTAAATGAAAGACTCAGTTCTCAGTCTATTTTATATTTTTGTCGCCCAAAAACAATCTCATGTTATTCTGAATGGAATAAGAGGAAACACTTCAAAGTGAGCCCCATTTAGCAAAACTACCTCATGTCCTTATTTTTCTTCCATGTGAGTTCACAATGTCATATGACTGTCCCCATTCATGTGAGGAAATGAGAAGCACAATACAAATGAATGGGCTGTGACCCTTTAAAGCACAGTGGGCAGTGGCTAATGTGTATTTTACAAGCCCCAAGCAGAGCATATCGCAGTAGGAGTAGCTTTCAGAAGAAACTCAGAATTTGTAATTTTAACGATGGATGCTAAAGGTCCACAGTGTGTTTTCAGTAACTGAGTCTTGTTTGTAGTTGAAAATCATATTCTTTAGACTGTTTTTCAAATGCTTTTCAGCTTGTTGGTGTGTACAAATTTTTGTTAAAAGAGGTGGCAGTGTCAGTCCAGAGCTTTATAGTGCAACGGGAGACTGCTTTCCTCATGAGTGTGGCCTGTTGTTTAAGGAAAGAGAAGTATGTTCCAGACCCAGGAACAAGCACGCTCACTGCAGAAGTCTGGCCGCGGTAGCAAGGGGAAGCCATGAGCAATGGAAACTGCAATAAGCCTTGGCCACTGTCCCTGAGGATGAAGGGAGGGAGCAGAGGAGGGCAAAAGTGGGGCAGAGAGACAGCACAGGGGAGAAAGAGGCAGTGAAAGTGATGGAGTGGCGACACTGAAGCCACATAATAATGAAAGCCAAAGTGAAATCTCAGCTTAAACACGGCTCTGGAAATGTGGTTTTTGGATGATATGTGACTCAGAGATGAGGGCAGCTGTACTTTAGCCACGACATCTTTTAAGTTGATGCCTAGACATTATCTCATTCCCATTTTCCTTATCTCCGGTGTCTGTGTTACCCCTGAAGTGCACAACTTGTGAAGTGGAGGACAAATGGCTAATTTCACATATAAATTTATCTGCTGTTAACTGTCACATTTGTTGTATGCACAAATTAAAATTTTGAGGCAGCTCCACTCATATCACTCTTATCACTTGTGTACATAGACATTTGCGTTCCAGTAATACTTTACCTTGTGCACTGCAGTGTTATCTAGTGCGTTCACTTGCCTCAAAAACCCCTGAGGCCCAGGTTTGTCACTTCAGAGGGCAGATGTAAGACACTAGACGGATGAAAGGAATGACAAAAACAAGGTCTGAATAGCCTCTGATGTTCTTAAAAGGGGATAAGGAATTCAGCTGCGGGTTTGCTGTGGGTGTTGATGGAGAGACTGAGGGAAAGCCTAAGACATTTTAAAGCCAGATGGAAAGAAATGAACAATGCTCTGGCAGGCAGAAAGTGAGTCTCGTAAAATTTTAGTGTCCTGCCTTATCATCAAAAAAAAAAAAAAACAGCCTTGTTTTTCTCCAGTGGTTTGTGTCAACACAGAGCTTTCAGCCTTTTAATTTGGTCAGTAAAATTGTTGGAACTGTAACCATATTTTGAATGTCTTGAAGGAACAAAATATAGGTCAGGAAGAACTCTCAACGCTGTCGGCTGATTCCTGTAGATTTACTACAGATGTCGGAGTTGGCAGTATAGAACTGTTTTATAGCGAGATGTTGCACCAGAGCAAAGTTGCCCATGTGAGATTAATTAACGCTCCAATAATTTAAATTGATTAAAACCAATCTTTGTTTTTATTACCGTGTTCATGGCTCACTTAGCCAGAGTTTAATTAATTAGTAAATTAGTAAGGTTTTCTTTTCTTTTTTCACTCTTCTTTCATTTACTTTTTAAACAAAGGCTTCTCCTGTTCATTTTTTATTTTGGAAAAAATCGTTAACAGTTTACAATATGTGTGTTAAAGTATTGCCCCTATATCAAAAACTATGAACTAAAAACTTAAAAAGGTTCGAGTCCTGACATCATGCCAATGCTCCAGAAAGATACCATCAGTAGCAAACAGCAGAATCTATGGCTTTTTGTTTTAAAGAAACAGCCCGACCCTCTCACATGCAAAGAAAACAAACAGCTATGAATAAGTGTGATTTTACTGCCTTTTAAGGAGCAAAGGTCCTCTTTGTTAAATGTTCCCTGGGCCACGAGCTCAGAGTCTCAGGTTTTCATGAGCAGGCTGCTAACACGGAATTCACCACATTGCAAAATTGTTAGCATAACACTGTCGACTGTGTGGATCCATTGTTATTGTCCGCACATCTTTGCTGACTCGGAAGAAACGCCGGTGTTTAGTGATAGAGCTGGTGCCTTAAATGAAAGAGAGATTAATAGTTTCACTGTGAGCCAAACTCAGCCAGAACTGCTGAGAGAGACGTTTGAGGCTCTATAATGTATAGTTTTCTTGGATGTTCACTCAGGACCGTAACTCTATTTCTGTACTACCATAAAGCTTGTTCGCCACCTGTATAATCATATCGCCCTCTCACATTGCAGGCCATGGCTTATTATGGGATTTCAAGCCGATAAATGTAAATGGCCTTCACAAAGGGGGGTTAGTAGCAAAGCTAAGTGGAAGCATATGTGCAAGTAAGCTCACAGCCTGATTATAGAAAACCTCTGTGGGGTTGGATTCAGTTTGTAGAGCAGGCTCAAGTACGTGAGACTTTATTGCTATTATAGAGAAAGCAGGAACAAACAGCAACATGGAAACTAAGAATCATGGAGCATTGTGTGGTTTGGCTTTGTTTCTTTGTCTTTGAAAATGAGCCCATAGAGACGAGCCAGATGAGAGAAGCAGGCCGAGCCGTAATTTAAATATAATCAGCGAGACCAAAGGTGACATTCGGCGCTGTCCATGTGTGTGGTTGTTTTCTGTTTAGTCTCTCTAAATCAATGTGAAGAGTCTGTGGGCAGAGGTTAGAATTAAACATTATTCCTTTGAACTGAACACTGCTTTCATAGTCACTCAGGGTATTTGTGAGGTGGAGTGAGCTAAAGCTAATGTTCTGTTAGCATGAGAAGATCGATCTATCATGCTTGTCCATTATATTTAAAGCTATAGCCAGCTTAACCTTAAAGACTGATCTTCTCATCTAACTCACAGCAACAAAGTGAACAAGCAAGTTCCCAAAACTGTTCCTCTATGCACAAGACATCTGTCTGTCTCTCTTACAGGAAAGGATGCTAAGTCAGAGTGGGGTAAATGCAAGGAGTAGAGATGTGTTTGGACTACGCTGCCTACCAGGTAAGATTGCACCCTCATGAGCTAAAGTTGTAGATATGCACAAGTGTTGGTATTATGATGATCAACCTGATGATTCTGTTGTACCTCCTAAACTTCAGCTTTTGAGTCCACGCCATGTTTGACACATCCGCACATCTTGCATTGACTAGAAAAGTCAGGAATGCTTCAAGCCTCTGTAATCATAAACAGGTTGCAGCTGAACATCACAACCAGACATGAGAAATGTGTAAAGGCACTAAATAATATAACACCTCACAGTATGACCTTCAGTTGACAACTGCAATGCAGCTCCAGGATCAGAGGAAATATCAACACTTAATCTCACTGAGGCCGAAAACCGCTGCTGCGGCATTCACCGTCCTCTGCAGTTTGAAATTTCCATATCGCACTTGTAGCCACACCTGGAGCAGGAATGTCACAGCAGGTGTTTTCGCTTTTCGAGATGGGAAAACATCTGGTGCTGAAAAGCTGACCTGAGCACACAAAAGGGGACTGAGTGCCTCAGTGAGCAGTTGTGTAAATGAAAGTCAGTAGCAAATATCTGTCGTTTTTTGTGATTAATGCCAAGGTGTTGCAGAGCCTATTATAGTAGTTGCTGACAATGTGTGGACTGATTTATAGTTGCTGCAGATTTTAACCATTTGCTTGGAGAAGCACCACCACAAAACTACATGGCTGTGCATTTTCAGGCAGTGCTTTGTGTACTGTGCTGTACTCCTAAATACATCAGCCTACAGTATTTTATTCCCTTTGTATGAAAGAGTAATATTTGTGGTTATTACTGGTTGGCCTCTGTTCTTGTACATCATCCAGCCCCTACCATATAATTGCAGAGGTGCCAGCTATGACGAGGTTCCTCCTCCATATTCAGCTGTCTTGATAATATATGGCTCCCAGATCCTGATCATCCTGGAGTCACTTTCCTTTTCCCCCAACTGAAAGAAAACTGCCGCAGAGAGAGTTTAGCCAGCTAAGTTTACCAGAGGTCAACCCTCTTAACTCGAGTGATAATCAACTCGATGGTACTGGGCCACAGAAAATCTCTGCTGCTGCAGTCAGAGTTATTTCCTGAGCCTGCTCATATTCTTGTGTCAGCAACACCCTGCAGGAGCTTTTCATTAAAATGGCAGCAGACCAGAGCACCTAGATCTGAGACAGGCTAATCTTTAATGCTGCATATCAGTAGCTACTCACGGTGCTCTTTATCAGAGCAGATTAGGTGTAAAAGTGTAAATGAGTGTGTGTGTTAGAGGAAGTTTATGAGTTTATGAGGAAGTGCTTCCTTGGCCCATTTCAATCTCATATTTATTTTATCTTTTGTCACTGAGAGTTTTGTAATAAAGCAGATTTTTTTAAAGGCACGATTGCTTTTGTGTTTGCTTACAGTGACCTGCCACAATCACAAACAGGCAGCACACACACACATTCATGCATGCGCACATGCTCTGTACAAATACACACACACTTCCTTCCTAATTTTCATGCACTTAGGCTAATTTGTTTTGCAGCTGCGTGTTTTCTTCAAATACTTTCCAGACTGTGCTGGTCCTCGACAACACGCACAGAGACCCTATTCTTAGCTGTTAACATGTCACTGTGAGATGTCGACTGTCTCTACTCTGTTTTTTTTTTTTTTTTTGTAGACTGTCTCTACTCTGGACATATTTCCCCTTCTGGCATTCAACCTCATCTCCATCTCCAAAACCATCTTCCCTTCTCTCGCTCTGTCTTCTCTCTCTCTCTTTCTCAATCCAGGCAGACTGGAAACCGTCTGTCCATGAGAATCTGTCATATATTAAGAGAGAAGCAGAAAGATGTGTGTTGGCAGCATTGTTCTGTTTTCAGAATCATCACCCTCTTTTTTTCTATTGAGACCTTTATTAAGTCCTCTGTGAGCTAAAATTACATACTATTATATTGTTAGTCTGCTGTAAATGTAGCGTTTCATTTTATTTTGGGCATTTTTTAAACAGATTCAGATTTCAGGAGGTGGGGGAAATCTATCCTTTGGCTCCGTGCACGTTCGGCAGAGTAAGTGTTGAGACAATTTGTGAGAACAAGTTCACTTTCAGACACAAAGGAGTCGCGAGTCCGTGTGAAAGGGCTCACATTGCACCTGCGGCCTCTCTCTTTCTCGCTTTCTCTCCCTCAAACACACACACACGTGCACATACTCTGCAAAAAACGATTGGTCAACTCTGCATAAAAACAGCCAACACGGTAAAAGTGTGTGCTGCCACAAACTGGATCCACTGAGAACAGCCACATGAATCGCACAGTCGGAAATACGTTTGCAGACGTCGTCCCGTTCTCCCAGTAGTTAACGGGCAGTGCCCAGTGTCCACGGCGTTCTCATGTGACACCGGGACACAGGACCGCAGAAACCGAGCCGGCCTGCGGGAGGGCAAACGGGTCAGGACAGCTCAGACAGCCATAGGTAGATCATGTACCTTTTCAATTCTGCGAGTGGGGGAGGGGGGATACTGTCCATTCACACACAATGCCAAGAGGCCAGGACCCCCTTCAGAGCAACTTCACAATCCCTTTTCTCCACAGTCTTATGTTACTGTGGGATTAAAAGGCCGTCAGTCAGCTTTATACCTCGTTGATTGACAGACAAGAGACCGGAGTATCGATATTTGTGGACTGGGTATTGAAAAAAGGAATTAAATTCTCTTTGTATGACTCTGAAAGGATGTTTTGCAGTTTATTGTCCATGAAATGAATTTTCTACTAATCAATATATCTGGAGACAATATGTTATATTGTTTTAATGATTTTCATTTATATGTCTGGTTCGTTAGCTGGCTAGCAGTTACAGTGTAACCAGTGAGTCCAGCATTTGACAGAGAAATTTCAGTGGCTTAGTGAAAGAGAAAGTTGGACATCTTTTCTTTTTGTTGTATTGCATGACAAGATTATCTAACTTGGCTGTCATTTTGAAACTGTCACCATGTGTGGATGTTGCGTCAGGTGAAGGTTGGTGGTGGAGCAGTCTTCTTGACATTTCGTGTTGTGTCAAGTTATAGAGGACTGCAGATATCAAGGAGTTTTCTCTTTGCCATTTATACAGAAAATATCCTTATCAGATGCTAGTTTGTCGACAGCTGCATCCTTGGATTTAACTCATCAGTCTATTCTTGGTCTTTGCTCGTCTTCCCAGCGGGTTGAGGAGGGCAGAAACCTTTCGCTCTGCGTGCGTCCCGGCTGAAAATGAGGAACAAATGTGGACGAAAACAAATGAAACAGAGGCTGAGAGCATGTGGTTCAGGTCTCTCTCAGCTGTATTTTCTCAGGCTGATCCTTTAGGTCGCTTTCACCTCATATCCAAATCAGTGACCACAACGTCAACAGAAGCAGCTGAAATGTTAAAGGGAAAACTCTAATTTAAACTTAATGTGGAGGAAAGAAATCCAGTGTTTATGCCCAGCAGCATATAAGGCATGCAAATGCTTTAACTGGACGTGGCCTTCATAGGAACACACATTCTTAACTGCCTGAAACTTCACGTCAAACACTTTCTCAATGTTTGAATTGAACTGATTTCCTCTTCTCTGAATTACATTATTTGAATTGGGGGAAGGTGCTGACCCAGATTGTGGTGGCATGTGAGACCTTCCTATTCAAATACAAATAATAAATGCCAGTGACTGCTTAGTTTCACTGTAATAAAACTATGTAGCGCAGCCTTTTTGCCTCGAGGCTCAACGTCTCTTGTTAGTCTCGCCCTTCTGTTCTTCAGTTGGTCAAAGCTCCCACCCAACATTTTATTTTGGTGAGCTGTTAAATGCTGTCAGAGACTGATGTAACTGGCATCTTTAAAGCTGCCACTGGCACTGAAGCCTCTCCAGGAATCACAGGACACCTGAAAACAAGCAACCAGTTTTGTGTGCTGTAGGACATGTTCAACTGTCCTTCTGTGTCTTATTGTTGTTACTAATCTTTTATTGTTCTTCATAGGTGTAATCCAGCTAATCCTACCACACCTACAGCTAAAGGCTTGTACCAAACAGATCAGTTTCATATAAACACAGGGTCACAGTCAGATTTAAAAAGTATAATAATCTAATTTAGTATTAAATGTGAAAGATTAGGCTTTAATCAATGTTGAAAAGCTACAAGTGCACCTCCACTGTGTTAGTGCAGCTACATTGTTAGACTCAATCTGGAGCCCTGCAGGAAGAGCATTAAAGGGTTTATTTGATTAAAGGACAACTGTCTCGTAAACACCTTCCTTTGTCGGGCTGACTCACGCTGGGTTAAAGCACCTGCTAGCACAAACTCCTTACCAAAGAGTGCAAAATACACCCTGTCTTCCTCTTCCTTTCCCTCTCAGCTTTCAAATCTTTAGGCTACAGGAATGTTTTCGTCTCCGTTGCACCCTGGGGAGACATTAAAACAAGGCACGCAAAGCCACAGATTGTCCTTTTTGAAAGACAAGCTCTCAGAATGGGTTCACTTGTGTTCACTGTGTTGAGCATCCCAAAGCTAGATCATGTGTTTTTAACTGATAAGTCCAGCCTAGAGATTCGATGTGTGGTTTTGGAGGCTGAGGGCATGAAGATAATCATAGAGCACACCCGAAGATTTATGCCCCCCTTGTGCAATCAGCAAATGATGGTATTGGAAGCAAAGGCAGCTCTTCCTTTTTCTCTTGCAGCAAAGAGTGTAAAAATGGTTGTTTCCTGTTTGTGCTTTATTAGGCTAAGAGCAAAGAGTAGCACTGAAACTGCCTGAACCTCCACTGTCATTTTCAGTGTGAGGGCCGTGCTGGTTCCTTCCACATGTGCAGCAAAGGAATCTTGGGTTTCCTCACAATGTTTTTTCAGTTTCGAGGAACCAGCAGTCTATCCTCGTCTTTTTTTATGGTCTTCTGAGTGAATATGAAAACATTTGCCTTGCCACGCGTCTGGCCCAATACTCGTCTTGTCGTAGACAAAAAGGCCATTTTCCCCACGTCTACCCGATCCTGGACTCTTGTTGCGATGGAAACCCACAGTCTCGCTGGGAAAGGCTTTGTGTTCCTGCCGGAGACTTAGAAATCTGCTGTCTCACTTGCGTCTGTGTGTTTTGGTGAAGCCGTTTTCCTTTTTTCCCCTTTCTGAGAGTGTTTATGCACATCTGTGTTTGTGTGTAAAGGGTCAAAATGTTTGTTTTTGGAAGCTTTGTCCTGGAATTTCAGATGCTTCTTCATCACTTAGTCTCAAGAGGATCAGCAGATTACTAATAAAGTCCTGCTCACATGAAGTACATATTTCAACGAGGACTGCAGCTAAAAATGATTTTCATTAAGTAATCTGCCAAATATTTTCACCAGAGCCCAAAGTGACATCTTCAAAATTATTGAGTCTTCTAGCTGCAGACAATTAGACGAACTAATCCATTTGAATTTTCACTCATATACTTAAAATTAATGTTCACTTATATGTAAATGTACAAGTATTTACCAGTAAAACAAGTTGGTGTATTGTAATTCAGGACAAAGAGAGTAGCTGTTATGGTTAAGATAGATTTTTGTTGTTCTTCCTGCTCCTCCCAGCTCATCCACTGTGGCCTGAGGACTTGCAACAATAAGCCACAACTTGAGGACCCAGTTTTTGTCTTAAGGTGTCTGTTACATCATCTCCCAGTAGCCTACTCTCAGTGAACTTCCTCACTGCTGTTTGTCTCGCTGTACACTTCCTGTTATGTATCCTCACGAGATGCCTCCCCGCATACACACTCAGACATGCACAAAAGTGCACTAGCTGTACTAAACCTCTCTTTTGTCCCCACCAGGAGAGTGTGTACTTCAGAGAGCGGTCATGGTGAGGAAGAAATTGACTGCCAGGGAAGGAAGAGGGTGGCTGTCTGGGACCCTCTTCTGTACCCATTTCAGAGTGGCCTTCGTGCCCCAGGACAGCCCCAAACCTGACGTGAGTCCCTCTGAACACCTGCACTGATTACAATTCTTGAACTTCTATTTTGTGTGTTTTGTTATTGTCTGTATTATATTGTGAAATACATTAAGAACATATAACATAATGCAAACTGTGAAGAGCAATGTGTTTTGCTGTTCTCATATTTTTACTTAAAATAACATTCATGGTGCAGGACAATGCAGACCCAGTCCTTTTAGGAGATCATGATGTGGCTTTGGCTTCCATAGAGAAGGTTGTGGTTGGTAAGTAAAACCTTATGCCCCCTTTTTTACTCACAACCAATAAAAAGCATTTTAAATAACACTGTGACAGGAGATTTATTGGCTGGTATTACTTTAAAGTGTTCTGGTCCAATCGCAGACTAGTGTGCTTTATATCGTGCCCTTTGCTGTGATACTGCTAATGCTACAGTTGCACGCCACTGCTCTAATCCACATCATTTTTTTATCTGATACTTATCCTGAACATACTAGAAAGCTGACATGCTGCATAGTTTGTGGCATAACTTCTGATTGCTTATGTTATTATCATTAAATTTCTTTGGATCCAAAAAAGGACTTAAAGTTGGAATCCTCAAGATTTCAGTCCCAGTTGATTTGGTTTCCTACCACAGTAAACACTTGTTCTGCAGCTAGTTTGTCAGTAATACAACAGAGCAGAGCAGAGTGAATCTGTTCATAGTGCAACCAAGCAAACTCTTGCTGCTTTAATAAAGAGTCAGTCAAATATAATTGCAACCATGGTCTGATTTCATGCTGCACGTGGTGCGAGTACTTTTCCACATAACAGCAGCACACGGTAAAAAAAACCTTCCTGAGAAGTTGGAGGTGCTGCTTTTAGCTCAATGTGGCTTCTTGTTCTCTTCCTCCCTTTAAAATTAGAAATAACCCACTAATAAAAAAAATGCTGACAGTGGGTGTTGTCTTGTTTTGTAGATAAACAATTGCTGTTAAAGCTAATCACAGTGACCAATGCGTTGTTTCCTGTGGTTGCTTCACATTAAAAACTGTCCTGTGATTCACTAATTAAATTCTTTTAATGTGAAGCAACAGCAGTAACTAATCTTGTTTACAGCATCAATAACTAACCAGAACAGTAGATCTAATCTACATACTGTATAACCTATACCCTAGACTTCTTTGACTCTTGACCCTTTTGCTCTATTTAATGTTTAATTTTTCCCTCTGTGTTGCAGTGGGCCCAAACAGGACCAAGCTGGTGACACCAAACTCCTCACTCAAGTTCACTCCAGAGGAGCTGGTGCTTTACTGTAGGGACCTGCGAGTCATCTGCTTCCTGTTTGACCGCCTCACTCCTGACGCCCAGGTCCTAGAGGTGTGTGTCCGTCTCCTGATTTTAGGGATTCAGTTATCTCACTTTAAGCATGACTAGATCTGACACCAGCATGAATACTGAACATGTGCCCACAAAGAAAACAGGAATTTGCAGATAACCACTTTGTCTTAGAGTGCACTTTCTTTTCTACTTTTTAATGAGGCATTTTTTTGCTCTTTCTAATGTGCGTATTTCAGTTCACCCGGTTTTAAACCAAATTCCAATACCAAATTCTCCTTTAGATTTGTGCAGTAGGGTTGGTAAATATTTGCATGCAACTGCATATTTCGGTGTGGTTGTGTGTACTGGCCTAGATTCAAAGCTCTGGTTACTGTCATACTGTTCATCAGTTATTTCACAGCCCTAAAGACTCGTGCACAGAGAAGCCGGTCTGTACCATACACAAATGATCTGACTGTGCAGGGCATTGATGCTGAAAGCTGATGACCTTTGTCATGTTGATGGGCTCACTGTGGCTTCCCTCCTCAGATAACTTACACCATTGCCAAGACCTACCAGCCTCCCAAACCGGGGTCAGTTTTATCTTTCCAGAACGCTGCCCTTGGGAGTGTAGGTGAGTAGATTAATGTATGCACTGTCATGTATACAGCCATCCGTTCCCTCGCTGCCACTGAAACGATACTTTACCAGTCTGTCTGCCAGTCTGTCTACAGCTGTACTGGGACCCCAAGAACATCGAGGGTTACTTCAGTATAGCTCAAAGATTTTTTGGTTTTCATAATTTTACTTTGGTATGTGCTTGACTCAAATTCTGTTCTATGAAAAGGCTGTTTTCTGTGTGTGTGGACCCATTGACATCATCTTGATATACCGGCCAATTTCATGTAAAATTCAGACAGTAATATCATTCTGACATGAACCAAATAATCCTGATTGCTTCCGGAGACACCTTGGAAAATTAATTCTTATTTTGTGAAATATAGCCTAATGCATGTTTCTGTTTTGATGTTAATGACGTGGAAATTATTGAGAGTTAATGAGGTATTTATCAGTAAATCAGTGTATCATTCAGTTTTTTATCTGCATGTTTCACTGTGATGAATCATAGAAATGGCAGCTCAGTGAAAGTGTGAAGCAAATGCCCAGATGAATCAAAAACGCAGCGTGAATATCTTAGTCACGTGATGTACTTGCCTTCAAACTTTTCCCCTGGTGTGCCTTCATCAAATCTGTTCTCTCTTTGGTTTTCACCAACTAGCTGCAGGGACAGAATGTACCCGAAACTGCTTGTCATTTATGCGTGACTTAGACTCTGTTTCATCTATTTTTGTGTCTCTCTATTTCTGCTTTCTGTTGTACCATCATAACATGATTTTACAGCTCTTAAAACTGGAGAGAATATTACATTATAACAGGAAACATACTGGTTTCTGTGTGGACCATAATAATATATAAAGCTCACATCCTCTCTGGTTGGCAACATTTGAAACATTCTCTTCTATGGTGATGCAATGAAAATGCTGTCTTTGAAACCATGGCCAGATGTGAGGAAATCTCTTGAGTGGTTTCAAGGCGAGGCTGACTAAAGTTTGCAAGGGCTGATTTTGTCACTGATTGAAAAGCTTAATTTGGGAAAGTTTAAGCCTCCATAATTAAATCCAATATTGTGCTCTCAGAAGAAATCCAACTCACATTCAGCTAATAACACACTCACGCTAACAAAAGCAAAGCTCTTAAGGATCATGCCCAGTTGTAACAAGCCATTGACTGTTCACCATATATATCGTAATATGAGCCTGTCTGTACGATACATTATGCTATGTGAAAGCTACGCTAGGCTGACCAGGCTGTGAATGACTTGTCAGCTCTTGGATAAATAATGCAAGCCCCCCCCCCCTCTGAAACAAGTCGTTAGATGACCTACAGTTCACCTCTGCCTCAGGGGTCAAGTGTGTCCAGTGTGTGGTCAGTGCTTTGCTTTCTGTCTGCTGGACGTGGGACAACATCAGTTTAATATTGTCTAAATTTAGTTTGGTGGAAAAGGAAGCAAGAGCTCGCTCTGGTTTTGTTAAGAGGCAACTCACAGTCAGCTGTGCCTGCTGTACGTTCCAGTGGATGTCCAGAATCAGGTGCTCTTAATTCTGAGTCCGTACATCTTCTCCATGATTAGGACTGCAGATTATTTCCACAATTACATGATCAATTGTTTGGTTGTTAAAATACCCTGAAATTGGGGAACAATGCTCATCACAAGCTCCAAGGTCACGTCTTTAAATAGCTTGTTTTTGTCCAACCAGCTGTCCAAGGTCCAAATATATTCGGTTAACAATGATATTAAAAATAGCAAACCATCATGATAGAAAATCTGGAAAATGGTTCAATCCACAGTTAATCAGCTCTACTTATACACAAGACTAATGCACTATTAGTCACTAGCCCTCTGTTGTCGATTTATGCCACACGTGGGCTCACTGTGTTTTATTTTGCTATAAAAACTTGAAAGCCTGTTTTACCAGAATAGACATGCAGTGTTTATATAAAATCTAATTTAAAAAGTCACAATATCATCTTATATTGTGCCTAAAAGTGTCATCAAAACAGCATTTGCACTCTGACACGAGATATTTAATAAACAAGTATTTGAATCACTTTCTTCCTCCAGAAATGAAGCAGTTTCTAAGCAACCGTCGGCGAAACGCCCACATGAACTGGTATGAGTCTGTGCCTGACTGGGAGCAAGAGCTGGAGAGGTGTGGGGCCACGGGCTGGAGAGTCAGCTCAGTCAACGACCGCTTCGAGATGTCCACCAGGTAAATTCACACCCCAGGTGAACAGTAACACGCCTTTCTGTCATTTGGGTTTTTAAATGTGGAATACTGTGATATATTTTCCTCAATGTTATCTCCTAATCAATAGTGTAGAAAACCATGAAAATCTGTGCCAAATTACATTTGCCAGTATAACACTTTTGTTCAGGAATGTGTGAATACATCTGCTTCCAAGTCCTTGACAAGAGAACGTTTGTCAAACACTTTTCCAAAGCATGAAGGAAACTGAGAATGTCAGGCAAAGCCAAGGCTAAACTCCCATGAAGACACAAAGAACAGCAGTATACTTAGTTCATGTGTTTTAAAAGATCGAAGTTGTTGACATTTTGAAACCAAAAAAAATCTCCTCCTCCATCGTTGCTATCACTCTTCCATTTATCTTCTGTCAATAAAACTGAGCACTCTTTCTGTTTCCTGTCAGCCTGCCTCGGTTCATCGTGGTTCCACAGAAGGTTTTAGACACTGAGCTGAAGAAAAGCTTCGCCCACTTCAATGAAGGACGCATCCCTGTGAGTGCACCCAGTAATGAGAAACACTGTGATTTCACTTACCACCACTCTTTTAAAGACTGGAAAATGTGGGAACATGAATACATGTGTTAGCAGAAAAGTGACAGAGCCTCAATCCTCTGAAGTATTTTGTGTTTCTCTTTCAAAAAACAAGGAACTAAGACACAAACTAATGTCGTGTGTTATAAAGGTAGAGCTGATCATAAATATGCTCATGAAACATATTAAAGTGAGCAATCAGTTTTCCTCAGACACAACCAATTGCAAATCACATTACAAGTGTGACTCTGTATTTTCATGCTTTAAAGAAAGAAGTGCTGACCTTCAAATCTAACTCTGGAACTTGAGAAAAATACAGAAGTAGAAATGATTCAAGTAAGCACTTGTCCTCCCCAAGGGTACATTATGTATTATAATACAATTATATTTCAATTGCAGTCATCTTTCCCTTCTTATTAACATTCCCGTGACACAATTTATAAGATGAACACAAATGCAGGCAGTGGCTAGAGGGAATTTTAACAATGTGGAACATGTTATTAAGGGGGCTGAAACCGTGTTGTGTGTTGCAGCGCTGGTGTTGGCGACACCCTCGAGGCAGTGATCTACTTCGAATGGCCAGCTTCCAGAACAACATCTACCACGAGAAAGATGACATAAGGTGTGTGTGTGTGTGTGTGTGTATTTTCCAAATGGCTTTTTTAGTGCATGTGTGCTATGTGATTTAAGATGATTTAGCTGTACTGTTAGCTGTAACTGTCCCAAGGCAAAGCATGGGTTACAGTAAACTAATAACAGGTTTGATTGCCTCAAATCTCCTGTGGGTAACTTTTTCTACATTAGCTCAGCCTAAATCAATGTGAAGGATTATTTAAAAAAAGAAAAATCCCATCCCTCCTAATTACATGCAAAATGCCAAACAGCAATGAGTGAGTGGTCTGTCTAGGGATAGTATCGCCATTGTTCAATGTCTCTTTTGTATGCTTTAGCACAAAGTGTCCACATCTTCTTCACCTCAACAGTCGATGGAGGAAGTTAATTTCGAGAGAGAGAGAGACAGAGAGAGACAGAGACAGAGAGACTGCTGCCTGCAACTGAACCACCTTTGACGCTACAATTAGCATCAGTGTGTTTTAATCATCCTGTAGAAAAGGTGCAGTAATGTGTTCGATAGGTGTCTTAACACAGGAAGCCAGTTTCCAGAAATATCTTTCACTAAAACAGCAGCCTAAATACTGAAGGATGTTAAATGTATTCAAGGCTGCAGTTTCAAAACAGCCTAATACAGCATGAAGCCAGAGCAGCAGACTCAACTTGTGCGAATAAGTTTTTATATATAATGAATGAGAAACTTGATTAAACGTTTTGTAAAATCTGTCACTTTTAATGAGCAATTTCCAGCTGTGAATTTTTTCCTCCCAATTGAAGTTACAATTAAACCAGTTACTTCTGGGGGAATTTCACAGTGTGCTCTGGTAAAGGCACTTGACTTCGAACTTTCAAATCTTGTTCACTGTTCATGAAGATATGACTAAAACGCTGTTAAAATGTGTACAAGGCAGCTTGATTGAAGTAATCCAGGCTTGTTGCAGGTGTGTTAACAGCAGCTCTATGTTGCTCTGCAGGAACCTGGAGATGATCCTGTTTGGTTGCCAGTCCTCTCTGTGTGTGGTGGTGGAGCTGGACGAGGAGCTGCCCTCGCCGGCCGATATCCAGCTGGCACACAGCCGCCTACGTGCCCTCTGTCTGGGAGGTGGGGGGGAACACATGAACACACACATTCACACGTAACACCTGAGCAAATATGTATTTTTACACAGCAAACTCAGGCATATAAAGAATAGTGACAAATGAAGCACCCACATTTTTCACTGGTTATATAAACCTCTATTATGTCAGGTCTGACTCAGAAAATCCAAATTTGTTTATTCACTTTATTTTAAAGTTCATGTGAGTTAATGTATCATTAAAACCACTGAGACTGAAAATTCCTGCTTTTTTTTTTTTTTAATCACATTTGATGTACATTTCAAAAAGCATAATCACTGTTTTGCAGAGTTGTTGGGTCTTCTCACTCATACAACAGCAGCTCACGGGCTTTGTGAGACAGTCTTTATTCTTGTTTTTGTCATGTAAGCACGCACAGCACATTCCATGGTCGGGTAAACAGAGAGATGACGAACCTCACGGTTGTCTTTAACCACTGGCCCTGGAACTGAAACGCTGACCTATCTCACACTCACACACATCGTCACTCTCTCTCCCCCTGCACACGAACAATGTGCAACGGTCCCTGATTATCACGGTTCACACATTTGTCAGCTCGGTGTTTTGTCTTTTGTGGGTGAGTGCTTCACAGCTCAGAGGATTGTCAGTAAAAACAGCCACTCAGATGTACTTGGTTGGATTACTGGCAGTGGGCTCTGGGTCGAATCAACAACTGCATGGAAAATGAAAATAGACTTTGGGGATTGTATTAAAGGTTAATCCCCCTCAGATTAAGTGGACTTTACACTTGAGGTGTCGTTTTAAAATATGGATGATTTTTTTTTTTTTTTTGAGAAGGAAGCCTCTCTGGTGTGAAATGGTTGTCCAATCTAATGTTATGAATAATGAAGACGGCTCTGTCAGTAGCAGTAACTAGATACAGGTATAATTAAAGCTTTTAGTAATGTGCAGTAAATAATGAACAGAGAAGAAGAGAAGTTTTCATCACACTACTCTCTACATATCCTGAAAATTAGTTAGTTGCTGCACCTTTTATAAAAGCTTATATTTCTAACTGTGTGATACAGATCAGTCCATATCTCATCTCACTGTTGTGTCTGCTGCTGTGTCCTGATTCTAACCTGCAAGGGTGTGCAGAGATCCACTGATGCCTTTTAGGACTTTAATGTATTTGTACTGATACATAATGTCTGAACATGATTTGTCTTCCTCCTGTTTTGACTTCTAGATATCTCCACATCTGTGTCAGTGCCTGATGACAAATGGTTATCTACCCTGGAAAGCACCCACTGGCTAGACTACACCAGGTAACAGCTCTGATTGGCCCCTGTATAACTGAATGGATGCTAATTCAAGTACAAGGTTTCCATTTGAAGCAAACGAATATTTGGGATTGTAAAATAACATATTTTATGTCGCACCTTGAAAACAGGGCCTCTCACAAAGGGAAATGAATCATTATAATATTAGTATGTGCAAAACTCATTATTATATTTCAGTTTTTGCACATATCTGTAATGGGATCACTGTGTTTATAACTGTAATGAGAGTAATCTGATTTCATATAAACAGCCTGTCTCTCTGTCCTCAGGTCCTGTTTGAAGAAAGCTTCAGAAGTCGCCTGCCTGCTTCGTGGCGGTCACCTGACTGTGGCACTGCAAGGTGAGTCACGTGACCCGCACCCCAGCTCATATTGTTCAATCCATTCATTATTCAAGGCGCCTCCCTCTCATTAATCCCACATTAGGGCTTGCCCTGAAGTAGCTATATACCAGCAACAAGCACACTCCACTGAGCCTACATGCACACTGTCAATAGGCCTCCAAACAACATGCTTTTAAAGACGCGGTTACAGCAGACTGCAACTGTTGTGTTTGCTTCTAAGAGGCCAGGTAGACTCCATATATGATAAACAGGACATCTGCCTCCTGGAAATGATTGATGGAATGAAATTAAGACACATTATTGAAGTTCTCAAGACGTTGATACAAGAGGTCAATGTCGTGTTTAAAGTTTTAACACAAAGCAAACAGCACTTTCTAAACCTTCTTATAATAAGACACTTATTGCTCACAAAACTGTGATATAGGTACGTGTAGACCCACACACATGCGACAAAGGTCCACTGTACTATTGTATCAGTTTTGGGGTTTCCAGAGGATTAATTTTTCTGTGGCTGCCTGTCTGGGAGAGTTGTAAAGCAGTTGCGTATGTTATGCATTGTGTGATATTTTGGTGGTGACTGGGCCTGCTTTTAAAGTTTAGTACTGGTCTGAACTTTAGTAGTACAGCAAGTCGTTAGTGCCATGTGAGGCTAGATGTAGTGGTCTGGTGCATTGCTATGCCAGCATCAGGTGAAAGTAGAGAACTGACAGTATGTATAGATTGGATCGTCTCTTCAAACAGCACCGGCTCTCGGACCAAACTTCTGAAGAGGGGCTGGACTTCTTTTTTGAGAGGCACCACAAACTCAATGTTGTTGGAGTGTCCCCCTTTGAACAAGAAGGTCACCTCTGTGCGACTGTGTGTAATGAAAAGGAAGATGCTGACTGTTTGTTGTGGAGTAGAGGTGTCAGCTGATCACCACCTGGCCGTGAGTTGGATCAGGTAATGCTACCGGACAGACGAGGTAAACCCAAACATGCAGTGAGGGTGACCTCAGAGTGTCCCGTCCACAAGGTCTTCAGCTTTCACCTCCTCAAGTTGTTGCTGACTGCTTCGTGGTGTTGTTGTTCTGACGTCCGACATTGACATTATTAGGCTACTAAGAAACAGTAACATTGAATTTTTGTTTGCCATTCAAGTTGCACTTATGTGTCTGTCTTACAGTGGAGGAATAGGGACCAAAGAAGGGCCATTTTGAAAGAAAAGATTTTGCAGAACTCCTTAGATTCCATTTCATGACTCATTTTACAGAAGGCTGTTGTTGATCTCTATCAACAAATGCCTGTGGTGCATTCATAAACACCCAGAGAGACAGACTCAGCACTGCATCACTCAAACAATGGCTGTTTTCCACCAAGGCTGTTTACTACTTGCTGCTGGTGGTGTGTGACCATCTTTACCACTCTGTAGCCGTAAGTGACTAACATCAGACCGGCCATTATGATGCCTGTTGAGCTGAGAGGTTCGTATATCAGTCGTGTTTAAGCCCTTGTCTTGCGGCAGATCTGACATTCGCTGAATCAGCAGTAAATATCCCCCTACAGAAATGACTCACTACACCAGCCCGAGAAAACTTCTCAATTAACCTCTCCCTCGTCCCCTGTTGTGTCTGTACTCTTTGTTTTTGACATCATCATTTTTATCAAGGTCTGTCATGTCAATGTTATCTTTGTCTCTTTCCCTCTCTCCCTCTTTTGCTATTGTCAGACACATAATAAGCCTTAAGAGGAATGAGAGCAGAATGAAATGGTGGTTGTAAATTATAGGGTTGTGTGTCCCGGGTGATGCTCTAAAATTGAAAACCATTTGAGCTTGATGCATAATTAAAGTTCATCTCTCTTAAGTTACTCATCACATTTTACAAGAGATGCCAAACACTCATAAAGACACAGTGATATCAGTGTGTTGAGCAGTGCAGGAGACTGTATGTCTTGCCACATCTCCGACAGGTGGATGTAAAATAAGCATCAGTTAATAGATTAGGAGTTTGGAGACCTTTCATCATGTGCTCCCTCTGTTTGGACGTTCCAGAGGCGGACGACCGGGACATGAGCTGCGTGGTGTCCAGCCTGGTGCAGGTGATGTGTGACCCCCACTGTCGGACCCAGCACGGTTTCCAGAGCCTGGTGCAGAAGGAGTGGGTGATGGGCGGCCACCGCTTCTACAGCCGCATCAACTACCACCGTGACAACGACAAGGAGGAGGTGAGACGTCACACCAAAGCTGCACTGTTGTGTTTAGAAGCTTAACAATGCAGCTATGGACTATGACTGAAATTGTAATTGTATTTTATTGTATGTCTTTAATGTGCACATGTGAAGCATCTTCTCTGGTTATAAAAGACGTTATAGAAATAAAGTTTACTCACTTCCTACCTTCCCTGCTCTCCCCTCTGTCCCTGCAGGCTCCAGTCTTCCTTCTCTTCCTGGACTGTGTTTGGCAGCTATTGTCCCAGTATCCCTCTCGCTTCCAGCTGACAGACGACTTCCTGTTGGCCTTGCACGACAGCATCCACCTGCCACTCTTCTCCACCTTCCTGGCCAACTGCCAGCGAGAGAGATGCAAGCGCTCCCAGGTACCAGACACCTGAGAGGGGCTTTGGCATTTTCTGCCTGACGGTCTGAAAGGCTTTCCTGTGCGATGTATTGATTAGAATAATAATTGAGTTAACTCTAGTGCGTCATCTTTATAGAAGATATAGTTATACAGCCTCAAACAGTGACATCTTATTCCATTTTAAAGCCGTTTCCTGGCATTGAAATGCTGCTGGATCTGTAGATTTATTGGTGAAGTAACTGATAAACATGTGATGTGACCAAGAGAATAAAAGTTGGCATTTAACAGAAAATTGAGAGCAACGTAAACATTTGAAATGTATATCCTGTTTTACCCAGAACCTCGGCCAGTCCTACACACCAGTCAACGGCTGGAGAGACATGCTTCATCCAGATTCTTCCTCAGACCCATCTGACCCTCCTCTGCCCCCGGTGTGGGACTGGGCCCTGCAATACAGCAAGCACAGACGAGACCGTTTCACCCAACCTGTCCCTCCGATCCCTCCACTCCAACCGCTGCTCAATGGCAACCTCAACACCAACCCAGACACACACAGGGTAGGGCTCCCAGCTCCTATATGATGCAACACACCCTCTAGTGGTCAATTTTGTGCATAGACAGATGATAGTGCTGCTAGAAAGCAAATTGTTTTTTATAGATAATCTTCACTGATGAATAAAGGTAGAAAGGTTAGTCAGTATATTATATATATTATTATTATATTATTAGTACCAGAGAATCTGAGGGACTGTCACAGATCTTGTTACTGGGAAATTGTCTGATATCATGACTGAGCGCACATCTATCAGTGCTTTGAGTATTTGCATTAGGCCACTGCTCCCTCATGTGGTAGTCAAAAAAACATGCATCCACTTCATATCAACTCCTTGTGCACAGGTGGACCCTAATGCCTCTCAAACTGACCGCCGATTTAGAGGTGATGCAAATCAGTAAGACAGGGAATTTAAGTAATTATTTTGAATTGAATGAACTTCATGGCACATGGTTGACACCCACAGAACAAGACAGTAACTTTTCACTGTGAATAAAACTTTTTAGATATCTGCCTCTTTTTTGTGACTGACAGTATATTTTCCTCCTACATTTGCCCCCCAGCTGACCGACACCATCCCCGGCTCGGTCTTCCTCCTCTCTCGAGGCACCTTCTCCTGTCCCGCCAACCTGCTCCCCTGGCGCAGCAGCAGCTCAGGCGTTTACAAGAAGAGCCACCGGAGGGCGGCGTCCTCCGAGAACGTGCCTGGCCTGGAGAGGCTGCTGAAAGCTTGGGCCCTGACTGAGTTTCCTCATGGCCTCACCTCCTCCTCCGGACCACAAGGACCACTTGACCCCTATGAGCCTTTACTGCCCCTCCTCATGGGACCCTGCATGGGCCTGTGGAGGGAGTGCTACCTCCGGGGGGCGCTCCATGCACAGGTATGTTGAAAGTGTCCTGTAGGCAGTTTGGAATACTCCATACACTTCTCGAGAATCTCAACAAAAAATATAAAATAAATAAATAAATGCTCTTAAATAGAATTGTGTTGTCAATCAGGATCATATATTTTTGTAAGTGGTTCATAAATGTGAATTTCAAGATGCCCTCTTTTGCATAAAGCAGTTTCTCCCAACCTGACATTCCCAAAATCAGACCCCAGATAATTAAAAAATAAATAAAAAAATAATTATATATATATATATATATATATATACATACACGCATACACACACTGTGTCACACCTTTTTCTGGCTTTTCTTTTTTTTTTTAAAAGTTGTTTGAATGAAACAATATGTTCTCTGGCTGAACTGTCTGCATTAAGGCCATTATGTGTGATGAGGAGCCACAACTAAGCATTGCTTTGTTTTAAAGGGTAAAAAGCCAGAAAGGTTTGAAACCACTGGTGTTATTTTATGTTTTTATTATTGTCAGAAAGCCTGTTAAACTGCAGCCAATGCCTCGGTCCCAGAATTCCACTATTATACAAGATCGACTGAAAACACACATTCAACTGAGTGACATATTCCTTTGAATTTTAAAGTTTGTGATTTGAGAGGAGTTCATTCTCGTCTCCCGTAGCTGTTTTTATAACTCGGCACAGACACCTGAGTTTCAAAACATTAAAAGTGAGCAGAGAGTAAAGTTTAGGAGTTGCTCTGATCCTTTGGTGCTATAACAGAATCAGAGGGTGTCAGCTGAAGTGGTGAACCACAAACAGAAAAGGCTGTTGAGTATTTATACCTTTATCCAATACTGTATTTGTGGATATCAGGGCGAACACTGATGACATCATTTAGGGGCTAAAACCAATGATACAAAACAGTGCGGCATCAGTTCACAGAACCATCAGCTCGGCAGCATTGGCTAATTTAAATGCTGCAGGGTTGAATGTCTAAGAGCGGATGTGTGTCGAGTGGGTGACGTCCTCCACAAATATTTTATTATATTTGACCCACGAACTTCCGGCTGGTTCCACGTATCCGCTCTCACATCATGACGTCTTCTCTTTGATGTGCAGATTAGTTCGAGCTGTCGATCGACTCCCGTTGTGGAGGTGGCGCAGCCGCTGTGATGTCTGTACAACAGCCTCGTCTATCAGTGTCCCCATGGTGATGTTAAGAATAGTTGAGGGCTGTGTGGGTGGGTGCAGTCATCTATTTTAAGGGAGCTGTAGAGGAGCAAGTAAAAACCACTAAAGACCAGCTCAGGTTAACAGTGTGGAGAGATTAGGATAAATTCTGTGCTTTCATGTAATTGAAGTGTTTTCCCTTCGATTTCACACACCGTTAAACTGCGCCCCCCCCCCCCAGGCCAACACAGTCCCCTTTTTTCTCCTAGCGGCTTTGACACAAAATATCTATTCATTCCAAAATCACTGAACATTAGTGCTTCTGAAACAAACACCAGTTAACTGCTGTTTCATTGCCTGGAGAGCTACAGCACGAACCAATCTAACTCCTGTTTAATGTGGTCGTTGTGCGGAGTTTTGTTGCTTTTTCACAGTTGTACTGAAGTTCATTATGCATGAGAGTTGTTTGGAGTCATGCCAGACAACAAAACCACTAACTACAGCATCAAAACTTACTACACCCCTCTCTAAGAGCATCAACAAACAGCAGGTCGAAGGAAGCATTGCCAGATACATTGCACTGTCATATATATTGCACAATGTCTGCCTGTACCATGTCTTGTATGTACAATGTTTGTCTGTTCTAAGTCTTGTGTATTTTTATTTTAACCTACTTATTTATTTGGAGCCTGCCAAAGATGAATTTCTGTCACTGATGCAACAGACAATAACGTTTATCTTATCTTATCTTAAATACATTGCTATGTTGCTGAGGACTCTAATATTTGTCACATGTCACTCAAACAAGAGTAAACAGTGTGTTTGTTTTGGACTATTTTCAGCCGTGGATTAAGACACATTTGGTGCAGCAGAGATTATTTACAGCAGCAGGATGGTGGGTGTGAGATGGAGTCCAGATAAATACAGTATCTATTGTATTGAAGGAACATGTCAGCCAGTGCAACAGTGTGTGACAACCGAGATATGTCAGGCTTTGACCAATAGTTCGCAGGATCTATCTACTGATGTTCTGGTGTTTTCATGGGATTTGTTGACAATAAGCTGCAGAACATTTGACTTCTTTTTTAATGATGATTACAGTGATAATTCTTAAAAATGTAGTGACCTACATTAAGAAACTGACCATGTTGCTTTTCATCCTCAGGCGTTCTCACACCCCATCTCCGCAAACCACCCCCACCCTGTGGAGCGGCTCGCCTTGGAGGTGCAGCAGCTCAAAGAGAAGCTCGCGCAAGTGTCCACCGGCACAGATCCGAACCCACCCACCAAGATAGCCGAGCCCCGGCGGACCGACACCAACCTGAACCAGAACACCAACAACGGCACCTTCCTCTTCCCGGCGCAGAGGCCTCAGAGCGCGGTGATGCCCAGAGCGGCCCCTCATACCTCCACCAACCACCAGACCTCCAGGGGCCCCCCGCCCACGTCAGCTCCACCAACCAGGCCCGGCCACAAAGACAATGGCAGCAGCAACAAGCACACCTTCCTGTTCGGGCACTCTTCTGTAACAGAGGCCCGGCCTGACCAGCGCTATTACCCAGCACCCAGCAATGCCAAGCTGCCCAAGAGCAACGGCTCCTCCATAGCTTCCTGAGGTCTGCTCCGCGTCTTAGCTCTTCTATATATGATAGAAACCGGGTCCTCCCAAATCACCTGCCTGCACAGTGTTGCTGGCAGCGTGTACTGAGGAGACCCAGACGCATGTTCCCCCGTCGCACCGTGTTTGACCACAAGGTGATAAAAAACGTTCGGGTGGACGACAGCGAGCTGCAGTAGTTTGAAATAATCAGTGCAAGAGCTCTTGACTCTGCTACTTATCGTCAGTACTGTATTAAAAAAAATGTGACAACCGTTTTGTATATTTGTAAAGAAAATCTTAGTATTCAATATTCAACTGATGAATATATCTAAGGCAAAAATAATAAGGGCTGAAGATTCTTAATGATGTACACGAACAGAGCTTCAGAAGGCAGTATCTTAAAATGCAGTCGACACATTTTAATGTCACCCTTCAAGAAAGAAAGGAAGCTTGTGGTTTCCATTTTTAGCTTCTTATCCAAAACGGGTCACAATGACTGGGCAGGACATGCGTGGTGGCGTGATAAGGTGCTTCTTAAGGCCACTTTGACAGGATGCATGGCAGTGAATGGACATGAGCTCTTCACTGGATCTGACCTGTGACCTGTGTGACTGTCAGGCTACACATCTGCAAATGACTTTACAACCAGCCCTTTAAGTCTCATTATGTCATGCTAATGTTCAAAAACAACACACATCAGTTTCCTAGTTTTTATATGTCAGCTGCAAATAGAAAAGTAGAGTATTGTTGGAAAATGATTTTTGGAAAGCGTCATTTTTGAACGCTGTGACCAGTGACTTTAATATGGAATTTAGGGCATGAGAGCTATTTTGGTTCTGCTCTCATATCTCTCCACTCGCATGCTTGGGAGCAGCCAGAGGCCTATATTCAGTTCAGAGTGTTATGTTAGTCTGTATGTGTCTGGATGTGGCTCAAGTCACTGCATTTTATTGCAGTATAGTTCAGTTCCTGCATGACTGACAGAATTCAGGGCTTTGCTAATATAATCGTATCTAAACTTTCATCTTTGAAATATTGTTGACCACCATCGGTCAATTTTTGATGTCAGACGTGTAGATAAGTGTGATTTCTGAATTGTTTCTGACCAAATTTAGTATTACTTTGAGAATTTCTCCATTTTATGGTGGAATTGAAAAACAAATATTATTCTGCCTTTTGATTGTTGTACCTTCAGAAGGTACCAGTGTTGGAAACAAAGGGAAGCTTATTTCTTCCTGTGTTTACTTTTCATTTCATTTTTTTTGTTCCTGCCTGGAGGTGTATTAGTATGCAGCCAGCATTTAGGTCAAGGACTTGGAAGTGTCTGACTGTATTTAAAGCACAAAGGGAAATATCTGCTCCTGCGCCTTTAAATCCAGACAGGCTGTTGTTCGCATGATGTGGGTGTCAAGTAGATGCACTGGCGTCATTCCCACGGACGAATGAAATTGCACCATTATGTATTTGAAAAAGCATGTTTTTATAAATGCTTTCAGGCAGGATAACAGTCATCAGATGTGACTGATGCCGACCTGCTGTCATGTCAAAAGGTACCTCACTTGATAGCACTATGAATTATTAAATTGCTGTAAATATTCATCAATATCAAGGCACATTGATATCAGCTACGATTTCAGAGCTTTCCAGGTGTGATGCCAATGCATTTACTTCTCTTCCATGGGAAAAAAAAAAACACCAGGTCATCTTTGTCCTGGTGCATGGAAAATCCCATTTGATCTTCAGCTACGCCTGTCGGTCTCTATTGTTGTATAATTTAATGTTTTTGGTACGAACATCACTTCAATTTGCCAGATGTACATATTTTTTGTATCAGCATGTTTTGATCCTGATAAATAAAAGGTGTTATCAGCTCACAAACTCTCACCAGTGTTCATAATCTGAATCTGTGCCACAAAAATTAAAAAAAAAGAAGACAAAGTCAGTTCTCATACACAGCTCACAAACTTTATTTTTTAACAAAATAAATATTTACATATGATCTGGAACACTTAAAAAGTAGCATGGCACTGTACAATAGAATTAAAATGCAAAATCCAACCGCCCGGCATGATATGTACAGTCAGAATAAAACACTTTGAGGATCATGTGCAAAATGCTCAATACTTTCACAGGAAATGTACAAAGTAAGAACTCGCCCGACAGGAAATGTTAACTTTACAAAATATCTACTGCACAGTTAGCTCATGTAAAGCTTTTCAACATCATGTTCAGTAGAATGAAACCTTTTTATGCAGAAGTAGGTAAAAAACCTGCATGCTATTAAAAATATGGATGTTTTTTTTTTCTGGATCGTTATGTTGTTTCACCACATTTTAGGGAAAAAAAACGGACCGAACTATAAAGAGAGCTCTCGTCCACATTTGGTGTTATGATGACGTGCAAATGTTCGACCGTCTAACTGAGATGCATTTTGGCACTTTTGAACCTACGGATGTTAGTGTCATGCATTCTCACATGTTTCACCTGATAACCACAGACGACAGAGAGTAAAAGTGGGTTGGTCACTAGTTGCAGTCCAGGTCACCACAGAGCTAACATGGCAGAGGCAGTGCAATAAAAACCAACCAGGCCACCGACATCAGAACAGAGTCTACATCCCGTCAATGAAGGGGCCTCGGCTTCACCCCCACCGACTCCCGTGCTCCTTCCCCGTGAACGGCTGCTGCTGCAGGATGCCGTCGGGCCCGTAGAAGTACCCGGAGGAGGAGGGGCCGAGGCCGCCCAGCTGCCGGATGGACTTGCACATGGGGCAGGGGTAGTCGGACAGGCCCTCGATGTCCTCGAAGGCCAGGTTGACGATCTGGTCGCAGCAGGGGTCGCAGTAGAGGTGTCCACAGGAGAGACGCTTCAGCCGGGCCTCGTAGGAGATGCAGCACTGGCAGTGAGGCAGGTCGGGCCCCAGAGACAGGGAGCCGGTCAGGGAGCTGCTCTCCAGGCTGCCGGCCTGGCTGGAGCTCTGCTTGGTGGGAGACCTGAGGGGGGAGGGAACACCAGTCAGACCAGAGATCCACACACTGGAGAACTCTAAACTATGAGTCCATAACATGAAATAGAAAAAAAAAAATCTGTTTTGATAATAGATCAAACATCTAAAATTTGAGCGACTCCTGCTTCTCTTGGTTTTATTTCATTGTAAATTGATCTTTGAGTTTTAGATGAAACAAGTAATTCAAGACCTTATAATTGGCTCTGAGAGATTGTGATTTGCTTTATAGACTCAATGATAAATTGATTAATCAGAAAAACAGCTGATTTATCAATAATCAAAACACTCACTAGAGACAACATTTCAGTCTATGTCAGATGCGTTTGATGTATTTTAGAAACAGAGTCTCTGTTACACAGTTTGTCCAGCAGAGAGCACAGACAGGTTTATTTTTCAACTGTAAAATGTCTCCGTACATCTCGATCACTCTTCTTTATTAAAGGAACAGTTTGACATTTTAGGAAACAGGCTTCTGTGCTTTCTTGCCAAGATTCAGATCAACACCTCTCCTGCATCTGTCTGTCTTTTTTCTGACTCCAGTCATTTGTTTGAAAGTAGGAACATATGTATCAATTCACTTTTAGCCTATAAAAATTAGATATTGAAAAAGCCATCATGATATCCCAGCACCACATGTTATGTCTTTAAACGTCTTATTTTGTCTGGAAATAAACAGCAGGGAGACTTTTAAACAAAGAAATGTCAAATGTTACCAAACATATTAGATTAAAAATGAAAAGCTTCAATCCACTAATTGTTCTCAGCACTGTTTTATAGCACCATTTATTCCAAGCTGCTTTTCAAAGTAGATTTGTCTGAAATCTACAACTAAATAAACCAAAACAAACAAGAGGCTGC
The DNA here is from genome assembly GCA_037975185.1 of Centropyge bicolor. Taxonomy (NCBI): domain Eukaryota; kingdom Metazoa; phylum Chordata; class Actinopteri; family Pomacanthidae; genus Centropyge; species Centropyge bicolor. The sequence continues at coordinate 8,415,855 of JBBMOC010000017.1, read as the reverse complement.
AGCTGATTCTTTTCATTAATGATCAATCTGCCAGTTTTTTTCCAAGCTGATGCTTATATTCAATTTCAATCATACAACACAGAAAAGCAACACATGCTTTTCAAACTGCTTCAACCATTCAATCACTCATCGTCTCTTGACCAAACGGTGACACAGCTGAGACAAACAGGAAAGAGCAGGGATCAGGCTTTACACTGACACACAGAGCTGCTGCTGGTGCACAGATTGGTTCCTGGGAATTAATAACTGGTAAAACGAGATGAACCCAGGTTTGGGTGGAGGTGAGTTGCTCAATTATTTCCACTGTGGAGGTGTGTCTGCCCACATTTGTGCCTTCAGATCCAGACAGTCTGTTCTGTCTCACACCTGGACTCAGGTGGGTTTGTTACCTTGAGGAACTGAACCTCATGTTCCCTGAAGCCTGATCAGACAGGAAGACATGTGAATTCATGGCTCCTATGACTCATGTTAATGTGAAAATCATTGATATTTCTGGACTGGCTTCTCATTGGAGGATTTCAGATTTCTAAGTTGTGTAACATGCAAAGCAAAGCTGGATAGAATGAGAGCAGATGATGAGTCAGAAAAACCTGTTGGAGAAGTAAAGGATGACATTTTCACTGATGATTAAAAAAAAAATCTGCCTGATTTTAATGACATTAATTATTTCACATTACAACATGCGTGCACAATGATGAGGTCTGCAGCGATGATTGAAAATGAATCCAAACGTGAAAGAAAATGAACAGGTAGATTGGAAACAGGTGACTGGTTTCATCGTGATTCTGTGTTGATGTCTGGTGAAAAGCAGCTGGATCAATCACTCACCTCGAGGATGAGGAGTCTTTGAAGCAGTCGAAGCTCAGAGCTGCCAGGATCCTCCACAGCAGGTCCATGCCGGTGGCTCCTCTCATGGTAATATCCAGATTCCTGCGACCTGCTTTCTGGCGAGCGTCATCATCCAGAAGAGGCTTTAATATTCAGGACAAAACAACAACACACACACAGACACACACACAGAGACCCTGCAGCCTCCTCCCACGTTTTTAAATGTGCGAATGTAAATGCATCATCATCTTCATCATCATTTCGTCTGTGCGCGTTTGTCGATGCTTTCTCCCGTCGTGTCTCTCCTTCCTCCTCCTCCTCCTCCTCCTCTTCCTCCTCACAGCAGCAGCAGCAGCAGTAACACGCAGCGGACGCACGAGGGCGCAGCTGAGCAACGTCATTTGCATCAATCAGACAGAATCAGCCAATGAGCTCGAAGTAGAGCAGGAGGATGAAATGGCCTCAAAATACTGATGAGGTTTAGGAATAAAGAGTTCATGTCGTGTGTGTGTGTGTGTGTGTGTGTGTGTGTGTGTGTGTGTGTGTGTGTGTGTGTGTGTGTGTGTGTGTGTGTGTGTGTCAGGAAATTAACAATGATCATTTTAATCTCACTTCTGGATCCTGTGTTGGTGCAGGAAGGTGATTTCATTTAATATATCATTTACAATATATGACATTTATATTATAGTGTGAGAATATAAGATTTTGATAAAATAATTTACTGCAGTAAATACATTCTTTTAAATACATTTAAATGTCTGTTATTGGGCTTAGTATAAAACATGTAAAATATATACTCTTCTGTATATAAACATTTCATATTTAGTCCAAAAAACATGCAATATAAGTGTCATATAAGTTTTTTCAACTGTTGAAATCACTGTACTTTAAGAGCTTTTCAGATGGACTGAATGTTCAGGCAATGACATTTTTTATTGTAAGCATTACCTAAAGTCACCACCAGATGGCGACAAATATTTGTGCTTAAACTAAAATAGAAATTCAAGTGACACAAACATTTTATTTATCACTTTCTCCCTTAATGACAATAACTATTTCATTAAAAAAACCAAACAGATAAACTAAGACAAACACCAGCAAGGTTGTACTGACATCAAATCCCTTGTTGAGGTCAATGAGTCATGTTGCATCATGGTTAATGTTGACAGGTTAAAAATAGACAACAGACAATCTTAATCAAGCTGCTCAACAGTAACTGAGCAGTTTAATATGGAGCCTCTGTTTTCCTACTGAGATTCATTACATCATTTAAAGCTGCAGATAAGAGCTGCTGGAGGCACATCATTAAATTGGCCCTGACTGTTATTGTGTCCAGGAAATTTGATCCTGTTTGAAAATCAAATTTGTGTGTCAACCAGGCCCAACCTGGCTTTTTGTTAAGGCACATAAAGGAGATGTATTTAAAACAATTAGAGCTGCAGAAAGGACACGCAGGCTGTGGAGCTACACTTTGTTTCTGGAGTGTTTCAGTACTCCGGTTTGTGGGGATGATGATGTGGTTTGTCAGGGCTCCAGCTGCCGGCTGCTGCAGCTGTGTTCATCTGCTCTGTCCGATTACCAACAGGTTCCTCTGCAGGGCCCAACATGGAGAGGTGTTGGTAGAGCCTCCTTCTCTCTCTCCATGTCCTTCTCTTTCTTTTTGTTAATTTTAATGTTAAATATCATGTGACCCATGAAATTACATCCATGTTGGACAGTTCCACACCACAGCCTTTGTAATATCACAGCACACATTTTGTGCCTATAGACATACATAGCTCAGTCCTGCAGATCTTAAAGGAGTCGAAATGCAAGTGATGAAACATTCGAGTCATGCACTACTGTCTTTTAGTGAATGTGCTTAATCCCATTAAACTTTAAACGACCAATAATGTGTCACTTTGTCCCTCTGACAGTCCCGCTGCTTCATCACTCTTCACAGTCAGACAGAGGCTGCAGGCGCTGGTACCTGCAGATAGCAGCCTTTCAGTCCGGCTGATCAATAGATGACCCAAACAGACAAGAGAAGCTGAAAGCCTGCAGCCAGATGAAAGGCCTCATGTGATGTGGTGACGACAGCCAGAGGCTCGCTGGAAATCTGAGTGAAAGACTGAAGGCCAGGTGGAGGTTTTACGCATACATGTGGCCATGAATGAAAGGTATGAGGTTTGGACCAATCAGAGATGGAGATGTCGATTTCCTTAGAGACAAGTGATGCATTTGTTTATTTCACAATAAACATGGCACGAATGAGGATCCCTCAGTTCATGGGTTTTTATTGTGCTGTTTTATAAGTTCAAATCCTTTTATTTGCTTTCACTGTTCAACATTAGGCAGCTGTGTTTAGCAAAAAAAAAAAAACCCCTGATAAACTGACTGTGAATATTTCACTTAAATTGATCAGGTGACCAGAAACACGGCTCTAAATGAATGTTAATGTTACTCTGTGTTGGTGTAAACAGTAATAGTTTGCTTACAAGGAGGGAGAGGAAATGACACAAGTGAGGAAGGATAAAATAAATGATCAACTATTAAAGCTGGTGGCTGATGAAGGACAAAGTGCATCCAACTCAGGCAGAAGCACCTTTTCACAGTGAGACATTCTGACATGTGCCAGTGAGAAAAGCACAGGTGCAAATGATCAAAGTAATTATGCTTTGATTTCAAGGTGCTGGTATGGAGCATGCTGGCTCACTGTCACGTTGGAATATAACAAGGACTTTCTTCATGTTACACCCGTGCTTCTCCAAAAATGAGGTATGAGCCCAAATGTCAGCTGTGGAAAAGGCCTGTTGTTTCTTATACTAGTACAAGTATGACTGGATCCCTCAGGACTGTTTCCCTTCCCCATGTGCTCCTATGTTTATCCTGGAATTGTGTAGAAAACATCTAGATTTATTTTGCCATGTTTTTAGTGATAATATAAACTCTGTGAAGAGAAATATAATTAGCTCAAACTCTGCAAACTAGCTCCTTAGAGGCTTTATTTCCTGACCAAGGTTATTTTTATCTCATGGCTTCATCATGTTACTATAAGGCTGCAGTGATATTTGCATCACATCCTGAAGAGGGACAGGATTTCAGCTCATTTCCACCAGGGGCATCCTTGACATTTTTTTTTCTCTCTCTCTTTTCTTTTTTAACATGGCCAATTATAGGCACGAGCCGGAGCACGTGCGGGGAGAGGCTCGTCTTGCACAGTTCATTGCACCAACCATTTGGTGCATATGGAGCAAATGACAGTCTCAACAGAGATGCAGTGTGGAGGAGGGTGGAGGGAGCGTTCTGCACCCTGGATGTGTGCATCACGTATAAAATCTGTTTAATATACAGACTCACCAATGATTGAATCTCTCTGGAGAAACATAAATCACCTTCATCATTTCATTTTTTTTTTCATGCAAACCTGCAAAACCCCCCTCTGCTCCCTGAGAGGAATGGTGTCTGCTGGAGGAGGGATGGGAGCGCAGGAGGAGGAGGAGGAGGAGGAGGAGGCGGTGTCTCCATCCAAGAGGGCTGTTGTGTAGTAAGTTAAAGGGGGCGGAGGAGGGAGGAGGTGCAGCTCTCTGCTCCTACGTCAGCGCACATCACAGGGACACACAGGACCTTTCTGGTTCAGGTACTCGGGGTGACTCCCTGCACAGAAAAATAAAGCGAATCCAGGTCCCCCTCAAACCAGCAGCACCACCAAAAGGTAAGAATCGTCCTCTTTGAAGGATGCAATTTAATCTTGACCTTCCTTTTTAAATGCATGAATTTCCTCAGCTGCTCCAGTAATCGACCGTGCAGCCATGATGGTGCGTGGATTCTTTGCATTTATTTATCATTAAATGTGAGTTTATGGGCCCGCGTGCGCAACGCTGTGACCCCTAAACCCGAAGGGAGATCAAGGAATGAGTCGACATGCAAAGAAAAATGCAGACTAGTCGTTTTAAATGTTGCATTCAGACAATTGTAAGATTTCCAATTGCGGATTTTTTTTTTTTTTTTGCAAAATGCGCGGAGGTCTTGTGCGTAAAGAGCGATCACCATCATCCATCCAAGCGCAGAGGAGCCGCTGTGAGGGGGGGAGGCAGGGGGAGGATGGGGGGAGGTTACCAGTGTTATGTTTTAATGTCATTTAAGAGCTCATACCAGCAGCTTCCACCTCACACATCCAGTTTTGTTTATTGACGATGGCTTTGGCCACAGATGCCCTTTTTTGCGCATCTCCACCTGCGCCTGTTACGCATTTTCAGTGCACCATCATGAATTTGTAGCTCAGCCTTAACTGCACTTTTTTATTGTCAGATTCTGTGAAAGTTGTCCTGCTTGTGTGCTAAATTTAACGTGCACAACATGAGGGTGAGCTGCAGACTGGCGGTGCGTCAGGGTGCGAGCTGTCGTGCGTCGTGCGCCAAAATGACCTTGTAGAAACCCAGCAGGGAGGATGTGATGGAGAAAAGAGTGATGAGCGAATTCTCCCTGCTTTCCTCTGTGCTCGTGCTTTGTCACTGGTGCTCAGACATTATTTGATATTGTGAGTGTCCTTTAACTCTTGTTTGAAGGTGGAATGAGCTGCTGGGAAAGGATCATGTGTTTGGAGGTGATACCTTCCTCAACTTGCCATGTCTGATGTCTTGTCCCTGTGGCAGCCATGATTGCAGCTCAGGCAGTTTTCTGAGCTGTTAATGCATCCGGCCCACATGCAGGGTGGCAGCGAGGAGAGCAGCGACTGTTGCAGACCTGCAGGAGCACTGACAGCCCCCTCTTTGATTATATGTGATTTATGGTTTGTGATTCAAAGCCTGACACACTTTCAGCCTCGTTAGAGCAGTGGTAACGTCTTTGCCTTGACATACACACTAACAGCTCCTCTTTAAAGCCGTCAGCAGCCGTTGAGCGAATCCTGTTCCTGTTGTCAGTTTTATTTTTTCTCCTGGTTGTGACTGGATGTTCAGTCGACTTCTGCTGCGTTTGACAGCTAAATCGCACCTTCAGGAGGATTTCTGTTCTGGATTCATGTTGTGATATTTCAGTGTTGGTGATGTTCAATTCATCCATCAATCCATTTTCTACATGCATCTGTGTTTGGGTGCTTCCTCTGAGGAGAACATATCCACATAGAAAGGCCCGAACCAGCCAGGGGATTCAAACTCTGCACCTTCTTAACTGTGAAAATCATCTGTAAGTTTTCAATATGGATCCTAGTTGAGCTGTCAATCATCATACAAGGCTGGAATTATTTATGCTTGCTCCACCTCTGCAGAGCGAAAGGATGCTGCAAAGCTTCCAAACATCCCTTTAAGACCTGCTAAGATTAGTCGATTTATTTATTGACAGAAAATTAACCGGCAACTGTTTTGATAATTATTTATAGTTTAAGTCATTTTCAAAGAAAGAAAGCCAAATATTTGTTGGTTCCAGCTTCTCGAATGTCAGTTTGATGCTTTTCATTCTTAAGTATGATCAGAATCCTTGAGTTTTGGACTGTTTCTGACATTTTATAGTCCTAATGAAAATAATCTGCAGATTAATTGATGATGAAAATGATCGTGATCAGCAGCCCTTCAGAAGACTTCAGTCTGAAGACGAAAACAATGACAAACTTGTTGAACAGTTTGGTCAAATCTCTCTGTGTCCTGAGACCTCGTGCAACATCGACACAACAAAGCCAGAGTGACTCGACGTCCAGCTCTCGTGGCCGAACAGGCAGGAGCTCCACTCGAAACCAGGAGGAGCTGAGGGAGCTGCTCTGTTTGGTGTTCTCATTTTCTGCCTGCTAGCCCTGCTGATTGGGCCGCGCTCCGGTCCGTCCGCAGAGATTAGCCCTGTCACAAGTTACAACTCGCCTCTCGCTGCAGCTGGGAGCAGCGGTGCCCGGTGCATTAGCATAACATCTAAAAGAAAGAAAAGCAGGTTGTGGTGCAGTGGAGCATCTTTCCTCCTCAAAGACCCCCTATGGATGATGTCAAGATCAGCAATTAGCTCTTACAACATTCAGATCAGTGCTGAAGGAAACGCTGCTTCATCTCTGCTGCTGTTTTCCAGGCTGATCTGTTTTTGGACGGTGACACTGCAGCTGAAATATCCCCCCCCC